>OX451215.1:167002426-167602426 GCA_949628195.1 Phasia obesa | reverse complement strand
TTTTATATGGATACTATAACCTTTTACACGTTAGTTTTCGAGGAACGTACCTATAACCTAAAAACAGAATTATATGTACTCGTATATACAAAATATATGAATCACAAATCCGTTTTTGGCAGAGTGTTAGGTGGTGAAGTTGGCTAAAAACAAAAAAAAAATAAGTGGTATTTTAATTATTTAATATTATGCTAATTACCCATAACGTTTTATAATAAAAATGAAATTTATTTGTTGGGGGAAAGAGCTAGTCCCTATACGTATTTCACTGGTTGCTCAGGCCAGATCATCAGGAAACCTTTTTCCTAATTTTAGGAAGCCAAAAATACTCTATAAGTAATAAAATTCTACAAAACACAATGAGAATTATGATGTTAATAGAATAATATTACAGAATATTAAAGCTTCAACAAAACACCAACAAACAAACCACGTTTTTATTTTTCCTGACTGTCCTTCTACAATTGGATGGTTTTTTACCATTACTGAATGCAGACGTAAGGTGTGATGAAAAGCATACACAAGTTAATTTTGTTCTCGCAAGAGAATTGAAAAAAAAACAAGTGTTGCCAAAGTTTGCACAAGCAGTTGTTAAGTCTATCTAGCGTTTTTGTTTCTATTTTCTATTTCCATTTATTGGATTTTATTCAACAAGATAGGCTAACATTTTTATCATCACAGAATGTTTACGCTCTTATTTAGATTTGTCACTGCCTCGTTAAAACTAGGCTCTAGATAGTGATGCCTGACTTGCTGATTTAGATTTGGCTGTAAGAAATGGTTGGGTATTTACTTAAGGTAACTATTTACCTCATGTAAACGAAAAATGTTGATACCTAAGTATATTTCTAAAAAAGAGGAAAAATATATACATCTATTTAATATAAAATAGTAACTCATTTCCTGTCTTTCCTTGTGTTCGCAGGTACCTTGGTATATTGATAACTTTTTAAAGCAAAAATTTCCAAGAGAAACTGATTCTTCTATGAGGCAGCTTTTATTTCTGAAAGCAGTATATTTTAAGCAATTTTGCTCAATAGATAACACTATCTTAAAATAATGACAAAACATGAATTACTTACTGCCAAATAGCCAATTGAATAAAATGTGTATATCATTTGTAGTTTTACTTTGGGGAATTACATTGTTATTAAAATATTTTAAACGCCTTTTACAGAGCTTTACAATAAACTTTAGAATTTTATATAAATTTTAGAATTTTATACAGGGATGGGTATCTTTACATAAAGTAAATACATATACATGAAGCACTATAAAAAATGTATTAAAATTTGGTGTTGATAACTTTCAAAGCAAATTCTAACTTGTCATGATGCACACAACATGTGTAGGCACATCTAGTCTTAAATAAAATTGTTATATCGTATTTTCTTTTTGTTTGTTTTTATTTGTTTTTTATATTTTTCTTTTCTACTTTTTGATAAGTTGCCAGATTTTTTGCTATGTAACCATCGTGAAAAGCGATACTATTCCGAAAAACAAAAAAGATTAATTATCAAAACAATCAAATATTTGTAAAAAAAACCGTAGACTTCATATTTTTGTTTTTAGACGGACAATGTTTTCGGGATTTTGAATCAAAACGAAGACATCGTGCAAATATCGGCCGATTTGGCAAAAAAATTACCCCTTAATAACTCTTTTAATTAAATTTTGATGCGTGAAAAAAATTCTCTTAAAAAGAACAACAAAATATCATGTAGAAAATCGTTAAATAGATTACACAATTTTCAGTGAAACGAATGATATAGTAAGTAAGAAATCTTAATATTATGCTATCCATTTTTCTTTTTTCCCCACTGTGCTCCTTTGTTGTCCGATTATCAGGGGTTGTTGATGTCGTTCAATTAAATATTTGTTTTGCTACTTGTTGTCTCGTATAGTCGTTTTAATGAATATCAGACATTTTGATTTTCGTAGTTTAATGAATAACGGAAATACTAAGTATTTAATCTGAGATGGTAAACATACAGGGTGATAGAAAAAAATGTATACAAATAAGGAAAATGTTATCCGTGTTTTTATGTTTTTTTCGTGTATTAAACATGAATCAAACACAATTTTTATTTTATTATTTCTTCTTACAAAAAGTAAACGAGTTTTGTGGAAATTATTATTTGTTACACTGTTGGCATATTTATTGTTGTTGTTAAGAACATCGTTTTAGTGTGTGCTTTATTTCGAATGTATTTATGGTATGTTTATTAAAAAGAAGTTGTAATATTTTGATTACGAGTATCTTTATCATTCCATCCGCAAAATATACAAAGGCGTTTAATTAGTGCAATTAATCTGCTGTTTAATAAATTAGTAAGAGAAAACATGATTAAGAGATTTGCAGGCATTCTTATCTTTGATAAAATTGTTATTTTTATGTATAAATATTTAGAGTTGAACTTTGTTCGAATTAATTAAACTGTGATGGATGGATGGATGGATGTGGTTTTTTTGTACAAACCGTCAAAAAGTTTGAATTTCTGTTCGTAACTTTTCGAATTATGTATGGGTTTTAGACACGACTAAATGTACTTACGTATACATATAATGTTAATCTGTTCGCTTATATACTATATAATATTAATCATTTGCTAAGCGTCCTAACAATATTTTATTCGAGTTTGCTTTGAAAGTAATCCACACCATTTTAACAGTACTATTCTAAAAACTATAATTATAATCATTGATGATAATTGTTATATTTTATAGCGTATATCACAACTATTATTGTAATTTAAAACAAAAAAAGCTTTTTCTGAACCCAGAATAGCTAATTGTTTTTCTTGTTACAAATGTTTTTACTATCACAATAATTATTTTTCGAGAATAGCACTGTTATGGTTCATTTATGCTCTTTATATAGAGGCAGCCATACCTGGATAAAATTCTAAAATTTATATAAAATTCAAAATTATTCTAGTTCTCTGAATAGTGTTTAAAAAGTTTGCAATATCTTTAAATCGGTGTACCTTAAATTGCAACCTTTCACTACTTATGCTCTATTTTCTCGCTGAAAATATCCTATGTATATTTCAACCAAGATACTAAGGTATCTTCTCACAAAACTTTGTTAACTTCAGTAGTTTTTACGTGATGCAAATAGAGACCGACAGACAGACACAAATTCTACAAATTGTTTTGTATTCCATTTTGATTTCTATCTGCCACAGCATCAAAATTTTCAAAAATGGTTTCATGTACAGAACTGGTCCTTTAACAATTTTATTATATGTATATGTCAGCCGTGATTTGGAGAGATAACTGATCCAAATTACATTATATTCTTACTAGTTTTCTGCGAATGTAGTTGATATCAATTTCACAAGGTCCGCTAACGTTAAAATGCACAGCGATTATATTTAAAGTTTTTAAATTTTATTTAGACAGTTGCTATATCTATAAGTATATATGTATGTATATCGATAACTATGGTTTTATAGCTGAGAATGTCAAAATGTGACATTTCTGTTCAGTAAGGTTTGGAAAGTCATCTGGAAAAGTTTAATGCCTTAACAACGCTTACAAATTGTGGAAATTTAGTTTAAAAAAAAATAAATTTGCGAAGTTCACAGAGCACTTCGTCTATTTTAAGGTTATCATTATTGGTCTAATAAGCAGGCACTAATTCTGCTCTTCTCGATAAAAAAAAAAAAACATCAACTAGATAATAAAATGTGCGTACCGGAGGGAATACTGCTGATGTAGAGCGAAGTATAGAAAAAGACGCCGAAATGTAGATTCGTCGTCGTTCTCAACTTGTTGGCCTTTATTCTTCGACTACGTGAAAAATTTCAGGGAAAGATCTTGGCTTACGTGCCTATAAAAAAGCTCGTGCAAGAATTCAGTTAAAACTGCTATAATTTAATGCAATTCATTTTAGGCAGAATTTTTTCTGCTATCATGGTGATATAAGTAACATCCACTATTCAATTTCCAAAATGTAAAGCCCAATGATAATTTCAGCCCAAAATTGTGGAAGCATTTGTTTTTGACAAATAATAAAGCCCTTATAATCTCTTAAAACGATGAAGACACCTGAGCTCAATGTACTCTGGGCAAGATCAACCTTCTAATTGTGGATGTACTTTCTATCAGTCGTTGGGCTTCAGCCAGAACGAACAGATCAATAGTTTCATAGTTACTAGTATAGGTCTCGTCTTTATTTACATACATGATTGTGATTGTCGAATGACTGGCCATACAACCAATATTTAATTGTAATAGCAACGTTTTTGGTGGCGTTAAAATTGGTTTGGGAAAACCAGTTACTACTCGAAAGTGTTAAGTTAAATGGAACGTTGTAAACGGATTTATGACACGAAGCTTTTCTTAACTACGTGATTTTTCAAATTGAAAATCATGTGAAAAATTACCATTAAAATTATGAAATATATAAAACTTGTTATCAGGTCGTAAAGTTTTATTAACAAACTACAACCGATAGAAAAATTTGGACACTTTATTTACTTTATACAGTCTAGGAAAAACCTCTACATACAGCCCAATATTTTTAAATTTCAACTTTTACAGTGATATTTGAAAACAACTTCGTATGAGCTTATTTCTTACGTTAATAGTTAAAGTTATTTATAGATACAAATTTACAAATATATTCATGTCAACAAAGATATTCTCGAATATAACACAAATCGGTGAGAAAAAAGTCTACATACAGTGTAGCATCCCCCATAGTTTTTTTGCGAGAATATACAGAGTAAACATAAAAATGCCGTTATTTTCGCATATTTGACTTCTTTGACAAACGATATTATCGTTCAGGTACAGAAAGTCAAAACTAAAATATTTTTAAATTTGATTGAGAAAAAGTTTTTCCAATCATTTTAATATTTTCATTCAATTAAATATTATAAAACTATTTTTATTTCCTGACGATGCTACCCAATGGTGTAGCGAAATATCGAATATAAAAATAAAAATAAATTACAATATTTTTATAAAAAAGACCTAGAGCGTAAAAACTTAATTATAAAATTTTAAAATATAAATAAAAATGGAAAAACGAAAAGAAATACAACTTTTGTAATTTAGTGGTAAAACTCCGAAATGAAAACAAATCCTACGGTGAAATTTCAAAAGTGAGCTTAAGTCGTGCTACTGGCCAAACTATATAAAAAACGAAAGCACAAATAGCACCGAAAATAAGCCAAGATCTGGCAAGGAAGTTTTCAAGTCGGAATGTGCTAAGTATTCTTAAAGCTAAGAATTTGCAAAACCTTATCTAAATAAGGATTTGAATTTCTGGAAAACTGTCTTATTTACCGATGAGAGCAAGTACAATATTTTTGGAAGTGACGGCCGACCAAATGTGTGGAGAAAACCCAATACTGCACTTGAACCGAAGAATATTATACCTACGGTGAAACAAGGTGGTGGTAATGTTATGGTTTGGGGAGCTATAGCATCATCTAGGGTAGGTCGTTTGGTTTTCGTCGATGGTAATATGGACAGACATCAATATAAAAGTATACTGGAACAAAATTTAAAACCATCCGTCGAAAGCTTGGGTCTTAGAAATCTTTGGAATTTTCAACAAGACAACGACCCCAAGCACACCGCTCACATAGTTCGAGACTGGCTTCTTTATTATGCTCCACGACAGCTGAATTCCCCACCTCAGTCACCAGATCTTAAACCGATCGAGCAGGTTTGGGATTTTACTCCAGATGTCACTGAAAATTTAGTGATGTCAATGTCCAGCCGGCTTCAGGCAGTAAAATATGCTTAAGTTGGTCCTACTAAATATTAAAAAAATAAATATGACCTTTTTTTTAGTTCAAAAGCTTTAATAACTTATAGCTTTTATAGCCGTATGTTAACTTTTTTCTTGTCAATATTATATGTTTTTGTTATTTTTATTGTTTTTATGCCTTTGAATTAGCTTTGTTTTTAATAAATATAATTCTTTGTTGACTCTTTACCAAAAAGCATTTATTTGACTTAAATAAAATTTATAAATAGCCAAAAAACCCGAAATTTAGTGTTGTATGTAGAGTTTTTCCTTCACTGTATATGTACATAGCTTTAATGTATCGTTAAATTCTGTGCGGTCCTAATATAGGTTATATATATTGATATTTCAGGTGGGCGTGGCACTTGCAATACAAAATATTTTTTTGTAATTCATTTTATTAAGTGCTACAATACAATTATAAATCATATTCTAACTTAATTAAGGATAATAGTAATTATTCTATAAATAAAAAGTTCTAAAACAGAATGAGAATTCTGTAAATAAAAGCCGATTACAATATTTTGTAATGGACTTATGTAATAGGATTTGAAAGAAATTTGAATTCAGGTATTAGGAGTGTCACCAAATTTTTTTCTCAGAAATCTTTGAGTCAACCAAGAAAATCTTTTTTTTTATTATTAAAAATGTTTTAGTAATCTTTTTTCTTTTTTTGGTTAAGAAATCTTTTTACCATCTCTGGGTGACTACTGCAATTATCTATATCGGCTAAACATATACATATATATTATAATAGTAACTCGTTTCCTGTCTGTCTTTTTGTCTGTGTTCGCATCATGTAAAAACTATTTGATGTATTTTAACAAATTTTTTTGAGAAGTTACTTTAGTATACTCATTCAAATATAGGAAATTTTTTTCCGCAAAAATATCTTATTTCCAAGAGAAAGTGGAGAAAAAGCAGTGAAAGTACAACGGTTTTTTACCGATTTAAGCAATGTTGCGCAACAAATGGTGCTGTTCTCACTTATTTCCTGTCTGTCTTTTACAGGGCTTAACAATAATTTTTAAATAAAAATTTAGAAAATTATCCAGGGATGGGTAACTTTATATAAAGTAAATACGCAAGGGTCTTAAAATTTGGTGTGGATTACTTTTAAAGCAAAGCTTGTAAGTTATAAGTTTTCTTATTTAACACATATTCACAGAATTAAAGAAGTTGAATTTAAAATTGGTAATTTTAAAATTTTCGATTAGAAAAAATTAAAATGATGAGTATTTGAGCTTATGAAATTTTTTTTTTTTTTTTATATTAGAAAATTCTTTATAATATTACTTTTCTATAGATTTTAATTTTGTTTGTGTATGGTGCTTTACAAACGACACTAGTTCAACTTTCAACCAAGTTTTAATTGATTTTTACATAAATCTTCTTTTCCGTTTATCAATTACCTCCATACAAATACAGTGTCATTACTCATTTTAAATATTTATTGTAACTTATAACTAACTTTTATTTTGTAAAGAGAATTATTAATATCAGTCTAGTGACATTTTTCTCTTTTCTAACTTTAACTGTAAAATAAACTTTTTAATGTTCAATAATAACTAAAGTAACAAACAACAAAAAGATTTTGCATAGATTAAAATACAAAAGTAATAAATTGTATTTAAATTTTGCTGCTCGTTATATTTGTTGGCCATAATAATTTATTGATAAAATATGTATTTGCGTTCTACCCATCCGGAGCATAACGTTCTTGGAATATATTTGATGTTGGAGTAAATGTGTGGTTTTAGTATCGGTTGGTTGTGTGGGAATAAATTAAAATGTTAATTAGTTTCAAAGAATTAGTAAATATTTGCTGCTATGGATTGTGAGCAGAAAGTTTCAACCAACTAATAAAAAAAAAACATCATAAATATTATGATTATTAATAAAGTGTTATTTTATGAATTATTTATGGTGCGTGCTTAAACAGTAATAATTTAATTATAACTTGGTGGAGAAAATAATTATGTGCAATTGTCAACAATTTTAATTTTATAATTTTAGTTAAAGAGAAATGCGTTTTTGAGGTTAAAATAAATTTCAAAGAAAAATTTAATAAAAAACGCTAAAATTTAGCATTTGTAAATATATTAAGAGGATTTTATTTTAAACTTATAATTTTTACTTTTTAACTTCGAAAAAAGGAGAAGATTATCAATTCGTCTGTGTATTGCTTTTTTATATTTGTGCCTTCAGAATTCGGTCAGAAAGGTTATGCTTACAGATTGGTACCATTTTAAAACATGTTTCAAATTTTAAAAATTAAAGGGTGTCCCCATACAACATACATGTTTTTTACGTGTATTATGAACTTAATAGGTCAACAATTTAAAATTAGATAAAAGTGCGTATCACTACAGCTCCTTATAACAAAAAGTAATAAAAAAATAAAATTAAAAATTAAAGGGTGACCCCATAGGTGACATAATTTCACCTCTATGATCCTATCTTTTGAACCAACCGTTATAGACATACACCTGAAAGTTCACAGAATGTACTATACTATGTCTGTTATAAAAAATATAAATATTTAAAATTAGAAATTAAAGGGTGTCTTAGTAGATTAATTAACTTGATATATATGGCTTACCTCTTGAACCGTTATTTTTAGACAGCTGAAATTTACAAAATTAAATTAAAATTTGAACTCGAAAATTACAGGGTGTCGCAGTAGTTAGTGTAAATTTATGTATATAGCCAAACTTTTGAACCGCTATATAAAGACAGTCGTTTGGGCATTGGCTTGACCTGAAAAAACCCAGAACCCCGGGCTCTCTGCTCCCCCGGTAGAAAATTGACTGATATTTGCATTTGAATATTGAATTCCAAAATTAGTTTTTTTATCTGAATTGACATTTGGTGCTACGACATTTAAAAAATCCCGCTACAATCTGTCTCGAATATAATCATTGTCTAATTACCGTCTTAAAGAAATATGAGTTTAAGTTTGTCTGTTTTGAGATCGGTTTTTTTTGCAAGAATTATTATTAAATGTTTAAAGGTTCACTATGTCATTGTTCTCTCTAAAGAATCGAAACCAGTACTGAGTAGATTTATTATCCCTACTAAACAGTTATTTTTTAACTTAATTTTTTATTCATACAATTATTTATTTCATTAGAATATGAAGACCACCACTGCGGGTTGTGAATTCGATCCCTACAAAAGATTCTGGGCAAGTAGTGTTGTATTAACAACAAACATTCTGGGTGATTTCTGCAGACAAGCCAGGAGCTTCGCATTATAGTGTTGTATTAACAACAAAACAAAGGTTTTTCTTTTTTTGTTATAAATCAAACTTGTCCTTAATTTATTTTACTTTTAATTTAAATTCGGTATGTGTTTCGGTATAGCCAATATTTTTATTTTAGTATCGGTATCGTTTCGACAAAGAAGGTTTTCATATATACATATATAAATTTATCTCTGTGTAATAATACCAAACACACTTTATATAATTTAATTCTGCAAAAAAAAGAAAAACCGTTATATCACTCCGTTTATGGGTAGTTCTTAAATTGCGTAAAGGCCTTAAGGGTGTGAGAATTTGATAACCTGATAGGATTAGTTTCAGTGTTGGCAAAACTTTTGGTAAAAACCTTAAGCTACATTAAAAAAGGGTAAAATTGTTTCAGGCTAAATTTAAAAATTAAGTTTTAAAATTATAATTTAAAATTTTTAAACTTTTTAAAGGTAAACTTCTCTTAAAATAATGAAAGATTTCAAGGAATTAATAGTTGCCTCTCATCAAATAAAAAAAGGAATTACAAAATTTTCAATATTTTAATTTTAGACGAATAAATCAGTTTTTATATTTAAAATATATTTTTATATTATTTATATTTATAATATGTTTTATATATTTGGGTAAAACAAATGCAAAATCTTCATATTGTTTTTTACCCGAATATGTTATTTAAATTAATTATAGAAAATCATTATTAGAAATTGAATCAAAAGTTGTGAGCAAGCAGCTTTCAGATTCATTAAAATCAATTCTCTAACGTAATTGGCACAATTGGTCGTCATGAAGTTAGCCATATTTAACAGGGTGGCAGCGTAAGATAACAAAAAATATATAAAAAAATATTTGGTTTTTTCTATAAGGACTTTGACCTTAAAAATCATTATATATCCCTTAAAATAAATTGCTAATGTAAAACTCTGTATAAAAAAATTGAAGTATCCACATGGCCCTTAAAACTATTTAGTCCTCTCTACCTACTCCACGACTTTTAATTCCAGTTTGTAGCTTTAAATCTTGGTTTTCTTCGCCTCACATTTTCCGAACGTCTGTTTTATTCTTTGAAAAGCATTACTCTATTAAGATATGGCCTTGGTGAATAAGGGGTAAGATATTTCAGATTTAGGACGATATTTGTCACATAGTACGATAATGTTCCGTATTGTGAATCTTCGCATCTAAAATATAAAACATTTTACAATATGTTTATGGGAGCTTTTCGGGGTTATTAGTTCTGAGCTTTTCGATTTTAATTCAGTCAAGTTGGAACGTTTGGATTTAAGTAATTTGAGTAAGGTTTAATTTATTTTGCGTTTGGGTTAAACTGATTTGTGTTTGGGTAGGTAAAAGGTGAAGTAATAGCTAACATAGAATTGAACTAAAAAGTCAAGTCGCTTAAAAATTTGGTTTTAAAATATTTTTCACCTTTTGAACTTGTTTCGAAACTAGTTTACAAAATTAAAAACAACTTAACTTATTTCATTATAGTTAAAAGCTTAAGTTATGATAAAAAATAAACATTTTATGGTTAAATTAAAAAAATATATTTTATATGATTTTATTTTAACTATTTATTTTTTAAATGAATAAATTAATTATTTAGCCTTAAGTTCTTAATTGTTAATTTCAACACTATTGTGTTAATAATCAAAAATATACATTTATAAAATAAAAATATCTAATTGCAAGACAGATATATACCATTTTCAAATAAAAGAAAATATGTATATAAAGAGAATAAAAATAAAGAAAAATGTTTGCTTGGTAGTATAATATAAAGAAATAGTGTTTAAAAGTGTAAAACAATTACAAAAAGGCTATATCTCCTATGTAATATAATATAAAAATTAAAATTTCTCATATCCTATTTCTTTGATAAGTTTGTTTAAATAGAACATTAATAACAATTGAAACTATCTAATAGATAGATACGAAGAGTACTGATGATGGACGTAGCTGTCTAGAAAATGCATTCCACTCTTCTGGTGTCTAATTTTTTCTTTATCTGTTTATTATTAAGAACTTAAGCCTAAATAATTAATTTAATTATTTAAATAAATATAATAAGATAGAAAATTATGTAATGTTATACACGATAGGTTTGTATAAGCATACTTTATATAATAAAAGACATAATTTTTTAGTAGTTTATTTTTCAACCATAAATTTAGATTCTAAAAATTTTTACAAAGAAAAAATGTTAACCAAAATATGACTAACAACAAACAAATACTGAAGTCATGCTTTGGTAACAAACGACTAAATTAACATATTTTATTTATTAATAATATATTATGGTAATAAATACCTTTGGTTGTGATTTAAAAATTATATAGTTATGGATACAATATGCATTTAATGATCAGATGGTAACAAAAACCTGACCATAATAATATTAAACCCAAATATAATTTGTCATTGCAACCATATATTGTTACAAAGAACATAAGATGGTTCCTATAACCATACCATAATCATGTTTATTCTATAGGTTGCATTTCAACACCAGTTGTAGAGAAAAATCAACTTGTTTTACACGACATCTCTAACAACAGTGAAAAAATTATTTTGCTATTTAAGGAAAAAGGGTAAAATAGTAAAAAGCTAAATTGATTTTTAAATAAACAGAAAAAACACTAAAATACTATTCTTGCCAAAATTCTTCAAACTTGTAGTTTGAAAACTACTAAATATATCGGTATTCTCTATTTTGAAACGGAGATAGAAACGACAATACAACATTCCTTCTCTGTCGTTAACATTGTAGGCAACGAATTTCAAACGACTAGAAGAAAAATAAAACTGGAGTAGCCTACACTCAAATTTACCGTACCCAATGGAAACAGATATTTTTATGGATATATTACGTAAAGAATAAAAGTTCAAAGTATATTCGAATCGAAAAATTTATTAAATTTGGTTTGGGGTTATGACCAAAATATCTGCAGCTCTTCATCGCCATATGACCTGGAGAGCGTTTACAAAATTTGGGAGTAAGTAAACTACCCCTTGCGCCTTCTCGATTATGCCCAAAATTTACACAACTCTTCATCTCCATATACCAAAGGCACATACTAAATTTCGTTTTAATATGTCATTCGGTATGACCTGTAGAGCGTTCACAAAATTTGGGAGTAAGGAAACTACCCCTTTCCCCATCTCGATTATGCCCAAAAATTATACAGCTCTTCATCTTCATACACAAAAGGCACATACTAAATTTCATTTTGATATGTCAAACGGTATGACCTGTACAAACTCCACAAAAATAGTGGCATACAGAACCACCCACCCATCCACAGACATCATCGCGAAAATAGTCAAAATGGATTCAAGAGACCTCAAAACGTATAAATCCGTCAAAATCCCGACCTCGATTTTTTTCATGATTACTATACTTTACGTTATACTTCGTATGGTAAAGTAAAAATTTAAAATAAAAAAAGTACATTAAGTTCGAAATTTTAGTTTCTTAAATGGAAAAACATCCCGCTTATGCTAAGGGTTTTCGAAAGGGCGTAAAACCCTAATATATTGTGATTTTTTAAGCGAAACTGCCGAAAAATTAAATCCGTTTGGCCTCCAGTTCTTGATGGAAAAGGTGGGTATAAAGTAATTAAAAGTAAATTGGGAGACAATATCCATTAAAATGTTTTTTTATTAAAATAAATCAAGATAAAAAGGAAGCACTGAATCCAGAGCAACAGGAGAAGGCTGTGCGATTGTTCCTGTTGGTGGAAGCGGTGTCAAACCTATTACAATTTTAAAAACAAATCAATCCGAAAGGAAACGTAGTGGTATTCGCCGACCATGTAGAAGTTAGATCGCTACTAATCCAATTTCGTATTTAGAATCTGGGATGACAAAAATGTTAAGGTTCTGTCGTAGCATCTTCCGATGTACATTTATATCCATTATGTCATCTTTATCACTTGATCTTGAAAAATAAAATTTTAGTTTTAAAAATATGGCGAGTACTGACGCCATATTTTGTTAAAACTTACAAAGAAATAACAAACTTTTCAGGAATTTACAAAAATGTCATAAATAACAACACAAAAAATTGCAGTGCTACCACACTTTATTAATTTTTCATTTTGTTTTCTATAACGTTTCTTCATCGTTTCAATATATGGGACCCGGCCTATGAAAAGGTGGCTTATGACTCAAAAAAAATTTTTCCACTTTTTTTTTGGTTTCGATAGTTTTTGAGACGATCTTTCACGTGGTGAAAACTAGAAAGTCCTAACTTGCTTAGAAGTGTACTAAAAATGTAGAGAAAGAAGAGCAAAAATTAAAGAAAAACAGAATTTTATTGAAATCTAGAATCAAGATAATAAATATAATTGAAAAATTTAAAAACAGGATTGAACGCTGCAAAAACGATTTTACCAAAAAAGCTGTTTTCCAAAAACATATTTATTTAGCAGTATTAAGTAATTTTCTTCGTCGCTATCCATAATGCAAAAAAAAACTACTAAAAATCTGACGAAATGCATTGTTTATAAATTTTGTTTTTGAGTCATAATTTACCTTTTCATAGAGCGGGTCACATATTTCAAGAATACGAATTTAGCAACGAAACGACTACGATATAGAAACGACTATTAAAATTAAAACGCCAACGGGAATGGGGCCGAATAATTTAGCTATAAAGATATTTATAAAGTACACGTATAATTGTTAAATATTTAAGTTTTAAAATTGAAAAAATCAATATCAAATACATATTTCAAAAAATAACACAAATTTGTAAAACCTAAAAAAGTCAAAATAAATTTTTCTAATAATCCAATAATTTTAAAAGCTTAATGGCGACAGTGTGCTGTAAACTAACTTAAATGAACTTTATAGTAATAGAATGATAAGTAGGAAACAGGACATAACAAAAGCGGAGTTGTAAAGTTATCGTTTTTGTTCAAATTAAGCCGAAAAACCATGACACTGAAAAATCTAATGAACAGAAAACTAAATTAATCTAAAAATAATATTTACACAAACAGACACCACTCTACTTTATGTTCAACCAATATGATGCCACCTGAAGACTTGCATACTCGTATACTCGTTCAAATATCTGCAATAAACAGCTTTAGCAAAAGCATACGTTTTCATAATATTTCACGAATTTTCAATAATATTGTAATTATGTCTGCAGCAACATTTTTGTGTGAATTTGGCTTAATTTCCCCTGGGGTGGAGGGTTGGTTGGTGAAAGGATGCAAAGACAATAAATACCATTGTGACTGTTAAGCGTAAAAGTCATGGAAAATGAAGACACTGAATCTCACACTAACGCTTTTATAATCTTTGAAAGTGTTTCCGTTTTCAATTTGCATAAAATTTGTTAAAAACAAAAGTTATTGTTTTATTTGTTGGTGAAATTAAAACGTTAATAAGTTTAAAACCAAAACAAAACGAACCGAACATCAGCCAACAACATCATTACCGAAAATACAAAAGCAAAAGAAAGGGTTGTGTTACCTGTAGCTTGATACTGTTGTTGCTTCGTAGTTGCTGGAAAATATCATGCAACATTTGGTGGCGCAGTAAATGAATTGTTTTATTAAAATTTTGGTAATTGAGTGTAATTAAAGGTTTTGCTTTTGTTTTACTTTTTTTTTACCATAAATGACAACCAAGCAAACATGGTGTTGATTTTCATACTTTTTTTATTATTAATGAACAGGAATCATGTTCTTGTACATCCCACCACCAACAACGACAACCCTTTAATCATAATACAAAGTAAAACTGAGCGATAAGATGAATGTTTCGTAGAGAAGTCATGATGAAGGTGTTTGTTGTCAGGATGCTAGGAGTTTTTGATTTGTCACTTATTGTTTTAATTATGTAGCGTACAAAATTTTGTCACTGCTCAAACAGTGACAATTTTGCGTGTAATGAAATTAAAAAGGATCAATTACAAATAAACTTGAGCTTAACAATAGTTAAAGCAAAATATCAGTTTTAATTAAATTGTCTTTGCCTCAATTAAATGACTTCAAATCTCATTACAAGCATAATGGTTACAGTGTAATAAGTTATATTTCAGTATCCTTTGGACTGAAAAATAAAGTATGAGGAAAATAAAATTATTTACAAAAACATACTTAAGAAACAAAAAGCGGTGACTATGTTTTATAGTTTTCTAGCTGTCCCCGGTCTGCTTTGCTACCCCATCAAAAAATAAAAATACTTGAAAGTAAAAGTATGGCCAAGAGTTACATAACTCGAAAACGAAAGTTTTTCCCAGAGAAATCAATGCCATTTAGAGAGTGTCATAATTGTAGTTATCTACGTATATGACAATTACTTTGTGTGGGGAGTACCCGGCCATCTGTTCATACATTTCATTTTTCAACACGAAAAAAACACACTTTATTTTCAAAGTACAAAATTTAACACTCTACCTTATTATAATTCCCTAGTTTCACAGCAATATTTTTCACTTTCTATTTGGATATTTTTTGGAGTTTCAACTAGTCTTCCAATCGAGTATTTTTTTTTTTTTTTTTTTGCTGTAATGCACATTATATGAAGACTCTAATAGAAAATTTTAGGACTGTACCTGTTATAGTTTTCTAAAGCTGGATTCACCCATTTGTTTCGAAGAAAATTTTTGTCCGTAAAAAAGGTTTTTATTGAGACAGTTCTGCAGCACATTTCACCCATTTTGAAAAATTTGTCTGGAAAAACAAAGCCGGCATATGAAATATAAACTAATCTAACAATTGATAATATTTTGGCGTTTTTTTCGTGTGAAACGTCATACAAATTTTATATTACTTCTGTTAATAGATATTAAAATACATAATACGGATTATTTGCAAAGCACATATATGTACATGTAAATACTAAAAAAAAGTATTTACATATAAATAAAAAAATAGAAGAAACGTAGTAAAAGAAATATTAAAAAAAGAAGGACAAAGAACTATTTACAATAGTTTTTTGTCCTTTTTCCGGGCTCTTTCATTTCTACAACAAACTTAAAGGCAGTCTATTCATTAAACTCCATTTTTCAATCACATTCCTTTTTAACTCATTGAATATTTTGTAAAACAAAATCAACAATTTTACTATGCAAAAACTATATGATGTGGTAGCTGAGTTCAACTTTGTCCAAACAAAAATTTAAATTAAACCAATTCAAGCTGAGAGTTGTCGGGACAAAAAAACTTCTCTTATTCTCTGAGAGAAAAATATAAGTTCATATAAATTAAATTTGTCCGGACAAATATTTTGTCCCAAAAAATGGGTGAATCCAGCCGGCTTTTGTTCGACTATGCACATTGATATGAGTGTTAATTGTGCAAAATCTCAATACTCTTCCTTCTTAAACTCTCTATGTATACGATAATATTTTTTTCTTCTAGACTATGTACACTAGTAAGTGTGTCTACAAGTACATGTTTCTAAAATTTTCCTATCTTAGTTCTACATGTACTCGTTTTTCCCACAATTTAAGTGTTACAGTTCTCCATGCACATAAAACAAATTTTTCAGTCAATTTTCTGCTTGACTATACATTTTAAGGATGGGGTTAGTCTTGAAAAATTCTAACACTGTACGTATCATAGTTCCCCAGGCACACTATAATGTTTTACTTTGTATAGGAGGTACCAGACACTGACAAAAAGTACTTATAAAATAAATGTAGTTAAGTATTTACACATATTTTTGGGTATTAGTTATACCTATACTTATAAAACAGAAAATACCTACACATACTCATTTGCAGTGAAATAAGTATGGGTGTACTTAATACTTATAACAAACATTATTTATACACAACGAACTTAAAAATGTATACGTAATGCATGTATGAGTACAACTGGTTGTAGGTAGATAATGTAATGGGTATCTGTCATACCCATACTTATAACTACCTTATACATACAAGTATGGAAAAGTAGTTATAATACTCAAAATATACTTATAAATAAAACAACTACTTTTAGGAATTGTGTGTATAAAAAGGTGTATGATGTTTGGCAATATTTTGTTTATAACCGAACATTGGTTGAGTATGGAGAATCAAAATAATTTTTTATTAGGATGAAGGAATGAATAAACGTATTTTTAAATTGTGAAATAATTAATATAATAATACATATAGTTATAAAATACTCTAAGTATACTTAGATTATTTACATACTTGTACTTATTCCTACTCTATACTTACAAGTATGGGTATAGCCAATACTTGATCCAACTTGTTGTTTGAGCTGTAGCTTTACACATTTATACATGTTTGGCCTCAAATACTTAATAAGTAGTAAAAATTATACTTTTGTCATTCTCTGGGAGGTACCACGCTCACTATTCCTATCTGAAAATTTGTATCTAATAAGAAAAGGCAACCATACAAAATTGATTAATAATATTCCTCCAATTACGCAGACAAAATTTTGAGCATAATTAATATGAACCAGTAGGCTAGTAAGTGGTGTACTAGTCTATCAGTCTGGGGGTTATGGGTTCGATTCCCAAAAAGTGTTTTACTACAACGAGTGAAGGTCTTTGTTAATAAGCTCGATAACTAAGTTTAAATTTAAATTGTAATTGTATTGTGACATTAAAACAAAATTATGTATTATTTCATAAAAAGTATGATTTTGTCGTTATGTAGATAAGGTAAGGAACACGTTTTGAACAATAACATTTTTCATATTTATTAGTTACTTTTGCACTGCGGACACACTTGTGTAAATATGATAGATAGCTGGACATATATGGAATCCTAGTAGTAAGAGGAATTCTGAAACAAGCTTTAACTGACACTTAGACACAGGGTAGTTTACAGTTTATGTATTAAGATAATCTACAGTTTATCTATTAAGTTTATCTATTAAGATAAACTGTACACTACAAAGAAGATTTGAATTATGTAGCATATAATTAGTAAGCATCGAGTGGATACTCTAGTATCTATACATATAAGCAAACACATTTTGTGCTTTCTATATATAGAGATTTATGTCTCATTAAGACTTGTCAATAAACCAATAAAATCTAACTAAATTACTTTTCACTTCCACCATTTTTTAAATTGCAATCCACTTATTTATGAAGAATTCAAATGAATTCTATTACTTTTTACATTTTAAATTGTAGC
The DNA here is from genome assembly GCA_949628195.1 of Phasia obesa. Classification (NCBI taxonomy): domain Eukaryota; kingdom Metazoa; phylum Arthropoda; class Insecta; order Diptera; family Tachinidae; genus Phasia; species Phasia obesa. Next base: position 167,584,282 of record OX451215.1, on the reverse strand, counting down.
AGTTTACATTTGCAAAGAATTTCATCATATTAAATGCAAATTTTGAACACCGTAACCGCATGTATCCAGTCAACAACTAACGCCCACAGTGCGTTCAGAACAACAAAACAAATGTATGTACAAGATTTATAACCCAATAACAAACATGGTGGCAAACAAATATTTGTTTCCCTTTTCAATCTTATTTAAATCTTTCTTATTTAATCTTTCTTGAAGAATTGTTAAACTAGAATTGATATATAACAAAAATCTAAAGCGATAGCTACACTTGATCATTGTCCTACTTTTTATGCCCCAAGATTTCAGTTTTCTAACATTTGTGTAATACAAAAAATTATACATCTGACCGTTTAGTTTTCATCACTAAACATATTTCATGGTGTAGATTTTTGTCTCAAGACATCATTGGACTTCAAAAATGAGGCTGGTCAAGGACTGACCGTTACTTGTGATCGTTATTGCGATAAGGTGACATAGTTCTTTCTGCCTTTATTGGATAAAAAGGACTTGGAAAAATGTGGTTTTAACAAGAAGACGGTACATGCAAAAATGATTTTTTTAACATCAACTATATACACAATCGTAAAGTTTGTTCCCATCTTCACAAATTTAAAGAAATCAGAAATTGATTTTTTTATTTTGATAAATTGTACCTCGTTTTTGTAAACGTTGAAGTATTTCAAGCTTCTTTTATATAAAATTTATTCAATAAATTCTTTTGATCTTTGACCCATGGTGTTGATACAAGTTGTATCGAAATTGTTGTGTGCGGATAAAGTACGAAAATGAAATCATAATATAGTGGTGTTTGGAAGTAGCTTTTAATTATTGAAAAAAGATATAGTTCAATTTGTGATAAAATTTTATCTGGAGAGATTCAATCCTCGAAATTTTACCCATTTAGAAGCTAAACATAATAATAAGTTCAGGAAAATTAGAGAAACTCGAGGCCATCCCTAAAGCTACAAAGTAAAGCAGTTGCAAGCCTAAAAGAAACAACAAATGTTAAAGGAATCATTACGAATTAATCACAAATGACTTTCTCAATCATAAATATATTTTTAATTGCATATAATCATTAAATACACATAAGTATTTTATTTTACATTCGCTTTCGCATCGTTCCTACTGAAAACCACATCGTTTTTTCGAAGATTTCGAAATAAGTGCAATTGTGATTTATTACAAAAAGTAGCCAAAAGTTGGACTGATTGAATGGACCATGAAACTTGTAACCGCGTATATGCCATTAAATTATCTACAAGATTATAATAAAAAAAATTTCATTCAAACAATTATTATTGCAGCTTAAAAAAAACAACCGTTATAAAGTTATAATTTCTTCAACGTTACAAACGATACCACAAATGCATATTTCAAATAAGTTTAAAACGCTTTAAAAGTTATAAAATAAAATACAGTTAAGGAAAACTCAAAACAGCATACAATTGCAATTTGACTGCTGTAAATTTGTCTGTTTGCAAATTAAACTACAAAAGATCATGAAAATAAAAATATAAACAAATTTAAATATATGATTATATTAATTTCTCTTTCTTTGCTTTTTTCGTTTATACCACCAGCCTTTTTTTTTAAAGATCGTTGCTGTAGGTAGTTCAGTCTTAAATGACACATTCTGCACAAGCAAGAAAACAAACTACTACTAGGTTTGTCATTTTTTCGAGTATACTTTGTTAAATGAATTATTTTTGTTGGTTACTTGAATGAAAAACTAATAAAAAGTTTAGTCGAACACATTAAAGGTTATGTAACCAAAAATAAAATAAGAACAATATCTATACATAACGAGTGATTTTTTAAGAGCTTGAGAACTTTTTTTAAAAAAAAAAACGCATAAAATTTGCAAAATCTCATCGGTTCTTTATTTGAAACGTTAGATTGGTCCATGACATTTACTTTTTGAAGATAATTTCATTTAAATGTTGACCGCGGCTGCGTCTTAGGTGGTCCATTCGGAAAGTCCAATTTTGGGCAACTTTTTCGAGCATTTCGGCCGGAATAGCCCGAATTTCTTCGGAAATGTTGTCTTCCAAAGCTGGAATAGTTGCTGGCTTATTTCTGTAGACTTTAGACTTGACGTAGCCCCACAAAAAATAGTCTAAAGGCGTCAAATCGCATGATCTTGGTGGCCAACTTACCGGTCCATTTCTTGAGATGAATTGTTCTCCGAAGTTTTCCCTCAAAATGGCCATAGAATCGCGAGCTGTGTGGCATGTAGCGCCATCTTGTTGAAACCACATGTCAACCAAGTTCAGTTGTTCCATTTTTGGCAACAAAAAGTTTGTTAGCATCGAACGATAGCGATCGCCATTCACCGTAACGTTGCGTCCAACAGCATCTTTGAAAAAATACGGTCCAATGATTCCACCAGCGTACAAACCACACCAAACAGTGCATTTTTCGGGATGCATGGGCAGTTCTTGAACGGCTTCTGGTTGCTCTTCACTCCAAATGCGGCAATTTTGCTTATTTACGTAGCCATTCAACCAGAAATGAGCCTCATCGCTGAACAAAATTTGTCGATAAAACACATTTCGAACCGAACACTGATTTTGGTAATAAAATTCAATGATTTGCAAGCGTTGCTCGTTAGTAAGTCTATTCATGATGAAATGTCAAAGCATACTGAGCATCTTTCTCTTTGGCACCATGTCTGAAATCTCACGTGATCTGTCAAATACTAATGCATGAAAATCCTAACCTCAAAAAAATCACCCATTATAATAAAATAGTAATTTATTTCCTGTGTCTTTCTGTATTTCGGTATTCGCATCACGTAAAGCCACAAATTTTGTTAAATTCCAATACTTTTTTCCGCAAAAATATTATCTTATTTCCACGACAAAGTGGAGAAACAGCAAGGAAAGTACGCTTGTTTTTTAACTTTAAGGCATCTTTTATATATGTAATCGCAATATTTTAAACACTGTTTCGCAACAGATGGCACTGTTTAAAATAATAAATTTCTTACTACCAAATAGACAATTGAATTGAATTTATTTGAATGTATTTGATTTGTATTTTTACCTTGTGGAATCACATTTTTAATTAAGTATTTTAAACACTTTTTACAGAGCTTTAAAATAATTTTTAGATTTTTATATTAATTTTAGAATTTTATCCAGGAATGGGTACCTTTATATAAAGTGAATAGGTAAGTGTCTTAAAATTTGGTGTGGATTACTTTCAAAGCAAAATCGAACAAAATATTGTCAGGACGCACACAACATGTGTGGACACAGCTAGTTTGTATATAAAATATTATATAACATAAATATGAAATTTAAAGTCAAAGAAAGAATAAATTAAATTACAAAATTAGTTGGTAATATTAAAGAAAAATTGGGAAAATTTAATTTTTAGACACCAGCAGAACGGAATGCACATTTTCTAGACAGCTACGTTCGTCATCAGCACTCTTCGTATCTATCTACTTTGGTTAGTGTTTAGTTGTAAGTATCATCTATTTAGCCAACCAAACTCAGATAAAGGAATACGTGACGTTGCCGCCAGTATCGCAATTTATGCGTGATACAGTCACAATGAGTAGCAATTTATATAATAACGCAATCCTGAAAGGCAAGCCTAGATTCCATATTATAGCCTCTTGCTTAGGTGTTTGGAGACTATCCAAACTCCGTTCTGTTGAACCTACCTACATAAATCGATCTTAAATCACAACCACCACGTGTACCCCAGAAGGAAACCTCACAAAAAAACGGTCATAGAGAGGATAGGCTTTCTGTGGGGCTACCGATTCCCGTGGTACCAGTCCTTTGGGCACTGGTCGGGCCTCGAAGAGGATCCGTGTAATAATACAACAGATCTTTTCTTCGAGATTTAGGTTCTAGGAACCCTAGCGTCTGGTGCCCCTATTTTCCGCAAGAGAACCGCGTCAAACCATTTGCCATCTACAACAGTAACAATTGGAATCGACGGGGGTCCTAATAAGGACCACCTCACGGTGGTCTTACCACCGAGTGAAACTTAGGCGTAGAATAGCGCCCCCATTGTGTAGTATAACAACACTTTACGATTGCCACCAATCGCTTTTTGTGTGTGATACAGTCACAATGAGTAGCAATTGATATAATATGGCAAGCCTTTCCAAGGCAAGCCTAGATCCACATTATAACCTCTTGCTTAGGGGTTTGGAGACTATCCAAACTCCGTCTGTTGAGAGTGCAACAGCACACTTGATCGACCTTGCACCTTACCTACATAAATTGATCTTAAACCACAACCACCACGTGTACCGCCGAAGGGGACCTCACCAATAACCGGTCACAGAGAGGATAGGCTCTCTGTGGGGCCACCGATTCCCGTGGTACCAGTCCCTTGGGCACTGGTCGGGCCTCGAAGAGGACCCGTATGTTTTAACACACAGACCTTTTCTTCCAGATTTAGGCTCTAGGAACCCTAGCGTCTGGTGCCCCTATTTTCCCCGAGTGGACCGCGTCAAAGCATTTGCCATATTCCTGCAGTGACAATTGGAACCCCCGGGGGTGTTCTACTAAGGAATGTAAAATATTTGCCGATTCAAGGTTCTTACGAGTTTTTGAAGACAAAAAAAAATAATTTTTTCATTAAATATATTTTTTTTCTCGCCACCAATTTTTGAATAACTCCGAAACAATAAAACACGAAAAAAATATCTAAAGTTTTATCCCGCTTTATTTGGTGTTTCAATTATAAAAATCGAATTAGAAATAAGTTAGCGTGGTTACATTGTTTAGGGGAAAATATTAGCCATGACCATAAAAAAAATTTGTGCGTGATACGCAATAACTGAAAGCGGATTTGAATTTAACGAGTTGATATCACTTTTCACATATTTATGTTCAAATAAAATTAAAAATTCATATAATCAATTATTATTATTAATATTATACATTATTTAAAGCAGAAATAGCGAAACTTGCCATAAGGTATTTAAGGAAGCTTGAAACTCATCCGAATCCACTGGCCCGTAACATACTTAATGAACCTGGTTACATTCGACTAAGAAGGAGGGACACTGCTTCTCTCATCCGTACATCAGAGTGATAACCCGCAAATTACAGTAACCGTAAAACATACATTTTTTTTTGTCCAGCACTGGTTGGACTAAACAAGTATATTTATTTTTTTAGACTTAAGATATGAGTAATTATTGATAGTTCAATTATATTGAAGATACAATAAATAAAAATTGCAAAAAAAAATATTTAATAAGTTATTCGATAAATATTAATCGAATAATTTTTATTTTCTAAATTGAAAAATTGTAGTCGTGGAAAAAAATTGAGAAATTTTCTTAAAATAATTGAATAATTTTTATTCGAATAACTTAGCACTCATCTCCTAAGTTTGTATTGTATTTGCAAACAAGAAAAATGAAAGAGCGCTAATCATACGACAAAACGCCAATATAGCATTTGCCACACACATTTAGGCAAATTGGATAAATTGGAGAAACTCCATGCACTTAAGCAGAATATAATGAAAGCAAAAGGAGTATCAACGAGTAAGTGAATAATATGTTATAATACAGAACAATAGAGATAATAGGGGCACATTATAAATTCTGACTGCACCTTAAACGATTTGTTGTTTACAAATTTATTTATTGTACTAAACGAGATTTGATTTTTTTAAATTTTAAATTCTTTTACTAAAATATCAATTGAGGATTTTAAAAATTCCCAGGAAATTACTATGCTAGAGCATCAGAGCTTGTAGTGGATGAGTAAATGTTGAAGTTTAAAAATAAGAAACTTGCTTATAAAGTAAGGAAAAGGCTTTTTACTACATATCAATTACGAGTAGTATATCAGCAAGTTCTAACCGTGATCCAGTAGGTTAAATTACACGCATATAAGACGTCCATTTTCCGATAACTTTGGCAAATTGATTAGACGTAGTTGAAGAGATTTTACGGCTTACGTTGAATTTGTCGGCTACGAGCTTATTGTAATAGGCTTAATATAAACCTGGATTGTTCCTTTATGATGATAAATTATTATAATTACTTTTAAAAATTAGGCAATACAAATTTATCGAATGGTATTTTATTCTACACTTAAAATTCACAAATTTCCCAGGAAAATCTAACATCTTTCAATCGCCCCTGCCTGAGATAATTACGCTGTCAAAAGTATCCTACAGAATATTCGAAGGGAATTTACAATGTGGCACTTAGCGTAATACAGGGTGTTTTGTTTTTAATAACATAAAATACGAGATAGAAATTTGGGAAAAAATTTGTTTGTAATTCGTCAGTGTCCATTCAATATTTTGTTCGATTTTGCTATTCGATTTTAGGTTCGCCCTAAACTATGCTGCATATCAGTTTATGTATCTTTTTCTTTATAAAAAATGAAGTATGTATATTCGGTTAGTTCAACTGCGTACTTTCACTGGTTTTCTCCACTTTTTCTTGAAAATAAGATATTTTTGCGGAAAAAAGTATCCTATATTGGGATCAATATTCTTAGGTATCTCCTCACAAAATTTTGTTAAAATCCATTCAGTAGTTTTTACGTTATGCGAACGCAAAAGAAAAGAAGACAGAAAGACGGAAATAAGTTACTATTTAATATATGTATAGATATGATTTTCGGCATTTCTCCGCCTCGGCGGACATTCCTTCATTCCAATTTATTGCTACTTTTTCCAGTATATCTGGCCGCATGGCGTCAATGATAGCTTGAACATAGACTTCCAGTGTTTAAAGAGTTGCTGGCTCCTCGGCATAAAGCAATGATTTAACATAGTTCCTTAAAAAGAGGCGAAAACCGCATGAACGAGGGGCCAGTGAATAGGACCACTTCGGGAAATAAAGTTGTTATCAAATTAATCTTGCAATAAATCAATTGTTAAGCGCGCTGTTTTGCAAGTTGCGCCAACTGTCGTTGATGTTTAGCTGATAAATTTTTGAAAGCAAAAATTCAGTCAGGATGGCTCGATAGAGCCAGCCATTCACCCCAACAGAAGCTCCTTGTTCATTTCAAAAACGTCACTAAAAAGTCAATTGTAAGCCAAGATCCCTTCATTTTATTGTCTTGTTGGTGGTTTTGAATCAAGAAAAATAAAATTACTGAGAAAACGATCAAAAATTGGACAAATTACTCGCTTCCTAGGCCGATTATGTTAACGAAGTGCTCTATGAAGATATTTTTTTTTTTTTTCAAAATAATTTAATGTAAAATATGATGCAATGCAAACATCGTTGACAAAAGTTTTATCACGGTTGATGCTAGACGCTGCAGCCTGTTGTTTGGGTTTCTTTATTTTATATTTGTCACCTTTCTTAAAGTTACTAACTTTCAAAAACCCAAATAAATAACATTTCTTTATAACAATACAATCAATATTAAAATTTTCATAAAATTGTATACAAACTGATCGTAGTCAATGTCATTTTGTTACAACAATAGTTTTGATTTCCTTTATCTAAAAGTGTCTTCATGTTAAACTTTGTATTGTTAAAGTTTTCAAAGTTTATTTTTCTTGTGGTTTCTATAGAGGGTTTCTCTAAATAATGGTTGTTTAGTTTAAACTTTTGTTGTATTTGGAAAGTTTTCTTTAAAACTTATTCAATGTACTATGTCCATAAAGACACACATGTTTAGTGATAAATATAATGAAAACCAAATTGTCCTTTAGAACAAAGGCTATTCAAATGGCATTTTTTTTATATTTAAAACTAAGTTTAAATTGTGGCAAACAAAATTTGAAAAAAAAAACTTTATCAAAAAATAAAATACGATACGATATCGATATTCAAAAAATATCGACGATACCGGAACTGAAACCAGTACCGTAAAATAAGTAAGTATTGATACTCAAAAAAATATCGGCGATACCGGAACCGATACCAATACCGTTAAATAAGTAAAACACAATAATATTATATTCAAATCAATATTTTTAAGATTTTAGTTTTAAAAATAAAATATTCTTCAACATTGCAGAGCAAGATGATTTCACAAGTCTCTTTTCAGTGGAAAACAGTCAGTCAGAACTTATTTATAAAACTTAAGTACTGCTGATCCATTATTTTTAAAGTTTTGGTATAAGACGGCATAGCGAAAAAACAAGCGGATATGGGTCTCTAAATTTTTTAGGAGACCTTAAGTATCACTTAACTTCTTTAGGATACCTAAAACATATAATGGATAGGGGCTTTCCTTCTCGGACTTTCTAGCAATATATTACACGAACGCGCACCTCTTTATTCGTTTCTTAGAACGTATGATGCCTAAGGGTGAATGTATTTGCAATAAGTTCGGAAGGCAATTAACTTAATAAAAAGATTTTTTACTATAAAAGTGTAAGCTGCAAATAAAATATGAAAATTAAAGCATTGTAAAGCTTCATCAGCACTGAGAACTAAGTCAGCTGGTAATTTTTGTGATTCTAATAGAAAACGTGACACAGCCGGATTCATCATGTTTTTTTAATCATTTTCGAAAAATATTAATTAACGGATATTAATTGTTTTTTTTTAAGTATCGTTGAAAAATGTTGCCGATACCGATAAATTGGCAAGCCCGAGGTATTGCTGATATATCGCTGACGGATGCATTCTTGTTAAAAATAAATCTAAAGGGCACTGAAAGAAATTTGTTTTAGTCTTTTTGTAAAGTATTGAACTTATACTTAACTAATTGTGCCCGCCACTTCGTTAGCGTCCTTACAATATTTTGTTCGATTTTGCTTTGAAATACATATTAAGAATCTTACTTTTATAGTGCATTAGATATAATTTATGTATTTACTTTATATAAAGGTACCCATCCCTGGGTAATTACTCAGGAACATAGGCTTTATATAAAGTTCTTAAATTTATATAAAATTCTAAAAGTATTGTAGAGTTGAAAAGTGTTTGTGATTATTTCACAGTATAGAATTTCAACTGAAACACATTCTGAGCAGACTGAGATATCCTTACAAAATTTTAAACAGGCATAGTTAAGATCGATTTTAAACAATGGTAGTAAATTATTTTAATTTTTTTTATATTTTGAAACCTGAATTCCTAAACAGGCAAAGATATGTTCTAAAATAATGGGTGTTTTATTATACATAATTGGGTTACCTACCTTTGTTAACCAAGCGGCTTTCAAATTCATTTTGGAGTATATAGCCAAGGGTGATTTGCATTTCGAGGAATTTACCGTTTATTTTACAATTTATGGCCTAATTTTTTTATTCGCTTTTATTATGGTTTGTTTAAAATAGTTAAAACAAAACTAGTAACGAAGTAAGTTTAATTTATATAAGCAAAAAAGCCGTGGTATGACCTTTTTATGATATTTCCCAAAAAATATCTGCCCGACGTACTCAATCTTTCAATGTTTTGAATCTGCGGCATGTGGGTTTACGGCACCTTTTACCTTACACCAATCGTTTTTAAACTTTACAATTGACTTAACAATAGCACTCTACTGCATAGTGCACTCTACTGCATACTGCACAGTGAGGCACAATTAAAATATCACTGTCCAACAAATTAAGACTTTTTGAATAGAACAGAATAGCGACCCCATAATTCTGAAAGGGTATGTTGAGTAGATCATTTTTGGCGTGTAATTTTGCCAATTAATCGTAAAGAGCTTTATTTACAACGATGGTGTCTTTGGTGACCCCCAGTGAAATTTTCCAGCAAACATTTTCGTAGAATATTTTAATCCTTAAATGACCTTTTTTAAAGGATATTTTTTGATTTTCTCGAAAAATGGGTCAAGTTGACCCATAAAGAGACCAGTTAAAGGGTTAAGATCTTCCACAAAAATAATCCTCATACAATTCCACAATGCAACTCTGACCATAAGAATTCTCTCAGACAGTAACTTACAGCATTTTTTTCATATAGTATAATGCTCCCTTCGACCAAAAAATGAAAACTTTGACCCACGGTAAAAAAAAAACTCAGACGTGCTGGACCATAGGTTTTTTCTACAAAAATGATCTACTCAACCTACCCTTTCAGAATTATGGGGTCGCTATTCTGTTCCAAAAATGCTGTTGGACAGTGTATTTAAGAAATAACTCAGCCATTTATAATCCAAATTTCTTATATATTTCTTATCAACATTTTTTCTATTAAAACGTATGATCGACAGCCATTTTTAGGCTAAAATTAAATAATTTTTAATTGAGAATCATCTAGTTTTCAACTCAGAAATGATATAATCTTAAAAATTCTCCACGATATTTCAAAGTTCGCTCACTAACTTTGGGAAAAAATTAAAAAAATATTTGCTGAAAATTGTTTAAAATATTTTAAAAAAATTGGACCAGGGAATTGAAAAATAAAAAAATTTTAATTTTAAAAAGCGTATACCGCACTCATTAACTAGACCTTTAAAAATCAAACCATAAGAAATGCCAAGCTTTAAAAGAATTAGCAGGGGCGAGGTACCCAACTTTGAGACCACATAGCGCCACCCCTGCCAAGTGGATGGTCCCCACCGTCAAAACTTAAGCTAAGATACACCTCTGATATGCTCATGCCAAATTTTGGATCAATCGGCTTAGCCGTTTACAAATGGCTGAGATATTTATAAAATATTTTGTGTGCTAGTGTTCGGTCAAGGAAAGAAATAGTCTTCTTTTTAAGGATGCTGCGATTGGTTTTAAAAGTTTTTCAAGCTGGTTTAAATACGTTGCCTGATGCTTCGCCATTTATGCTACAACCAAATGCACATGTTATAATTTTGAATATACCAGTAAGCAGTATGTACGTATCCTAAGAGTATATGTAGTTCTGTAAGGAAGCTAATTAAGAACCAGTTCCACCAGATGCTAATACTCCGCAAAGAAGGACATAAGCCTTATAATTAAACGAAGATTAAAAGTTATAAGAAAAAAAAATAATTTCGAAATTTCGACTCTTACAGGAGATAGCATAGCCCTTATATGTAGTACGTTTATGTACATAAGTAAATATTACAACCTTTCCTTGTTGGACTTCTAGGTCTTTAAACTCGTTTTTTAAACCTCTTCTGTTCTATTTTTTGTTTAATTATCAAGTAAGTTTCTATTTATTTTTTTTTTTTTGCTTTCTTAATTGTTTTATTTCTTTGCGCAAAACTCAAAACCACAAAATCTTTTATGTTCGCTTATTATTTTTTAATGGTTCATCATATGCATTACACCACACACATACGACTAAAGACACATTTTAACTTTTTGTTTTTGTACTTTTTCTAATTGGGTCGCTTATTATGTTTCCTTAAATGCTCGTTAAATCTTTTTTTATTTTTTTTTTTGTAGCATCCACCTACTCTTAATGTTCCACATTTATTTTTCATCACTTATCCATTTTATCTTTGACAAGATGATTTTAATGTTTTAAAATGACAGGAGACAAAACCTTGGCACGTCTGCTGTATTTAACCGTAAAATAAAAAGTATTGTTAAAAATGCTATGGTTTTAGAATAACTTTTAAAATTTTTGTTGGATAATGGCGAGTAGTAAAATGTTGTTCAAGTATGTTCAGTATAAATACTTAAGTTCTTATGGGGAGCATAGGGCCTCTGGTTGCTAAGTTTAGGTTTAGCAGGGTCCCATTTACTGATCCCTCTAGTAGACAGTAGATTTGGATGGTAGATGATAGATTTAGAACAATTGTGGAACAAGATTAACGTGAGTACCTGCCTAGTTGGCCTAATCTCACGGTGGTCTTACCACCTAGTGAAATGTAAGCGTACACTAGCGCCCCCATTGTGTAGTATAACAATACCTTACGACTGCCACCAATCGCAATTTGTGTGTGATACAGTCACAATGTGTAGCAATTTATATAATATGGCAAGCCTTATCCAAGGCAAGCCTAGATCCATATTATAGCCTCTTGCTTAGGGGTTTGGAGACTATCCAAACTCCGTCTGTTGAGAGTGCAATGGCACACTTGATCAACCGTGCACCATACCTACATAAATCTATCTTAAACCACAACCACCACGAGTACCCCCGAAGGGGACCTCACCAATAACCGGTCACGGAGAGGATAGGCTCTCTGTGGTGCCACCGATTCCCGTGGTACCAGTCCTTTGGGCACTGGTTGGGCCTCGAAGAGAACACGTATGTTTTAACACACAGACCTTTTCTTCCAGATTTAGGTTCTAGGAACCCTAGCGTCTGGTGCCCCTATTTTCCCCGAGTGAACCGCGACAAAGCATTTGCCATTCCTGCAGTGACAATTGGAACCCCCGGGGGTAATAGATTTAGAACAGGTCAAAGCTGTATAAAAATATACAGCTTTGACCTGTTTTTGCGGTATTCACATCTGTTTATAAACATAATACCCTTTTCTTTCGCTGCACATAGGGGTATTTTGCCAATCTAGCCGGACCTTACTTTTTTTAGCTTATATTGGCTCTAAAAATGTACCGAGTGCCGCTAGGTTAATGAAACTTCGATTATGGTCATAGCCTGTCAATGCTATAAAATAGGAAAAATCGGATCAAGGAGAAAAAAGTGCCCCTTGGAAGAACTAATCCTACCTCTGAAAAATGAATGTTTTTTTTATTTTCCCGTCATTTTGTTTATCAATTACAACTTTTAAGGTCAAAGAATGTTCAAAAACTTAAAGTTGGACTCAAGAGATTCTTAAATGCCATTTTTAGCCCCGCCCCCTTTTGTGGGCCGTGAAATAAAAAATTATTTGAAAAAATAATGAAATTACTAAAAGAAATATACTAAAATCATAAAAATTTATTTTTATGGGCAGGGGGAGGTATTCCTCCAAACCCACCCCCAAAACGTCCCTGTGATAAAAACAATTTTTTATATTTTTTTTTTTGCCAATTTCCTAAAAATATTAATTTTTAAGCTTTCCAATGCCTAACCAATTCCCGCCTCCCAAGAATATTATTAAAAAAATATTTTTGTAATTTGTTACTTTAGAGTATTTTTGAAACAAATTGATTTGTTTTAAATTAATCTCTTATAGACTTGGCAGGGTTGAGACAATAAAATGGTTTGCCAATCTTAAAGAGATTAAACTTATAACTTACTTAATTATAAGCAATTATAAGTTTACGGGTTAAGGGTTAGAGAAAAAACAAGAAGAATTAGAAATTTTCTTCTACGTTGATACATTGGGTAAACATAGAACTCACCTTAATTAATGTTCTTGATGAAGATATATGTAATTTATCGGAAAATAGCAATAACTTTTTTATGATTGTAACGATAAATTTTATTTAAAATTATAACAATTAATTTATTTAAAACAACTTCTACTTTGCACTAAGGTTATGATGAGTGCCATGGTTCTTCTTCGTCGGATTCTTCAGAGACCTCTTCCGAATCTGAATCCTCTTCAGCATTAAGTATAGTTATTTCTGCAGCTAATTGAGGATTGAAAAAAAATCTTCTGCTAGTGTTACCATCGTTGGTGTTTCCAAATCCAGCTTTCGGTACACCTACTACTAGCCCTGATTCACTTCTAAATTTTTCTTGGTTATTTTTTTCCTCGCGTTAACAATGGCTTTGTCCGCATCAGATTTTATTTACCATTTTTGCACTGACAGTTTATATGACACGTTTAGTATGCTCTCAAATAGGCGAATTCTGGCGTGTAAAGTAGATAGTCCGAAAGAAAGGGCGTCTACGTCTATATCTCTTTTGATATTTAAATTGTTTTTTGTACAGGTAATAACAGTGTTAGATGTAATGATTTAAATAAAAAACATCTACATTCAGTTATCAAAAACCAAAACATTTTATGAATATACAGGTTTTCTTACTCGTATTTACTTATCCAAGATAAGAAAAAACATAAAAAGGTAAAATTTTCAAAAAATCGCATAAAAATGGCGCAAATATGCGCAACGTTTTTTTTTACAGCATAAAACAAGCGATCGTTAATTTTGTAGTGATATATAACATTTTTAGGATCGCGATGGAGATCACTCTTAAAAAGCTTTTCACTTTTTTTTACCAAAAATTTTACAAAAAAAATTTTGAACGAAATTTTTTATCATTAAAAAAAATTTTTCTAAAAATTAACATAAGTACTTACTAATAAACCCTTTCTCAGAAAAATAAATCAATACAAAATCTTTATTCGTTTAGTCACCAAAAAATATATTGCAAACCTCTCAAAATCGCTTGAATTCAATAAAAACGTATGCGATTTACTCAACTTTCCTGAATTCCACAGTGTCCCAAAACAACAAATCTCAAGCAAACGCCTTGAAAATTCACTATACGATGCAGAATTGTGTTGCCTGTCAAGCTGCGTACTTAAATTTTTACATTTTTTTAAATTAATTTTTGGCCTAATGTCCGGCTAGATTGGCCCTCTGTGCGCTGTCTTGTGCTGTTTCAGGCATCCTTTGCAATTTTTAATTTCATCCTGTGCAGGCGAGTTAATTAATATTCAAATGTGTATGTTGAATCAGAAAAAATTTGAAATCCTTCTAACAAATTTTTTGCAAAAACTTGCAAAAGGTTGGCGTATTAAAAAAGCTATTTTTCGCGCATTGCAGCCGTAGGGGGACATCAAATTTACGCATGATTTAAAAGTTTTTGGCTTGTGTGGGCGGAGTTGTTCAAATGTTGATTCAAGCTAAGTTTGCAGAATATGGCCAGGATGTTACAATACAGTGTAAGAAATAATTTCATGTTATAGCCATAAACAGGTAGCAAAGTTTGTGTAATTGCGAAAGACCCTCTATTGAAAATTTTTGAAAATTTGAAAATCTGAAGCAATGTATTAAACTTTATCGTATCCACTTTATTCATCTTTATCCACTTATCCCTTAAGCCGCTTATAAAGCTGTTGTTCATAGTATTTTTAAGCGTTGTCTTATGCCGAAGTATCCAAATCCAAATACTTTTATATTTTTCTGATAGTCGAAACGAAAAAGACGTAGCCTGGTTATGCCTCTAGCAGCATAACGCCAAAACTATTTAGATTGCGGAGCAATGGATGTAAAATGCAACCTAGGTTTTTCCTATAAAAATGGCGGTGGTCGCCTATTAATAGCAAATGTTGTTTACGCAAGTTTTTCATACCAGTTTGAATAGAATTTTCAAACTGGGTCAGAAAATCAGCTGTTGAAAGTTTCTTTAATTACTTTGTTGGTAGTGCTTAGAATAAGCGTTTTTGCTGCTCTAAATTGTTGATTATCAAGTTTTTAACTAGGAAAGTATTTGTCTGACTTGTGTTAATGTTATCCGGTCCTAAACAATGTATTGTTTTAGAACTACTATAAGTGTAGTAGGGGTTTTTGTAGGTTCTTACGTATTAGTCTGGGTCTATGTATGTGAAGTTGAGGATTTTTTTTTGCTTTAAGGGGTTTTCGTTATCATCTATATGGCGCAATCTATACATATAGGAGTAAGGAGGTACCTTAGTATCTTGATTCCAATATAGGATACTCTTCTTCCATAAAAATATCTTATTTCCAAGAGAAAGTGGAGAAAAAGCAGTGAAAGTACGAAATTTTTCCGATATGCATACTTTAAGGCAACTTCTATTTTGCAAAGCGGAATATTTTAAACACCTTTTACAGAACATCACAATAATTTTTAGAATTTTATATAAATTTTACAATTTTATCCAGGGATGGGTACCTTTACATAAAGAAAATAGGGATACGCACTATAAAACTAAGAGTCTTAAAATTTGGTGTAGATTATATTTAAAGCAAAATCGAACAAAATACTGTCATGATGCACACAACGTGTATGGGCACAGCTAGCAGATAAATATGTGTTTTTGTTTACAAGCTTCTTGAGAGTTTTAAAGAAGTCGGGAGTTTTTGGTGGGTATTCAAATCTTCAAACTGTGTCTACTATTTGGTAGTAGTATATTTTTTAAAATAAATTAAAGGAAAATAAACTAAACTAAACTTACTTTTTTTGGTATGCTATGTATAAAGCCATAAATAAGAAATAAGTAACATTCCAATTATTTAAGGAACATGATTTCGATATATCTTCGCATTAGCTAATCCTGTCAGTCAAATTTTTCAATAATATTTTGAGGGTTTTTGCTTCTAAATCACGATGCATCAATGATATTAGCTGATGATTCTTTCTCGATTATTCACATAATATCGGTTTTTCGCGAAAGACAAAGCGTACAGGCTCAAATTGTAGCTTCGAGTCGGCCAATTGACATCGCTAAGATGGCTGTGCTCAAAAGATCGATTGTTTGATTTGTGTTATATGTTGCTCCATCCTGCTTAATCCATGGATTATCGTAGCTCATATCTTTCATTTCAGATTTGAAGCCATACAAATTACGTATTCATAGCTATATAGCTTTTGCCTTTAACTGCAATGAAGTTTCCACACCTATTGTCACTTTTTGTGCATATATTGGCTTCAGGACAATAACGTGTAGGTTTTCCGATCCCCAAATGCGAAAGTTTTAGAGGATTTTTCGGCCAAAAAATCACTTTACAGCAATATCTCAAAACCAGTAAAATGGTATCATCATATAATCGATAGCAAGAATAAAATCTTGAAGATTGGCTAACCCATTGGCAAATGAAACCTTTTGGCCTCCTCTGCATTTCTCTTTTGTTTTAGTAGATTGACTTGACAGTTTCCGTTTTCGTTATTTTATGATGGTGATGGTGACGATGATGTATGTTGCCTCATTGCATTGCCCAACATGCAACAGAAAGTTAGTTAGCAACAGCGGCAGGAGTTAACAATGTTTTATTATTATGGTTTGGGCAATAGGATTTTTTTCTTTCATGAAAAAGTTCTTTTTCTTCAACTTTTGTTTTTGTTAACAAATAAAAATAAACAACAAAAACATTGCATAAGCCATTAAGGCTAAGTGATTTTTTGTAGCTGTTGATGATTTTCTTATTCATCTTATTGTTGTTGTTTTATATTGTTTTAGCACATTATAGAACGTTTGAGAAATTCCTTGTTCTTGTTACACCTGTATGCTTTTGTTGCACTTAAATTAAGCATCAATATTATGTTCTTCTTGTATTAATATGAAGAGCATTTGTTAGGAAGATTTTTTTATTTATTTCATTCTTTCAACATTTTGTATGATGGGCTTAATGTTTTTTAAGAAGGAAACTGCATTTAATAGTGCGGAAATATAAAAAAATAATTAACATTTAAGTCTATTTTATATAACAACACAACTTTTTAAAACTAAAAATTTTGCAATTTACAACTTTATCTGCAGATATACCTACTTATAAATTGTTTTGAAGCATGGTTAAGCCTAAAATTGTAAAAAAATAACAACAAAATTAATTTCAATTAAAAAAAATATTTTATTCGCTAGATCAAAACATATACTTAACAATTGAAATCGTTTTTAAATCGTTCTTGATAAAGCGCTTTCTGTATTTGGTCCACTTTTTCGAGCCTTACTGGCCGGTTGTCACGAATAATATTATTAAAGCGTGAATTATTGCTGATTTATCACCATAAACCAGATGCTTCATGTGGCCCCGCCGAAATAATTGGGATGGCCCTATTCGTACGATCTTGAGGGCCAATATACAGGTTAATTTTTCGATAACAAATTCACAAATTTTTGATTTCAATAAGTCGATGGTTAAAATCGCCGTAGGGCACGTAGCGCCAGCCTGTTGATAACTCATTAGTAAAAAGTCATTGAACATAGTACGGTAATGATCTCCATTAACCTTAACTCGAGAAAAAAAGGTCCAAGTATGCCACCAACTCTTAACCGCCCCAAACGGTGAATTTTCCTGGATATTATGGATTATGTAGGATCTGTCCTTTATTAACAAACAAAGTCGTTTATATGTTAGGCGAATTGATAACTGATTTTCAATATCTGGAAATTTCGGTAGCATTTTTAAGCATCAATTTATTCATAACGATTTGCCAGTAGACTTGGGTAGTTCACGAAGGAACTAGTATAATAGGCCACCAATTAAACTAAATGAAAACTATATCCCTACCAAATTCAATTTTTGAACTTTGTGATTAATAAAAAAGTTCAGACCACAAATCTTTGTTGAAAAGGAAAAAGAGAGATTGAACTAAAAGATTGAAATATGTAGTTAATTTTTTAAATTTGAACTGAAATGAACGATCACTAAAATGAACTATATTGAACAAGTCTATTTGTAAGTGTATACTGACTAATAAGTATCAAACAGTAAACGCAGTATAATAGTAGTAACTGTCTAGTTCATCCTTTCGTAAATTCTCCAAGAAACTCAAATTTAAGTTAGAAATATGGCAAGTAACAACAACATTAATATAAACAAACTTTCAAGTACAAAAAAAATTAAACAAAATATATATTTTTTTCTGATATCCTGGATCAAAGCCATGAAGTGCAATTTTTTCAAACGCTTTTTTTTACATAATTAAAAAATCAGGGTTGCATCGATACTCCCTTTTGCTGATAATTAAAGAAAAATATCGGCGATACCGATACCAAAAAAAAAACAGCCTTATATAGAACAATCAATTTTAATAAAAAAAAACTACTTTTAAAATTTGCGAAGAAAACCCGATTCTCATATCTATTTGCAGTTGGAAATATTCGCTCAGATGTCAAAGAGCCCATGAGGAAAATAAATTTATATTTTGTAGGGGGATATCCGACTGGTAATTTACGACTACCTTACCTACATTGAGTCTCGTGCTCTCACTAATCTTTTACTATCGACCGTAGCTACATATTTCAGGCTGAAGACTGACACATGTCCAAACTCGTACTCATCACAGAGTCTAAGATTACCACCACATATACATTTACCCTCATATTTATAAAAGATAAAACTTATTTGAAATTTTGTTTAAAAAACTTTTTCTAAAATAGATTTCAAATATATTTTATTTTTATAAATCTGGGAGTTAAAATATGCCCGTGATCCAAAATCTTTATCTTAGCCAGTCTGCAGGGCATCCACACAGTCGTCTTAGCCTTCTTCCAGGCATAGTGTGCAAGTAGCATTTTCCTCGATTTTTAACTAGAACACAGAAAACCATTTGTAGGCATCCAGATTATCTATATCCAAGTTCTTTCTTTGTCTTCCTGCCAAAAAAAAAATACTAAAGTCTTTGGTGGGAATCAAACCCACAACCCCAGACTTATAGACACTACCACACTACCTACTAGCCCACTGAGGCACCTAAAAAAACTAAATTACTGTTGCATCACAGAAGCAATACTGTTCGTAACACCCATGATTTGGCGAGAATCTCATAACCATCAGCATTAAACCCACATATAGAATGAAAACGCTGAAAGTTGGTAAAATAGTTCTTGCAAAAAAAACCGACTTCAAAACAGATAGTTGGGTACCAGTTCTAAACTAAAAATGTAAGAAGGAATCTCTAAGAACTATATATAAACCAAATAAAAGATAAACAAAATGCGCCAAAATTAGCAGGAAAAGAAGTAAAGACTATGTGAAAGCATCTCTTTATTACTGTTCAAAAGTTAAGCTATTTTCACCAACATCCGTCTTTTATGGGGACACCATTTTATTATAAATTTTTATAGCTGTAATACCGACGGTTGAAAAGATAGGGCCATATTGGTCAAATTACATCAATTATGAGGACACCCTTTAATTTATAAATTCAAATTATATACCTGTTATAGCGGACTTAGCAATACAGGTTCCTTGTAAAATTCAGCTGCCTGTCTATAACGGTTAAAAATTTTTGCCACATACATAAAATTACATTAACTATTGGGACACCCTTTTATTTCCAAATTCAAATTTTATACTTTTCTTTTTTTTAAATTTAACGGTCGGTGTACAACTGTTCAAAAGTATGGGCATGCACATCAAATTTAATGAATTATTGGATCACCCTTTAATTTATAATTTTGAATATTTATATAATCGACATTCTGTCAAACTTTCAAGGTTTTGCTTTAACGATTCAAAAGATAAGCCCATAAAGGTCAAATTACGTCACCTATGGGGACACCTTTTAAATTTTAAGTTTATTATTTTAATACTTTTTGTTGGTGGGAGTTATAGTGATACGCAATTTTTTTAAATTTTAAATTGATGCCCTTTAGGGTTCTTAATACACGAAAAAAACATGTATGTTGTATGGGTACACCCTTTAATTTTTAAAATAATGAGCTGTTTTTAAAACGGGACCAATCAGTAAGCATAACCTTTCAAATAAAGAAAAAAATTAAAATCAATTCAGAAATGGCTGGGTTCTGCGGGCACAAATATAAAAAAAGCAACATTCAGACGACCTTCTTCTTTTTTTGAAGTCGGTTAAAAAATGATATAATCGTACCGTTAGTTAGCAAAGACCGCATCATTCTTCTACCACTTCATATTAAACTCGGCATAATGAATCAGTTTGTGAAAGCGGTTAACAAAAGTGGCGAATATTTCAGCTTTTTTCAGGATTAAGTAAAATTGATAGCTGTTATTTTTGATAGGCTATAGATTAGGCAATTTGTAAAATATTCTGATTTTCTGAAATCAATGACTGAAATCCAAAGCTTGGAATGCATTTGTTTTGGCAACAACAAATTTGGTGAACCCTTTAGCTTGTTAAATGCTTGCTATCGAACTAACAAGGGCTAAGCTGCCACATGAACTTAAAAATGCACTTCCTGCACTTGTATTTAGACCGATTTTCACGAAATATGAGGGATTTTAGTAGAGTGGAAGGTTTTATCAGAATTTTGTTACAATGAAACAGCATTATTAGGGAAGGTAGGACTAACATATGATGGCAGACTACTGTTAGAGTTTGTAATGAAGGAGAGGTGTGTTGACCTCTTGTAATTAATATTACATAATTTGTTATTTTATTATGAAAAATATTAATACAAGCGGTTCCCATATGATATTTTATAGATTTAAATCATACCATACTGATTTAATTTAGCCATATAATGGTTGTATTTGATCATTGAATAATAAATATTTATTGTAATATGATCATATTTTATTATATTGTATATATATCAAACAAATTTTATTTATTTTTAAACATGTCGGTTAATAATGACAATAATATGGTCCTAAAGTAACAATATTGCTTTTATTTTTAATAATAATAATAATAATAATAATAATAATAATAATAATAATAATAATAATAATAATAATAATAATAATAATATGGTTTTACTGCAAACATACAACTTAATCCTAATATGTTGCTCTTACATTAAGATTACCTTAACCATGTTTTTTCTTTGCCTGTGAATGTAAGAATTCCTTAACAAGAATGTGTAACTATAAAATAATTTCCACGTATATATAAAAGAATTAAGTGTAACAAAATTATTCATGCCTGATTTAACTATAAATTTAAACAACATTTACTTGAATATTATGTTTAAATTATTATTTCATGTTTCCTATAATAAACTAATCAGCCGGTTTTTTAATTTGAATTAATTGTTTGATTAAAATCACAACATTTTCCTTTTCAATTAATAAAATGAAAATAAATTTTTCTCATTTTCTAAACATCAAAAACGTAGAAAAATACACAGTCAAACATACGAGTATACTACACTTGCCGATGATGTTTAACACTTGCATGGAATAATATTTTTAAACATACGAGTATATTCCAGTAAATATGTTGATGTCTTACATAACGCATTCCTTTATCTGTAAATAGTAAATTCCTTAAAGACAAACCATTTCGTACACAAATGTATGTATGTACATACTCACTTACATACATGCGTACAAATATCACATGTAAGACACTTCGAATAAATAAGGAATACGTTTATCCAAAACGTACAATATTCATACCATAGCATGAGTATATTTGATAGTATGTACTTGCATTCATTATTCTTGTAGTTGTTGTTATTTAGATCTTATGCAAATAAATTGTAAAAACATCGTAAATAACGTAAATATTGCTTTAAGCATTGCAACAATAAACTTAAGCAGCTTCTTATTTGAAGTTGATAGTCTTACAAATTACACAATCACAAATCTTTATATGCAGGGTAAAACTCCACATCCTTACGTACTGTATATTCATACATCATTGTGTCCATAGATAGATACAACCGTATGTATTGAGATACAAGGATGCAAACATTTTCAACATAAGTAAAACAAGTAACAACAAATCTTATTTCGTTCTGAAGTTCTGTTTTTTTTACTAGTTTTGATTACGCAAATTATTAAGGATATTCACTAAAAGGAGCATAGTCTCATTGGATCGATAAACGTCTTGTAACAATAGAAATAAGCACTTATATTCATTTTAAAAGAATAACTATATAGCTTGTTAGGAAGCATTTTTTCAGCTTTCAAAAAGAGTCATGTGGCAACATAGTGCTAACGCAGCATTCATAATGTGAGTAGATAACCCATTCTAATTAGAAAACTGTTTCGAAATTGGTATTTCACGAACTTTTTTCTGTGATTATTGTAAACTTAAATGTATTGTAAACCTGCCAGCACCTTTTACTTTTGAAAGCCGTATGTATAAAACACTATTCACAGAACACTACAATAATTTTAAGATGTTATATAAATTTTAAATTTGTTGAGTTATTATTCAGGGATGGGTACCTCTATATGGCTCCAACGCCATGCAGTTCATTATGCTGAAACTATGAACATGCATGAAAGGTACAAATCGACGATATCCCCTGTTTATCAGTCTTATTTGCTTTCATAGACACGATTTGTGGAGTAATAAAAAACAAAAAGGTTTAGCTATAATTGGAAATTAAAAGATATTGATGCTAATATGTTATGTTGAGCATATATGCCGGTGACTATAACTGCATTCATAGACATGTTATTGTTTCTTCTGTGGATTTTTTACTCGCACAACTTTAAAACCTCAGTTTCCAATCATTAGGCTATGCTGCTCCGCATTACAATAATATCAGATGATACGAAAATTTGTAACTTATTTGCTGGCTTTTTTTCCTCTGCATATTCAAACAAGGAATGGGAAGTATCGAATAAATGTCCAAAATTGCATACTTCTACTGTTGTGAATGTTATACGAAATCTGATATATTGGGATAAATATGGTCCAGATGGTGTTCCAAGATGTGTACTGCTGAAATATTTACATTAGTTAGTTTTTCCTCCAATATAGTTATTTAATTTATCGTTGTTTAACGGTTATTTACCCACCCTTTGGAAAAAATCATATATAATGGTAGCAGATGCAATGCCTCAAACTATAGGGGCATTGCAAAACTAAGTGCTATACCTAAGCTTTTTGCAAAAATGGTGTTAGAAATCCTATCACATCATATTTCACCATTTCTCTCGCCATTCCAGCATGGAATGGCCACAACAAGTCTTTTGGAATTTTTAACTAATGTAATAACATCATTTAACTG
This sequence comes from Phasia obesa, assembly GCA_949628195.1. Lineage (NCBI taxonomy): Eukaryota > Metazoa > Arthropoda > Insecta > Diptera > Tachinidae > Phasia > Phasia obesa. Next base: position 167,560,967 of record OX451215.1, on the reverse strand, counting down.
CAATATGCACACTGAGACTATTTATACGGATTTTAGTATCTAAAGTATATTGTTACAAGGAACATTATGTGGTTCTTCGGACTATACCACAACCAAGTTTTTTTCATGATAGACTAGCATACTACCTATCAACCTAGCGGAGCACATAAAATATATTTTAGTGGTAAAAAAACCTTTTAATATTTGTATCCTTTAAACAGAATATCCCTTTTGATGATATTTCTTTTTTTTCATTAAACAAGTTTTCAACATACTTTTTTAACGTAAGAGCTTAACATTTCCATACATAAAACTTCTTTCTATTCCCTCTAACGAGTCATGTTTTTTTCATTTCGTAATACGCATTTTATTATTTGGGTATTTCACCACTTGAACAATTCGTGCGCTTAAAATGTAGTTAACGATAATTCTGTTCGAATAGATTTTATTTTATGCTTTATATACATACATTTGTAGATATATTTTTTGCGTACCTTTTTTATAATTTTTATCTTGGTGGCTGGATTATTTTCTTTTATTTTGATAGTACAAATCAGTAGCTTACGCCAATGACAGATTATGTTTACAACTAAAGAAAATTTATTACGATTATATGTAAATTACTTTCAAGGATTTTTGTTGTTTTTTTTTCATGTGCACATTACGTTGTTGGAGCATTACTGAAATGTGTGGTTTGTACGTATGGATGTGCTGAGTGAAAAATGTTTGCGGTGGCTTTTGTATTTTATATTTTCAAATTATTTAGAAAAGTATTGAATATTTGTTTAAAATCGAAAGGAATAATTTTTTGTAACACTTATTTTATTTGTGAAATATTTTCAAGATTTTTTGTGTTTAAAAATATTTACGCTTTTTAATTAGAGACTTTTTGATTTCAAAAACATTTTATGCTTTTTGAATTCTTGCGATTAATCGACTTCGTCTGATTTGTTTTTGGAGAGTATATTTATTATTTTTGATTAAAAAACTTTTTTTGTAATTACAGCTTCATATTTAGCTACTCCAATGTGATTCAAAATCACATCAAAGCCACTCAAAAGTTTTTTAAATCGCGTGATTTTAAATCGTTTAGTTCGATTAACTCTGCTTCAATAAATAGTTTGATGTGTTCTTTTTTTAAATTATGTAGTAAAATTACATAATTTTATGAGAAAATATTTTATATTTTTCCAAAAAAAATTTTTGTGATTATCTGCATATTGTTAGCTGTAAGCAGATTGATTGTTTAGAAGGTACAACTATGCATGCGAGAAATAGAATACAATGCTTTCATTTTAAACTCACTCGAGTCAACAATGTCACCTCTTTAGGTTGCTTTGTTATTAGTTTTAGGGTGCCCCGGTGGGCTATTAGGTAGCGTACTAGTCTATCAGTCCGAGGTTGTGGGTTCAGTTCCTACCAAAGACTCTGGAATTTTTCACCACAAGGACCAAAAATAAGCTTAGGTTTTACAATGCTAAAATCATATAAAAATACAAACTTGTTTGTATAATTGTATTTTTGGATTTTTTTGTACACTATTTTAGTGACTTTTTACGTTTCAATATTATTTATATTATAGGAAGTTTTTCTCTCCTTTTCACTTTTTTCCGATTTAGCTGTTATTTCTGATTTGGGAAATATTTTTCATTTTAAGTTATAACATTGATATAAACTCAAAAAAATCAAATTTTGAATTAATTAATATTATTATTTGTTGGGGTAAAAGCCACAACACCAACAAACGAACTACATATTTATTTTTCTTACTTCTCTTCTTCCATAGGCTGGTTATTTTGCCAACACTTAATGTACACGTAAGGATTTGAGGTACAATTGTACCAAATTTGGTACAATCGACACATTAGTGGTACGCTGGTACACTATATGCTTTTTTGGTATAATGTCCTATAAAATTTATTTAATAATTTTTTAATCAATATTTTTTTGTACTTTTTCTTACAACAATAAACATTTCTAATTTCTAAATTGCAATATTCTTAATTTATGTTCAGGATTTTTATTATTTGCTTTAATAACCTTTGATATGTAATTTATTTTGCAGGACCTTTTTGCTGAACTACAACATTTGAACATTTTTGAATTGCCCCATTTAGTTTCTAGCAGTATTCGGCTGAGATATTTTTCCATTTTTTCTAGTGAGAAATCGTAAGGTCTTTTTTGATAATTAGACGACGACTCTTCAATAACTTCAGTAATACTCTATCGGATTAAGATCTGGTTACTTTGGTGGAGGTTCAAGCCCTTGTTGGAAGCAAGTTCATAAGGAAGCCTTTTGCTTGTGTATTTTGGCAAAATAATTGTTACTATAAGCAACACAAAAACAGAAATTAAAGGAGTTAAGGTCAAATATCATTACTTTAAAATGCTCTAGTATAAAAGTTTTGATTTGTTCTTTCATTTATGTATGTTTTGTTTTTTTACTAAATGCCAAATTTTGGTACAATTTATGCTGATTTGGTACAATTTAATCATTGGGGCGGTACAATTTAAACATTGTCAGATCCCAACACTGGTAAGGAGTAATAAAATAAATACCAACACAAGCAAACTCGCAATAGAAACAAAAATTAACATGTGTTGTCCAAAAAGTTTGCACAAGCAATTGAATATTTAGTTATACCGAATTCGGTTAAGCGCAAATGAAAAATTACACGAGTTATTTTTTACTTATTCTGAATTTTCAATTATGAGGACTTCGGATAAGTGAAAACGGGTTTCTTTTAAACGCAGTGAGCACTTGAAATTAAAAACAAAACTGACGTATATAGGCACTAGCTGTGCCCGCCATGCCATAGGCGTCCTGACAACATTTTTTTGATTTTGCTTTGCAAGTAATCCATACCAAATATTAAGACTCTTACTTTTATAGCGCTTCAGTTATGGTGTATGTATTTTCTTTATATAGAAGTACCCAACCCTGGATCAAATTTTTAAAAAAATTTAAAATTATTGTAGAGTTCTGTAAATAGTGTTTAAAACGTCCCGCTTTTAAAAATAAAAAGTGCTGTCAATTTCGCAGTATCTTTAAATCGGTAAAATTGCTTACTTTCACTACTTTTTCAGTATTTTCTATTAAACGGTTGTGCAGAAATAATCCTTTATTTTTTTCGTTGGAGTGCTTTAATTGTGTCAATCAATATTTGTTCTAGATCATTTATTTTACTTGAAGCTTCATCATTGTCTCCAAAATATTATTATTTTTCTTTTAAGCGGTGTCCGCTTCATTTAAATGTGTGCCTTTGCAAACAAATTGTGTGTCACTTAACCGATTTTTCAGTTAAATGAATTTCTCTTTAAGCGAACTAAAAGGCTTAAAAATTCAAAGAAATTAAAAGTTAAGATTATTTAATTTTAATAAACGATTTTTTCTTTTAACAGGTGTGCGCTTAATCGAATTTGACTGTATATATGTAACTTTTTGGAAATTTGAATATTAATTATTTAATGTTATGCCAATTGCCCATAACATTTTATATTAAAAATGTAATTTATTTGTTGGGGTTTTGAAGAAATAAAGTTTCTTGAAATCATTTTCGCTGTAAAATAAATTGCAGAATAACATATCAAACGTAATATGTAAATTTTGACTAGGCTTCGTTCGAACTGTCTTTTTTGCCTGTAAGATGTAACTATCTTTACATTTTCTTTTTATATTATAAATTCGTGGCTTACCTGTTTGAAAGCAGGGAAATGAATGCGTTGGGACTAACGTTCATTGGCCATATGCGCCCTTACGCCGCGCTAACTATCACAGTTATCTTATTAGAACAAAACTAGTGGATATTAGCTTTTAATCGTTACTTAAACCAACACTTTTTTAATCCTTTACTCAAGTTATATCATCAACGAATATTATTATATTTTTGTTATTTTTAGGATTGATAGTATCAAACAAACACTATCCTTTTGTTTTCTAAACAATTTATGCAAAATTAAACTTTTATTTGTTTTCTTGTAACCTAACAAGGATATCCGCTTATAATCATTTGCACTTACAAGAAATCCTTTTAGAATATTAGACAAACAAAGGACAAAGACATGCATACTAACGAACTCGTAACTGCTTTTAAAAAACAAACACAAACACAGGGAAATTAAGATTACTTTAATGACACTAGTTAAACAAGCCAACTTTTATGGTTTTTAGTAAGTCCTGCCAACAACGCATAACAACATTACGCGCATTAAGTGCTTAACTTTAGACAACGCCAAAAACTATTTAAATAGTGCTAGGGTTAACGAATGACAGATAGAAACACACACTACTTATTCTCCTTGCAAATAGAACAACCAAAAAGGAATTAATAATTCTAAGCAGCATGCATGTATCGTAAATGATAAGGTTTAATTTGTTGTAGAAACCGTCGTATGTTATTAAACATTTGTCTAATAGAATTAGAAAGGAAGTGAGACATGCCGCACGTAATAAGTTGTGGTCGCCAACCAACGTCAAAACGGTATTTTTCGTAGTCCATTTTCTAATGGCAAAAGTGTTAAAAGTTCATTTCAATGTAGACTTTAGGTAAAATTCTATCTTATAAACGAACTCACACACAAATTTCATACAAAGTGGAGTAGGGTATTTTCAACCAATGCACAGTGAGGCAGAATCAAAATATTTTGGAAATAACTCAGCCATTTATAAAGGGCTAGGCCGATTGGTCTAAAATTAGCATCGATCTAACATGAGCATAGCAAAGGATACTTTTAACCGTCTATTTTACTGATTTATGTTATGTTATGCTACTATTATGTTAAGATAAACTGTTAAAAGTGTGGTAAATATGGGTGTGCACATATTTAATGTTTATTAAAATAAACTTTTACACAAATAGCTTGTGAACAGGCTTTTAAATTGTAGAATATATAATAAATAAATTAAATATATTCACAAACAACGTTACCGTTGTTGGAATTTTCCTCTTAAATTTGGTAAAAATTTGGAGATTTTTAGGTAGGCTATAAATAACATTGGTAGGATTGCGAAAATGTATAACTTTTGAAATAGGGTTTATGGTAAAAACTGTTTTTTATACAACACACACGACACACGAAAATTAAACATATCGCCATTATGTATTTAAGGTTATATAAATATTTTTTAAACAATACACCTTAAAAAAGTATATTATTTTTCTGCCAACCGTGCTACATTAACATTAAGGTAAAGGAAATCCCACAATCCGAAAAATGGAAATTATAGTATTTTGGCCATAAAGTCTACATTTAGACTAGGTATGAGCCCTAGTCTATATGTAGACTTGATGGGCAAAGTGCTAAAAGTTCCTTTAAGTAATAAATGGCAGTTATATAGCTTTATTACAGCAGTCTTCTTTTTCCGATCACAGCTTGGAATTCTAGAAAATATACTCAGGTATGTAAGTCAAAATTTCAATGTAAAATAGGTCTTCTACAAGGATGATCAATTTTACACGGATTTGGGTTTAAACGTACGCACTTATAGTTGGCTTCCACAAAAAAATAAAATCTTTATATATTCCTTAAAAAATTTTTTCTATTAAAAAAATCTACACTCAACTTTACCATACCAAATGGAAACATATATTTTTATGGATATATTACATAAGGAATATAAGTCCAAAGTATATTCGAATCGAAAAATTTATTATTTTCGGTTTAGAGTTTAAGTAACTACCCCTTGCCCCTTCCCGAGTATGCCAAAATTTATTCAGCTGTACATCACCACAAAACAAAAGCACATACCGAATTTCATTTTAATATGTCATACGGTATGACCTCTACAAACTACACAAAAATAGTGGCATACACACCCACCCACCCACAGACATCATCGCGAAAATAGCCAAAATGGATTCAGGCGCCCTAAAAACGTATAAATCCGTCGAAATCCCGACCTCGATATATTTCATGATTACTATATTTTACCTAATACTACGTAGAATAAAGTAAAAACAAGAATTATGGCCCATTTTATGCTTAAATATACAAAAATACATTAATTTTAGAATTTTTAAATTGAAAATCGTCTAGTTTTTAACTCAGAAAATATATAATCTTCAAATTTTTCACAGAATATTTTACATTTTGCTAGCTAACTACGAGAAAAAATTTCCAAAAATTTGTTAAAATTTTTTTAATAAAACTGCACCAGGGTACAGAAAATTTTAATTTTAAATTGCTATTAATTCGATTTTAATACATAATTTATAGACCATTAAGCCCATGTATAACTTTTAAAAATCAAACAGAAATTGAAGAATTTGCAAGCTCTAAAAAAATGTTCAGATGCGAGGTACCTAATTTTGAGACCACAGAGCTCCACTCTTGCCAAGTGAATGGTGCTCAGCATCAAATCTTAAACTTAGACACTCCCCTATGCTCATGTAAAATTTTAGATCAATCGGCCTATTCAGTTAGAAATGGCTGCGTTATTTCCAAAATATTTTGATTCTGCCCCACTGTCCAATGTGATGGAGCATAATTCATACAATAATAGTTTCAGAAATTAGTACCCGCACACAGAGCGGCTTGCACACATTACTAACAAGTGTTATAGCGATAAAGTTCCTTGTAATGAGAAAACAAAATATATATCACATTTGTCCTTTAGTTTGATACCAATTGAAATGATGTGAGATGTAAGTGAAATTGTTTAGGCAATAATAATTTCATATGTAAATTTATTTTAATACTTTTCTTCCAAAACAGGCAAAAGTGTTACTCTTCGAGCCACATTAAAAATTATTTATTTTGTGGTGGTTGTTTGGTTGTTTAGTTGAATATTTAATGTATGATACCCTTTCTCTATCTTGGTTTTAATAGCAAACACTTTTAATTATTACATAAACTTTGGGAATCCTTGTGGTTTTTTAGTTGTCTTGTTTAACCATAAATTGAAAATAAAATCAAATTTATCATGGAATTGTTATTTTTTTGTGGCAGTAGAACGGATTTAAAATTGTTTGTGTAGCTGAGTATGAACAAATAAAATTTTAGAATTTATCACAGTTATTGCCACTGAATGCCTAATGGTTTGTCTGGGGTTAATTACAACATTTGGTCAGGTCGTAGAAGATAAAAAACTTAATAACTTAGAAGTGTCATAAATATTTGTGATTTTTTTTACATATATAACGGCTTATAAGAAGACTTTAATTATATTCAGTGTATGAAAACGAACAAAAAGTTTTACGCAAGTTTGCAAATGTTCGTTAATCAAGTACAACATATTAGCAACATCAAAATAAATACTCTTTGATTACAAAGTGCAACACGGAAAAAATAACCATATACTGACACCACTACGTGATAAAAGACCAAAAAAAAGACCTCTGTCTCCCAGTTTTGCCCAAAGTCCTCCAGGTTTTTTTTATGGGCCCTCAAAGATGTGGGGCCTCGATGTCATTTTTGCAAAAAATTATCATTTACTCAAGCTTATATTTTGCAAACCGTTTGAAATTTTGATATACTCTCTGTAGCTCTTGTCATAAAGAACAAAAATTGTTAACATATAAAATCAAAAAAACTTCATCTTCAAGGTCAAAATCGCAAAAAACTTTAAAAAATTCAATTTGTTTACCTTTTTTCCCCTGTTCAGGTCCATAGGTAGCAAACCGTTCAAAATTCATGGAAATAATCAACTACAAAAATGAACCTAAGATCTCAGTAAATAACTTTATGGAACATATGAACTTCCTAGGAATGATTCTTAACACCGTTTAGGTAGCGCTTAGGTAGCCGAAATGAATTTAAAAATTTTCGGGAAATTTTTCACTTTTCCAAAGGGATTCCTCATTATTTTCATCATTGGTTTTATCAAGAAGGAAACTCCATTAGATCAATAAGAAAACTTGTTATTCACAATTTTTTTTTTATTAATTTTTGGCACAATAAAACAATCCATAAAGAAAAACTTTTTGATTCTATTCTATTTCTTCAGAAAAAAAGGGATTTCTTATTGATTTCATTAGCTTACCTACTTGATTTTTTCAAAAAGGCATTGTTTATTGATTTCATTAGGTTCATACATATACGATCATATGCATAAGGATATCTTCTTGATTATATTAGCTTGCTTGTTATTTCATTTACATAAATCAACAGCTTTTTAGGGTTCCGTACCCAAAGGGTAAAAACGAATCCCTATTGTTTTCGCTACAATGTCTGTCCGTCTGTCCGTCTGTCAGCGCCTTTTATCTCTGGAACCGTAATAGGTAGACTCTTGAAATTTTCAGAGATGATGTATAGCTGTTGCCGCTATAGCAACAAATACAAATGCATGTATAAGGCCTACGTTTTGAACCATAATAGGTAGACGCTTGCAATTTTCACAGAAGGTGTATAACTGTGGCCACTAAGGTAGCAAATATTAAAACTTATAGGGTGTTCCGATAGAGAGGTGTTATTCATGAATTTGTGCTTATTTCTTGAACTGTAGGAGGGATACACTTTAAATTTACAAACAGTAATTAAAACTTAGTTCGCTATATAAGCAACTGTAAAAAATTAATCTAAAAATTAAAGGGTGTTGCGATAGTGGTGTGATTTGCATGTATAAGGCATAAGTTTTGAACCATAATAGGTAGACGCTTGCAATTTTCACAGAAGGTGTATAACTGTGGTCACTATAGCAACAAATACTAAAACTTATAGGGTGTTCCGAAAGTGACGTGTTATTTGCCTTTATGTCTTTATTTCTTGAGCTATAGGTGGCAACCAAATACAATTTTCAGACAGTAATTTAAACTATGTTTGCGTTATAAGCAAGTATACAATATTAAGCCTAAAAATTAAAGGGTGTTTCGATAGTGACGTGATTTGCATGTATATTGCATAAGTTTTGAACGATAATAGGTATCCTCTTGAATTTTTTTACAGGATATGTATTACTATGTCCACTATAACAAATAGTAAAAATTAAAGGTTGTGCCGACAGTGACTTGATTTGCATGCACATTGACTAATTTTTTAACCATAATAGATATACATACTCTTCAATTTTTCACAAAAGATGTATTACTATGACCCCTATAAAAACAATAAAAATTTAAAGGGTTTTTCGACAGTGACGTGTTTTGCATGTATAACGACATATTTTTTGATCCGTAATAGGTAGACTCTTCCAATTTGTAAAGAAGATTGGTTGCCATGTCCGTTATGACAACTACTAAAAATTAAAGGGTGTTCTGACAGCGACATGTTTTTCACGTATAGCAACTTATTTTTTTAATAGTAATAGGTAGACTCTTGATATATTCATAGAAAGAGAATTACCATGGCCGCTATAACAAATAACAATATTTAAGGGTGTTCCGACCGAAACATGATTTGTACGTAAAAAGCCTTCTTTTTTGAGCCGTAATTGGTAGACTCTTGAAATTTTTACAGCAGATGTTGTACTTCGGCCACTGTAACAACTACTAAAATCTAAAGGGTGACATGTTTTTCTCGTATATTACCTTATTTTTAGAACCTCAATAGGTAGGCGCATGTATATTTTTATAGAAAGTATATTACTATGGCTGCTACAACAACAATTACTAAAATTTAAAGGGTGTTCCACAATTAACAATTTGAATTTTTAAAGTTGTACTAAACATAGTACGGAACCCTACGTGTGTGAGTCTACCTCGCACTTGACTAATTTATTTATTAATTTTATTATTTTGTAAAAATATAAAATATTTTTTTCAGTGTATAATTATTATTCATTCATTGAAAACGTCATATGATTTCCCAAAAGCCCTGAGTTACATGTCAGAAATTGCAAAGGAGATGCGAAAATAACTTTATATTATAAACTTATTAAAAAGAAAATATTTTTAATTCTTTTCAGTTTTCTATTTAAAAATATAATGGTAAGATAGGCTTGTGAAATTATAAAGAAAACCTTTTTGAAAAATCAATAAGTTAGCATAATGAAATCAAGAAGAAAACCGTTATGAAAAAAAAGATGATTACCAAATAAAAACCCTAAGTTTCTTTCTTGACTTTTTCAAAAAGGTTTTCCTTATTAAAATAATAAGGGTAATTCCATGTCAAATCAACCAAAAAAAAATGTTTTCAAATTTACTACTTCCGATTTTATTGAAACTTTAGTTGTTTATATTCTTTGACTTTCTGAAGCCAAATATCATTTTAAAAAAAATCTATTTCATTTTGAGTGCCTTGTTGATTTGACTTGGAATTACCCATAAAACTTCCTCCTTAAAAAAAAACCATAAAGATTTTTTATAAACTTTGTTCTGTTTTATTATGTATTTAGACCATAGCTGCCATAGATTTTTAGAGGTAATATCGTCATATTTTTGGGAAAAAATCGTCATTATCATGAAAATAGCGTATTGAAATCGTCATAAAAAAGTCAAATTAATAAACGTTTTTTAACCAACGAAACATATTTTTTAAATCTTATTAATAAAACAATATTCTGATGAATACATAGATCAATTAGAATTCACTATAAAATTACAGTAAATAGAATGCCTGTTTTACAATATTTATAAATATATGGTCTCAAGCAGAAAGGTCCTAACTCGTATTTTTAGAAAATTGAGCTTTTCAGCGATTCCAATACATTTTGCATATATACATCGCGCTACAAAAAATTATTGCAATCTCTAATATTTTTTTCCACAAAGCCGATAAGTTATTATTTTTATCAGGATAACAAATTTGTAGCTCCAATAATTTTAATTGCCTCAGCTTCAGAAAACCAACTTTTTTCTTCATATAAAATGTTAAATGAATTAAATTGGCAAGCAAGTCATTTAGTTTTACTGAACTCAAGGGTGTTTTAATAGTACAAATAAATGCTACAAATTTGAAGTATTGGAAATCGTCAAATTTAGGGTATAAATATTCCCATCATCATTTTGATGACCCAAAATCTTCAAAATGACGACAAATCGTCAAATCTGGCAGCTATGATTTAGACACTGTTTTTTCTGTGTGCGAGTACGTTTAAATTATTGTAGTTTGCGTTCAATACAAAGGTAAATAGCACAGTCATTCTCATTTTTTCTGTTTTACTCACTGCAGGGAACAAAATAAAACGAGAACAAACGTTTTGTTTTTGTTTATTTTCATACTCTGACTATATTTATTAAATGTGATATGCTTTAAAAAATTGGAATTTAATAAAAGATTATTTTCGTAATTGGAGACTTAATTCATAGTCCAAACTATTTATGTATTCATTCATTTTTCTAATTATTTCTCTTACTGTTCTGGAAGCATAAAAAGTCCTATTTAAAAGCTTGCTTACCTGTTTAATCGATTAACGTCTCTAAGACCATTTTTATTTCCTTAGACAATTGGCAATGTTTAAATTAAATAACAAAATAAAAACTCCGTACCCGCGATGGTTTTATAAATACACAGCATGTGAATATTAAAACTTAGTTTAACGCTTTTTATCATATTACGTTAGGACACAAAAAGCTCCTTCCGCCTTTTGTCTTTCAGTCCAGTTCTCTCTACTAAAACATTACATTACATTACATATATGTAGGCCTCCAAGGTATATTTTCAGCTACTCGATTTCGTTCTATCCTGTCGAGAAACTTCATGATTAACATCCAACATCCATGCTAACTCAATGAAACATTGATACAATGTGTCACTGGAATGTGCTCATATTAAATTAGGAAACTTGTTTTTGACAATTTTTTTTTAAGGACCCATCCTATTTTTTCATTTAGCCAGAAAATCGCCCTGGGCATTATACGGAGAATTCGTTTGTGCGAGAAAATATCTGTCTTAATAAGATTTTCCATGTTAGTCTTGGACACGGTTCGAATTTGCGAAATATTTTGAGCTCGATTGATTTTTTTTGAGCTCGGTTTTATTAAAAATTAAAGGGTGTTCCGATAGTTACGTGAATTTAAAATATATGGATTTATTTTCTGAACTGCCAAAGGTAGACTCTTAATTTTACAGATGATATATTACCATATCCGCTATAACAACAATTAGAAATAAATTAGTCAAGTGCGAGTTACACTCACACACGTAGGGTTCCGTACTATGTTCAGTATAATTTAAAAATTCCAGTTGTTTATTTCTTTATGTCTTATGGGACACCCTTAAATTTTAAAATTAAAGTAATATTCGCGAAAATTGCATCATAATTAGAACACCCTTTAAATTTTAATATGTAATTGATTTTATAGCGGCCATGGTAATACACTTTCTATTAAAATATCAGGAGCCTACCTATTGCGGTTAAAAAAATTAAGGTAATATTCGTGAAAAACACGTTACTAACACGAACACACTTCAATTTTAAGTATTTGTTATAGCGGCCGAAGTAACACATCTACTGTAAACATTTCAAGAGGGTATCTATTACGGTTTATAAAATCTTGTCACTGTCGGAACACCCTTTAATTTTATTACTCATTATAGTGGCCATCGCAACTTCCTTTCTATAAATATATTAAGAGTGTACTTATTGCGATTTAAAAATAAGTCACTATAAGTGAAAAACATGTCACTGTCGGAACACCCTTTAATTTTTAGTAATTGTCATATCGGCCGTGGCAACACATCTTCTTTACAAAATTTCAAGAGTCTACCTGTTACGGTTCAAGAAATAAGGCTTTATACATGCAAATGACGTCACTGGCGGAAAACCCTTTAATTTTTATTATTTGTTATAGTGGACATAGTTATATACCTCCTGTAAAAATTTCAAGATTCCACCTATTCATTCAAAACTTAGGATATATACATGCAAATCACGTCACTATTGGAACACCCTTTATTATTTAAGTTCAATTTTGTATACTTGTTTATAAAACAAACATAGTTTTAATTACAGTCTGCAAATTGTAAGTGGTTTCCTCTTACAGCTCAAAAAAAAAGACATAAACGTAAATAACACGTCACTTTTGGAACACCCTACGTTTTAGTATTTTTTGCTATTGTGGCCGCAGTAATACACTTTTGGTAAAATTTTCAAGAGTCTACCTATTATGGTTCAAAACTAAGGCCTTACACATACAAAGCACACCACTATCGGAACACCCTTTAATTTTTAGGTTTATTTTTTTAGACTTGTTTATAAAGCGAACTAAGTTTTAATTACTGTTTGTAAGAAATAAACACATATTCGTAAATAACACCTCTCTATCGGAACACCCTATAAGTTTTAATATTTTTTGCTATAGCGGCCATAGTTATACAACTTTGGTAAAATTTTCAAGAGTCTACCTATTAAAGTTCAAAACTTAGGCCTTATACATGCAAATCACTCCACTATCGAAACACCCTTTAATTTTTAGGTTTATTTTTTTCAGACATGTTTATATAGCGAACTAATTTTAATTTAGTGCTTGCATATTTTTAGTGAATTCCTCCTACTGTTCAAGAAATAAGCACATATTCGTGAATAACACCCCTCTATCGGAACACCCTATAAGTTTTAGTATTTGTTGCTATAGTGGCCAAAATTATACACCTTCTGTAAAAATTTCAAGATTCTACCTATTATGATTCAAAACATAGGCCTTATAAATCAAAATAACACCACTATCGGAACACCCTTTTATTTTTATGTTTATTTTTTAGACTTGTATATAAGGCGAACTACGTTTTTATTACAGTTTGTAAATTTTTAGTGTATGCCTCCTACAGTTCAAGAAATAAACAGATATTCGTGAATAACACCTCTCTCGGAACACCCTATAAGTTTTAATTTTTGTTGTTATAGCGGCCATCGCTATACACCCTCTGTGAAAATTTCAAGAGTCTACCTATTATGGTTCAAAACTTATGCCTTATACATGCATTTCACACCACTATCGGAACACCCTTTAATTTTTAGTTTTATTTTTTTATACTTGTTTATATAGTGAACTAAGTTTTAATAACTGTTTGTAAATTTCAAGTGTATCCCTCCTACAGTTCAAGAAATAAGCACATTTTCGTAAATAACACCTCTCTATTGGAACACCCTATAAGTTTTAGTATTTGTTGCTATAGCGGCAACAACTATACATCATCTGTGAAAATTTCAAGAGTCTACCTATTACGGTTCCAGAGATAAAAGGCGCTGACAGACGGACAGACGGACAGACATTGTAGCGAAAACAATAGGGATTCGTTTTTACCCTTTGGGTACGGAACCCTAAAAATAAAGGGTGTTAGATGGATTTATATAGTATGTGAAGGGGTATGCATAGACAGGAAGGGTATATGGAAGCCCTTAAAATAAGAGAGTATTTATTAAATTTGCTTGTAATCTTTATTATGAATTGTACACAGTCAGTTGTCAGAAAGTAGCCGTAGCAAATGCAAGTCATTTTTCTAAGTGAAGTCGTTCGCGTTATTAAGTTGTTTAAAGTTGATTAACTTATTTAAGACATTGGACATTGTACATTTTTCTTTAAACATTAATCTTAAATCAATTTCGGATATATAACCTTTAATTTGTAATATTTTTATTAACGTTAAAGAAATTTTTGAATAAAATAAACTGAAATATTTAATAAAAATATTCATTTTCCTAGATAGTTAGTAATTCTTGGGTAGCCGTTTAAAATACACTTTAAATAATTTTACACCGGAACACTTATAATTATTAAATAAATAAATTTTTCTTATTTAAATAATAAATATTTACATTATCACTTTTGTATGATAGGTTTATTTTCATAATAAAAAATCAAAAGATATATGTTTTTATTAAAAATCATTTAAAATATTTTATTAGAAAACATTTTTAACCGAAGAAACCAAATCCTGTATTGCCACCATAACCAAAACCATGAGTGTGACCCAAACCGCCATAACCATATGTGTGTCTGTGGCGACCACCAAATCCGCCTAAACTTCTACCATAACCGCCATATCCACCATAACCGCCAAGTCCACCATAACCGCCAAGTCCACCATAACCGCCAAGTCCACCATAACCGCCATGTCCACCATAACCGCCATATCTGCCATGTCCACCGTTATCGCCATAACCGCCATATCCGCCATATCCACCATATCCGCCATATCCTCCTAATCCTCGTTTCTCACGTACTTTGTTTTGTAAATTAGCCGATGTGATGAGGACCAAAATAGTTAAAACTACGGCCACAACTAAAAAAGGACGCATTTTGTTGTTAGTTTTTGACACTTTTTTTGATAAATAACTGACTGAAGTTTAAATGTTAACTGATGCCATCTGTCGCATTTCATTGCTTTTTATACCAAAAATAAACAATGGTAGGGATTTGCCAAAATAAAAAAAATAATTAGAATAGAATTTGAAATTGTAAACAACAAAGAAGTTGTTTTGACCGCAAGTAAGATGACTAAAAAAAAGAGAACATTAAAATAATTAATTTAAGCTTAATCACATCAAAAACATTTATTATCGTAATAGACAAGTATGATTCAATAATATAAGTATTTCCAATTTTGATTGAAAACAAAATTTTTCGAAGTAAATGGATTTTACATAAGTGCGCAATTCTTGTAAATAAACAGAAAATAGTTAGTAGTTAGTTATATTAATTATTAAAAATATTAGTTATTATATAATAGTTAATTTTTGTAAGCGGCAAATTTTATTTGCAGAACTCTACAATAATTTTAGAATTTTATACATAGCCTGCCTATTTTGCAACATTATAAGTAATTACCCGGGGATGGGTACCTCTATATAAAGTAAATACATGAATCATACTGTTGTCATACCTTTCGTTGAAGAGCGTCATCACTGGCTGTTGTTTTGTTATGTAAAGACATCATTTTCAAGCCGCGTTTAAAATAGTAGTCCTAGGCGCCAATCTATCAGGCATAGTTTCGAAAATTTCGCTGCAAAAATTTTGCAACATCAGAAAATTCCATTCGAGGCTGCGGTTTTTCAGATTGTTTTTATTTTTTTCGGTTGTAATGACTGGTTTATTACTAAATATTATACGGCTACCAATAGATCACATACAGATCTCGGCTGGCAATAACCCCATGGGAGGGGCAATTTTCTGTTTGTTGTTATTTTGATAGGGATTTCTACTTTGATGTGTAGAAAGCAATAAACATAGAGGTGGCTAATAGACCCACAGGGTAGCCACTAGGATCTAGGACTGGTCAATGGGCTCCTTGGGGGGCGGAGTAAATATGGGCAAAATTGTTTTAATGTTTTTTTTCCTTTAGTCTGACTTTTATAAGGAGGGCGATAGACCCTTTTCGCAAGGAGGTGGTAGTTTGGGGTTAAAATATTCTACAATATACTTGTCCAATTTTATTTACACGTAGCCCGCATCAACAAAGAAGTGTAAATTACGTTTGGCCAAACCTACTAAAACAAAAGCCAGTGACGATGGTCTTCAACGAAAGTTATGACAACAGAATTTTATTTACTGGCGGAACAAATCCAATCAATTTAATATTTTTAATTTTCCGTACCAAAAGGGTAAAAACATGACCATGTTTTTTTCGCTACAATGTCTGTCAGCTTGTCAACACTTTCTAACTGTGGACCATAATAGGTAGACTTATGAAATTTGTCCAAAAGTTGTATTACTATGACCGGTAACTATGAGGTGCTCCGATAGGGCCGAGATATTTACGTTTATGTGAATATTTTTTGAACTGTAATAGAGAAACTTGTAATTTACAATTTACACAGTATGTAAACTATACTAACCAGTATAAAAATATCAAAATTAAGGGTGTTCCGATAGTGATGTAGGTTTAATGTATATGGCTTTTTTAATTGTTATAGGTAGACTATTAAAATTTTCACAAAAGAAATAAAACAATAATTCATAAAAAATATATAAAAATGTTTTAATTAAATTAACAATACTCGTTCATGGTCATAAAAGTTGCAACGTTTTGAAATTTGTTGTATTGAAATCAATATAAAGCTTTTTGTGTAAAAAAATCGTATGTGTTCTTCAAAAATAATTTGAAGATAAAACTTGACAACTCACAATAAATCTGTTATCTTATTGTTGTTGATTTTGCCAAACCAGTTTCTTTAGAACTGCATAAATCTCTACAACATTATATTATACAGTGAGTCAATGTGGAATCCCCAAATTGTGTAAACCCCCAATCGAAAGATAATGATCATTGTTGAAAAAATAATCATCTGATAACAAAAACAAACAAATCTATACATATAATAAAACAGTAACTCATTTATGGTCTGTCTGTCTTTCTGTTCGTATTACGTAACAACTACTGGATGGATTTCAACAAAATATTGTGAGGAGGTACCTTATAATCCCGATTCTAATATAGGATACACAAAAATATCTTATTTCCAAGAGAATCTGGAGAAAAAGCAGTGAAAGTGCGCCGATTAAAGGTACTGCATACTTTAAAGCATCTTTTATTTTTGAAAGCAGTATATTTTAACCAATGTTGCGCAACAGATGGCACTGTTTTAAAATAATGAGTAACTCATTTCCTGTCTGTCTTTACCAAAGCTTTAATTTTAATTTTTAGAATTTTATATAAATTTTAGAATTTTATCAAGGCACGGGTACCTTTATATAAAGTAAATACGTAAGAGTCTTAAAATTTGGTGTGGATAACTTCCAAAGCAAAATATAACAAAATATTGTTAACACGCGCACAAGGTGTGTGGGCACAGATAGTTCAACAAGAAGAGCGTTTGCAAGAACTTTACCAGTCGGGTAGATATTATTTCCGGTATATTAAAAAAATATTTTTAAATGTAGTTGCATTTATAAATAACATTATTTTGATTTAATTATTATTTATTTAATAAATTTTACCTTGTACTACAGATGTATCATCTAATGTACACGGAATTGATACAAACAAACTATAGTTTTGTTATTTTACAAAAACAAGTCTCAAATCAATTCCAATCATAATTGCTCTGTAGTAATAATATTTTTGTTTTCATCTAAACCAGTTTCAGTCCAATACTTTAACCTAAACTATAAAACGTTATACAGTGACAGTGTTACCAACTCTACCTATATATATTTAAGTAAAAATAGCTACATTTGGTATCTTAGCAAGAAAAATCTATTTTACGAATTTTGGAATATATATATGCTTTAAGATTGTTACCTCGTTTTTATGTTAATCCAGACAAATTAAAATAAATAGTTATTTTACAGTGCGTGTAAACAGCGCTTAAAGTTGACTTTATTATTACTAGGTTTAAAAATGCATATGAGCAGCAAGACGCTGTGATTATAATTAATCACCTAATTTGTAAAAAATATTCTTCTTCGAGAGAATAAAACAAACTTAAGCCTCACTTCGAAAATTCATTTTATATTAATAATATATAAATAGTTCGATAGTGAATATCAGATTCAGTATTTCAAATTAATTGAGCCTTTGATTTTGAAAGTGGTATAAGTCCAAAATTTTAAAAATCTAATTTATCAACTGTTTCAGTTACTGTATATATTAATAGTGGTATAAGACAGTCTGTTTTCAAAGTTTGGCAAAAAAAAAATATTTGTATTTTTGTGATGGCTTCAGATAGCAGTTCAGGTATGATCTGATAATCCTATTAATGTAAAAATGCACTATTTATGGTTATTATACGGCGAAGAAGTAGAAGAAGAATAAATTAATTTTTGGTATAAAAAATGGCTTAGAATGATTTCATTTCAACGAAACAACTGGGAGAGTCAACGACTAATAGAAAGAGAAACACCAATGGAGAAGCTGTGTCCTGGCTAAAAATACAATGAATTAGATTTCTAAAAAATGCTCCATATACGATGCTTTATAAAACGATTTTGGATGACAATTTCGAATTCAAAGTGTTAGAACTTTCACCCATCTCACCTAAAAAAGGAAGGCCAAGATTTGCTTCCATTATACACAACCATTAGAACAAAAACGTAAAGATATGATGGATTTACTACCCTATATCCCACCAAAACAAACCCTTTATTTATTTAAATACTAAAAAAAAAAAATGTTAATTTCTAATAAAAATTTTTCCTTGATGTTTAGTCATTTAGAAAGTCATGCAGTTAATTTTGAAAATGGTATAAGTCAATTTTAAATTATATTTCCTTTTAAAAATGGTTATAAATTTCACAATAATAATAACTACTTATTTGTTGGCACTATTTAATTGTCAAACTATTTTATTCCATAACACAAAAATATTTTTTTGAATCCTTTAAAATAGAAACCTCTTAATATATCGAAATAAGAAACATATATATGACTTATACCACTTTCATAATCAAGGGCTCAATTTATTATGGAAAACTAACCAAGAAATTACACGTCAATTAATCAGTTATTGACTTGTTATAGTTTTGAGTATAAGTGACTACTAAATTCTTAAATATCAGTGGCTGACTGGCGAAGTTAATTTTATCCAGCCGAAAATATAATTGTGGGTATCAAATTTTACTCCGAGTTCTTTAAAATTTGAAAAAAAAAAAATAATGTCGGTAGATCAACCAACTTTTCGAAGCAAGGCTTATTGAAAACTAGCAACTTTTTAAGTCAAATTGTCTACTGGTCAGATTTTGGGTTGGTAATATTGCACGCACAGTGAGTCACTGTACATGTTTTTAAGTTATTGACATCAACAATCAATGGTTAATGATCATTGTATTATTGATCATTCATATAAAATTAAAAAAATATGTAAACAACTTAAAGTAAATAAAATAAGATGACCATGCTTCATAAGAAGCGTTAACAAGAAAAATTGTTGAATATAAAATAATATACTTTTTATAGAATTTTTATAGAAAAGTACAAGTTGTTATTTTATAGGGGGGTCACCAAAGCACACTACTAACTTCTTGGGTCCCTTTTCGAACCCCTTCGCTCCTCAATGATTTCTGGTATCCGACTGGAAATTTACGAATACCTCACTTTCAATCTGTCTCGTGTTGTCAGTAGCCTTTTACTCTCGACTGTAGTGATTTCAGAATGGCGACTTATACATGTCGACATTCTTTCTCATCACATAGTATATTGTAATTGCTGAAATTTCCTTATGACAAATCTCTCCACAGCATATTCATTTTAATATGTGTCTGCCGTGATCCAAAGTCTTTTGTTTATGTTAGCCTATTTCCAGGCACAGCCTGCAAGTATCGTGTTACCTCGATTTTTAACTAGACTAGATAATACTTGACAGTCCGTGCCCTGTCACGAACGCAGTTAACCATCCTGATTAGGCACCCACATTATACTCAATGAGTCTTCCTGCCAATTCATAGTGCACAAAATTCCAGTCTTTGGTGAGAATCGAACCCACAACCCCGTATTGAATCACTAGCACACTACCTACTAGCTCACCGAGGCATCCCTATTTGTACACTTAATAAAATATGCTATTAATATTATATATTAAGAATCTGGAGTGGTCTACACTCAAATTTACCATACCATACCCAATGGAAACAAATATTTTTATGAATATTTTACATAAAGAATATAAGTTCAAAGTATATTCGAATCGAAAAATTCGTTATTTTCGGTTTGGGGTGTTAAGTAAACTACCCATTTTCCCTTCCCGATTATGCCCAAAATTAATGCAGCTCTGCATCATCATATACCAAAGGCACATTCTGTATGACCTGTACAAACTGCACAAAAATAGTGGCACACGCACAAAAAAAAATTGTTTTTGTTTTCCCTGCACAAGAGAATAATAAAATTCTATTTCTACATTAATTGACACAAGTAAGAAAATATTTATCATTCAATTGTTCATTTTATATTTCGCAAAATATTTTTGTTTTATTTCTAAAATATTTACGTTCAATTAGGATTATAACTAACTAATTAAATCAAAAAGCAAATATGTAGTTATAAAAGTTACTATAAAACAAGCAAGTATGCTATTTTCGGTCGTGCCGAATCCTTTAAATCTTTCAACAATTATGACGTAAGATATTACGTTACGCTGCACACTGGTTTAAAAACGTTTTATTTTGGAAATAATTCGAGCTAGCGAACCACTGAAGATTTTTTGAAATTTCACAGAGCCAAAGTAATGTTGTTTTTGGGGAAGGTGCGGATGGTGGGTTCCCTCGTGTGAAGGGGGAGATTGTGGGTAAGCCACCAAAGTTTAGTGCCTCGGGCATAATATATTTTTTTGGAAATATCATGAAAATTTCATTATAACTCAGATAAAAAAAATGGAGAAAGATTCCGCTTAACTGAAAATTTCAGAACTTTTCGGTGTCACTCCTTGAGGAAAATTGAAAAAGTTAGATATTCTCTAAATAAACCATTTTAATGTGATTTACAATGTGATTTCTAGTGTGCAGCCAACATATTGGTCTACTGATCAACAGAAAATACCTGATGTTATTATTTTGGTGTAGCAAAGAGTTTTAGAAGAGAAATTATACAAGTTGCGGCATCACCAACTGTTTTATCTATACAGAACTCCCAGGATATCGGCTAGATTTTTTGCGAAAGCAAGCACTCGCATAAATAAATTTGTTGAAATATAGAAAATATACCGCTAAGAACACTAGAAGCCGTAACGCTGTGCCTAATCAATTTTGATACAAAAAGATTGACTGCCTAAAATGCAACTCTGTGTCGACCAGAAATCCATTATCAGATTATTCATTATGGCTATATGCAAGCCTCTATTGGGTACTTCGTGTGGTAGTTGGGGTCAATATAAAAAGATAACCTATTTGTTAACCATTTGAAAAATGTACATATTTATTCGGGGTAAATACATTTTACCGATGAAGTTTAGTAGCCACATCTAAATGGTGAAGCAGCATTACCCCATAAATTGGTTTCGAGATATTGAAAGGCTATGTATGGTTTTGATTTAACCAAGCAAAATTATGCTAATGAAACTTCCCTAAGTAGCGGTAAAAACAACTCTTATTATTTTTTATTGGTATTCTACACGTTGACTATTTTTCCATAGGTTTCTTTTGATTAATATGATACCTAAGAAGACCCCCCGGGATCACTAATTATCGTTGCATTCGAACCATATTATATGCTTTGACGCATATATGAGGGCACCAGACGCCGGGGTTCCTGGAACCTGATTCTAAAAGAACATGTCTATGTAACATAGGATCTATTCGACGTCTGAAAAGTGTCCAAACGACGGGTACCACAGAAAACAGTAGCCCCACAGAGAGCCGCCCATCTCTATAACTGGTTATTTGTGAGGTACCTTTGGGGTACACTTGGTAGCTTTTGTTTGGACCAAGTTTTGCAGGGATGGTGCAAAATTGGTCAAAATCTGCTGTTCTATTCTCAACAGAAAAGGCACCAATAAAATGTGAGGAGTTTGATGGTCTCCAAAAAATACGCCACCTAAACAAGGGGTTAGAATATGGGTCCAGGCTTTCCATATTATATAAATTGCTACTAATTGAACCGTACTTGAATAGTACATTGGGGGTCCTGGACTACACTATTGTTTCACCTGGTGATAAGACGACCGCCAGATAAGGCCATCATGGCAGGTATTTCAATGCAGCGTCTTCAGGGTTTGCCAAAGTATATTAATGTGTGTTTAATTTATTTTGTTGAGGTACTATTTTGGGACCCCCTTTATAATTCTTCTTTACTACGGATATGGCAACTAACATTAGAGTTTATATATCGACGTTTGGTGACGACACTGCTTTGTGCCGAAATAGCATCGCGATATGACCAAAAATGACCAAAAATATTGCATAGAGTTATGCCCTCCTATACGAATAAATAACCAAATGACAACTCAACTCTCGACATTCATCTTAAACAGCGCTTAACCTATAAAAGTCACATAAAAGCAAAAAGTGCAAATAAATTGGCTTATTGGCAAAAACTTAATATTCTAATTTATATAAAAAGGAACGGTTATACTGTATTCAGTTATAAGGGGTACTGCTTGTTTCAATAACAGACCGCACATATAGAAAGGCACCTCATGGTGAAAAAGTAAATTTTACAGCAGAGCCCCTTTTCAACGTTTTTAAGGGTGTAAATGCTGTTAAAATACAAACCTATTATGACTTCCAAAGTACCGATTATGATCTAAAATGTTAAAGCGAGTTAGTATGAGGTTCCATGAGGAACCATGCGCGGTCACATATTTAAAAAACTAAGTCAAATAACAAACTTTATTCCCATCTTAATCAACATTTTATATTTTCAAAATCTAAATCCAATTTCTTTCCATAACAAAAAAAAGTCACATTACTTTCTTTATCTTCATTAAATATTCCATATGTGTTTAATATGTAGATGGAATTACAACTGAAATATCAATTTTCAGATAAAATACAAAAAATATTCATTCTCTTTACAAAAATAGAAATAAATCCAAATAGAAAAAAAACTATTAAATGGACAAATTCTGACATTCCAGTTGTTGTTGCTGTCGTAGGCAGACAAAAAGTCAATTCATATAAATTAAAAGTGACCATTGTTCGTCTTTAATAATGGTCTGCCCTTTTGCATTAGTAACCATTTCTCGAGTAGCTACGATAAAAAACAGCAATAATACCTGAAGTCCATTTAGTCATTTTATGTTGTCTTTTTCTAAAAAGGAAATAATAACTACGAGTGACAATGTGTGAAAAGTGCTGAAAAAATCTAAAACTACTAGTGTCTTTTAATACAATGGCCGGCCATCAATAAATATCTTTTATTGGATTTTTTATAAAAAACTATTTGTAACAGAAATTGATTGGGGACTTACATTGAGTAGACACTTACATTTGGTGGTTTATTAAACCTCAGACTATTTATCTATTTATATTACACAAACTTACACCATACCCTCTTTTAACGCATACATTTACGGATGTTTTCAAAACTTTATATAAATGATTTTGACAATGTATACGCAAACAAAATATATAATTAATATTTAATAATTTAAATTTTAAACACTTTTCGAAAAAAACTCATAATTCCACTATATTTTATTATCGCCTTTAAATTGTGCACGGAATTCAATGGCAGTGTTTTTAAAACTATTTGATTACTAAAATCTTTGAAAGTTCAGTGAAAATATATACTCAGTCATTAATTGCGAAAATATCAGTGTATGAAAAGAAACAAAACGTTTCGCACACGTTTCAGGCAATGATATAAAGTACACCCAATTCTGTTTTTACACGGTTTTGATTTATTCACTTTTTTAATCGAAAAACAAATACGTTTGATTGACAAAAGGATTTCCTTAATACATGCAATAGCGAACAAAACAAAACCCGAAACTTATTGATTTAGTTTCTTAAAGGTCAGATTACATTTAATTAGGAAAGGTTGTGCTAGTTAGTTCTATACACCTTTCCTTGGGTGAGGTTTCAGTGCATTATGTCTCCCTTTCATATTTTATCTGAAAGAACCAGCAGATACTATTCTTTCTTCTTCTGTCATAAAGTCATCCCGTGCAATGACATATAATATGCTCCACCGTTTCTAGCTCTTCTTCATCTTCGCACACCGTGCAAAACACCGGAATCCTCTTTTCTCTTAAACTGGTCCTTGCACAATACGAACAATGACCTGTTATTAAACTTAAAAAATCCTAAACATAACATACCCAAGAAATAGAATACGTTGTTCTGAACCACATAGCTCTTGAAACCCTACTTTTTCAGGAGTGTTAAGTGCTACTAAAAATAAACCATTTGATAACCCTTGCTAATAATATAATCCTATTTTGGAAACCAAACTTGGCATCATTCATTGAAAATTACTTAAAGAAAACAAAAATCTAATGCACAAAATTTAATTCCGGATAGAAAGTTTTATTGCAAATGCACACCATACAACCAGGAGGTGCATTAATCGGTCCATAATTGATCACAGGTTTGAAGTCATAAAAAATTTAATTTCACTTCAATTATGTTTATAAGAATGTAGTATGCTTAAGTTGCATTTAAGTTATCGTCGAACGATTCGTAAGTGTAAAAGAGCGGAATTGCTACTATTGACTGTATTTCGACATACGAGCACGAACACAGAAAGCTAAGTAAAAAACTAAATTTGTGATTTGTTAGATAAATGAGAATAATAAAAAACAATTATGTTGGTTATATTCTTGAAGGTTTTAAGGGTTGATTGAAATACTTTGGAAATTTGGATAAAAAACAAATTGAAATTTATTAAAAACTGTTTTTAAAAATAAACAAATCTTAGAGATAAGTTTTTGTTAAATAATCCAGTAAAAATTAACTTTAGATAAATAAACAAATAGTCATAATGTGTATTTCAAAGAAAATTGTTTATATAACGGATCATAATTTCTTATCAGGTACTAGCGGTGCCCGCCACTTCGTCAGCGTCCTTCAATATTTTGTTCGATTTAGCTTTGAAAGCAATCCACACCAAACACCCTCACGTTTTTAGTTTTTTTTTAAGAGAAGTAACAATCAGGCATTTAATGCTTATATTAACTGTGGTACTTCCTTTAGAAAGGGATAGTTGTAGATAAGACAGATGGTTAGTGCGATAGTAAAGCTTCGCAAGCGCATCTGGTGTTCTTTAGGCGAATTAATTTGAAGCTATCATAGCCAATTTATAATTATTTTACTTCGCCGGCGATTTAGTGCTATGTGGTAATACCGGCGTTTTTAGTTCCGCCTTAAGATATGTTACGTATCAGTTTATGTATTTTTTACTTTATAAAAAGTAAAGTATTCATATCCGGTTAGTTCAACTACGTACTTTCACTGCTTTTTCTCCACTTTCTAAGATATTTTTGCGGAAAAAAGTATCCTATATTGGGACCATGATACTTAGGTCCTTACAAAATTTAAAATCCATCCAGTAGTTTTTACGTAATGAGAACGTCAATAAAAAACAGCCAGAGAGACGGACGTGAGTTACTTTTTTATTATATGTATAGATATAGATTATAGTAGAAGAACTCTACAGAAATTATATTATAGTTTTGACAAAAACACGACTTCATTCTCCCAAATAATTCTATCCAATCCCAGTTATAGGATAGGATTCATACAAATGCCCAATAACACGTTAACGCTGCTGAGCTAAAGGCTTGTCATTATAACATGGTCACATTTTCCTAGCGACCTGAAAATATAGTACGTAATATTGCCAAGCATAACTACCGATTCTGTATTAAAGAATTCCAAGACATTGCCTTCGTATGTCTATCCGCGCCAAAGAAATTATGTGCCAAACTAGGGAAAGTCAGTTTGACCACACAACCTCTCAAAAATTTAAAGGCGGCTAAATAAAATTTTAAGAATGATTACAGGCGCTCGCTCCATGGTATATGAAAAACTCGAAAATCCACTAAGATTTAAATGTGCCATTGATTGAAGCAGAAATCGCGAAACATGCATTAACGTATTAAAAAAAACTCGAAACACATCCAAACCTACTGGCCCGTCGTAACATCCCCGCGGCTACATTCGACTAAGAAGGAGGGATATTACCTTTTTTGGCCGAACCCCAAAGAGATGAATCCAAAATGATGACAACAACCGAAAAATAAATTTGAGCCCGGCATTGGCTGGACTTAATTAAGTATAATTTAGTTTTAAGATGTGAACACTTATTGTAAGTTCAATTAAAAAATTGCAAAAAAATTGCAAAAAAATTGTGTGGTCAGCCTTAAGGCATCCCTACGTTGTCCAATTGTAAATGTAGTGTGTGATCTCACTGACAGGAGGGCCGCTTGAAATTCTACATACTCCTATCATATGGCACTGTTCTTATCTTCCTAATAAGAAATATTTTAGAGTGAAAAAAAAACACTTAACGCATTGGGCAGACAATCTAGTTCCAAAACAAACTTCACAGATTACTTTCGATCCGTCCGTACCCTGCTGTTGCAATACATTATACTACCCTCTTTGCAATTGAAGCATAAAAGGGAAGCAGATCGAAGGCCCTGAATACATGTATTTTTGCTTTTTAAAAGTAGAAGTTACACAGGTAATTATGGTAGGTAATTGGTAGGCAATTAACTGTGTTACTTTCTTTTTAAAGGGGTAGAGTAGAAATAAGGCAGATGGCGAAATAAAGAAAGAAAGTTTCACTTTTGGCAGCTCTGTAATTGAACGTCATAATTATATTTAGAACTATCTTGTAGCACCTTCGGTGTCAAGTAGGCACATTAATTGTGTCATTCTATCCACATTTGACAAGTAAACCGGCGAGGGTGCTGTAGTACAAGTGGTTAGCACGTTGACCACTAAAGCATGCTCACGAGTTCAATATTTAGTTGTGGCAACATCAATTTTTCTGATATGTATTAAATCTCTTTATAATAATGCATATCACAACGCCCTCCTTTGCCGGTATTACCACATAGTACTAAATCGCCGGGAAAATAATTATAAATTGGCTAACTAATACGCCTACATAACATCAGAGGCGCTGCAACACTTCTTCTTCTTAACTATGCCATTCAACCTAGAATGGCAGTGTCATCGAAAAAGGCTTCTGGAGACAATAAGTCTATAGTGAAGCCTTTACTTAAATAATGTTGTATTTATTTATATTTTATTGTTTTTCTTTATTTTATTTCTTTATTTTGTAAAATTTTTTTTTTGTTTTCTTTAGTTTATAAGTTTGTTTTTAAATTAATTTATATCTTCATTATTTTAAGTTTCTTTTTCGTGTGTTAATTTTTCTTGTAAAATTGTGGTAATAAACGATAACTAGAGCGATTGCACGTGGCTAATCAGCCACAAATTAACTGTACCACAGTACAGCTAACCGTGGAAGCCAATCACCCAGTCGCGCTGCAACGCTGTTCTAAAAATAATCATAACGTGCAATTGCGTGTTGCCATACGTGAAGCTTTACTATCGCACTAAACATCTGTCTTATCCACTACTAGCCTTTTCCAAAAGGAAGTAACACAGTTAATATAGGCATTAATTAATATATTTTCTATTTTAAAAAAAAAAAAAAAAAAAAAAAAAAAATAAGGGCGCTGTGAAAAACCTATACTAGTTAAGTTATAAAAACCAAAGATATAAAAACCAATAAATACTATTTACAGAACTCTACAATAATTTCAGAATTTTACATAAATTTTAGAATTTGATTACCTTCAAAGCAAAATTAAACATACGGACCCCCACGAACTCAATATAACGACTGAACTAAAACCAAATGCAATACGATGTTCACTTTTACAAATCAGTAAAATCAAGCCAGTATAATCTAGCCTATTTAAGTGTCTGAAAAAGACATACAGGTTCAGATTCAAAAACTACATTACTTGAAGTGAAAATAGTAAATAAAATATTTAGACACGTAAATTTAAAAAGGTCTCTGATTCCTGGTTAAATAACTTTTCAATTTTTTTATCTAGTCTCCGAATGGTATTCATAAATCCCTTATGGTATTCATAAATGTTATAAGATAATAAAACATTTTACAGCTTTTATCATTCTTCCAATTAAATTCTTGTAAGGCATAAAACGAACTCAACATTTCTTATCCACTAACTGTAAGTTCTTGAAGACTTGCTATCTTAAGAAATTTAAATAACACAATAACATTTACTTAACCAAAAGTAAACTTCGAAAAAAAAAACATTAAAACAGCGTTTAAAAAATCTCACAAACTTAATGTATTGTGGAGTGACTTGACAAAGAGGGTGCATATTTAATTTCCAATATAGTCGCACCAACATAAGTAAGTCCTTCTTACAACTCAAACCCATTAAATTTTTTAAATGATTTGCTACACGTAAATCCACTAAGATATGCCAAACATACGCAAATACAACAGGCAAACAAAAAATCGACTTACGTACAAATGTCAAATACGGCGGAAGTAAAAAATCACAATTCAAATGTTGACGATGAACAGCAAGCAAAGCAAAGAAATAATAAATAAAAAATAACCACAAGTAGGTGGTAATTTGTTAAATTTACCTCTAAGCACTCTCGAGGGCAAATCACTACCAAATAAAAATACCACCAACACCAAAAATTGCAACAACAACAAGAGGAACAACAAAAAAACAGGAAAATGAAATAAATACATTTAAGTGTGTAATGTGTTAGATTTAGAACATTTGAGTCCATGCCACATTTATGAGAATTCGTTTAACTGTTCTGTTTGTAAGGGGAGACGAGACGACTTTTTAACTCTGTAATTCGGAAAATATAGAAAGAAAGAAAAAAAATGTGCAAATGTAATTTTATCATGTGTACGTAGTAGTACGTGCTACTAGCTGCAAATGAAATTGACAAGCCTTGTCAAAGTGTTTGGGGAACATGGATGGTTTTATATTTTTTTTTATGAAAAGTTTTAAATGCGACCTCTTTGGGGAGTATTTGTTGAGGACTAAAGCTGTCACATAGTTTTTTTTTTAAAGCAGCAAATAGAGTTAAAAAAAATGTGGCATATTTACTGGCTTATTGTTTACAGCATACATTTAGGAGAAGAAAATGTATAATAATTGCAAATCGTAAAGTTTAAAAGCTTTAAATATTAGTTTAATTTTAGACAGGTTAGGGAAGAAGAAAGACTTTGTCTGCACGTCTTTCTGTGTTTGCATCACGTAAAAACTACTAGATAAATTTTAACAACATTTTGTAGGGAGATACTTAAGTGCCTCAGTTCACATATAGCAATTTCCATACAAATAGTTAAAATAGTAAAAGTAAGCAATTTTATCGACCTAATGGTACTGAAAACTTGGCACCACCTTTTTTATAAGTAAGAAATTTTAGAGAATATTTAATATTTATCTAATTTTATATATGTACAACCTAAATTGCAACTTCCTGATTAATTACCCAGAGAAGTGTACCTACCTCTATATAAAGTAAATACATAAACCATAACTACACGCAGTAGAGCTGCAAAGCAATTGATAGTATCGATAGTTTTCTTTCGGCTGACTATCGATTGATAGTCTTTCAATATCAATACTATCGTCAAATTTTAAATAGAAATTCGAAGTTTATTTTGAGTTGTAGCAACTTATACGACTCAGATTGTAATGTAAAAATAAAGTAAATCACAATTTAAATCATTTTAAATAAAGAGTGCCATGTTATTTAACTGATATACTTTGGTAATAATTATTAGTAAAATTTAGCTACCTAAATCCGGCTGTTTCGTCGACTGCAGCTTAACAGTCATCATACTCTTTACTAACTACAGGGGATGCTACAATTTAAAGCAAGTAAATAATTCGGCTATTATTGAAATCACAATCACAAACATGAATTGTGACCGTTTTTTATTTTAGTTTGAAATACTTGTTGTAAAACATAATACTTCATATTGGCGTTTTGGCTTCAATTAGTGGATTTTTTAATCGCCAAAACTGTTGTGTTAAAATTATTTTCGACAAGGGCATGAAATATTTATTCATCTACGAGGGCAAACGTATTCGACAGTAAAAGTTAACTGGAACAGTGTTACATTCAAAGTTACTGTTCTAGAAACACAAAAAGTTACGGAATTATGAAACCTCCCTAATCATATTGGCATTGTGGCCAAAACTCGACAGTAGTCCATTATTTAATAAGCAGCTTGCCCAAAATCCTACCTTAATCTCGTAATAGATGCAGCTTGCGCAGAACTCAGCAGCATTAGCTAACGCTTAACGGGATCAGTGTTGCATTGAATGGAATTATCAAACTGCCCTCGTAATGGATACAGATGTGCTCTCGATAGCGTCATGTCCATATGGATCCATTTTTTACGTTCTTGACTTTTCGATTTTCTTACATACTCACATACCACTTGAAAATTTTCGATAGTATCGATAGTTTTCGAATGGGCCGACTATCGATAGTTTTTTAGCTCTAGCACACAGATGTCTCTATAAGTTGAAAGAATATTTTTTATTACAAATTATCTACACAGTATAAAAGTTAATTATGTGCACAATCCACATGTGGATTATTTCTGAAGCAATAGTGAACAAAATATTGTCAGGACGTTAACGACGTCGCTCAATGGGGTTTTCGATGCCATAAGTGCGAATTAATTTGTGACAACTTCCCTGTTTCTAATTGTTGATCTTTTTTATTTAATATAACTTAAAGTGCTTTTACACGGCGTGTATTTGTAATATGACTTGTCACTTTTCCGTGTGTAAATTCTATACACGTCGTGTAAACCTTTTCAAACATAACATGTGTATTTTCCATGTGTACAATACATATGACATTTTTCATTTAGAACGTGTTCTATTTTGATGTGACAGAGCATCTGATATCCTGTAATACCAACTTGATATTTTGCTATTTTAGGTTTTTTGCGGTACCAAAAGCACTACGTTTGCACATTTGCATCAGCTGTTGTTGGCAATACAAAACTGTGTGGCGAAAAAATTATATATTATAGGTTATGTCAGATGTAATTACACATGTACAACAAATATTCTAAACCGTATGTAAAATGTCTATTTGGACAAACACATAAAATTACATATGGGTTATCAAACTGACAAGTCATATGACAAACACATGCCGTGTAAAACCATTTTTAGAGAGGGCCAGCTTTGAATTTAAGAAAAAAATTGTGGTATAGAACTGCGGGAAATAGTTCTCCCCATTCTATGTATTTAATAATAATATGTTAACTAGAATGCTATAACACTAAGAGTCTTCAAATTTGGTATGCGTTAATTTAAAAACGAGATATGAAATTGGGTGGATAAGTGATACAGTAAGTGATAAAGTAATTAATGATTATGTGCCTATATTGCAAACTATTTCGAAGTATCTTTCACCGTTTCTAATTTCAGTATAGAGAAAGAAAATTTATAAACTTTAAATTATATTTTAATGCAATTTTATTTGTTTTCCAGTTTTTTTTTATTAAAAAAAACTATGTGTAATATTAAAAAAATAGAATATAAAAAAAATATTTTTTATACATCTCTATAACGTATCCAATTCTCAATAATTTTCATCATCTGTGGAATTGTTATAAATATCATTATCATCACTGCCATGTTCTTTACTATCGAAACTTGATTAGTAGAGGTTATCTATACATATAATAAAATAGTAACTCATTTCCGTCCGTCTGTCTGTCTGCTTTTCTTTTGCGCTCGCATCACGTATTGACTACTGGAGGGATTTTAACAAAATTTTGTGAGGAGATATTCAAGTATCGTGATCCTAATAAAGGATATTTTTTTTTCCACAAAAATATCTTATTTCCAAGAGAAAGTGGAGAAAAAGCTGTGAAAGTACGCAGTTGAACTAACCGGATATGCATACTTTTATAAAGTAAAAAATACATTAACTGATATGCAGCATAGTTCAAAGCGGAACTTTTGTGTGAATTGCTTTGGTGTGAATTGCTTTCAAAGCAAAATCGAACAAGATAATGCAAGGACGCTGACGATGTGGCGGGCACAGCTAGTATCGCATATATTTTAAAAATGTTTATAGTTTAAGAAGAAAAAAAGCTTTTTACTTAATTCGGCTTAATTCACAACTACTTATTATAATTTGAGTGATGTGGGGTTATGTGTACTTATACTGAGTACAAACAGTTATTCGGTTCACACAACTTTAAATGTTCAATTAAATCCCAGTTTTGGTATCGAAAATCCCTCTGTGTGTCGCGGGCACAAGCAGAAACGATTTTCAAAACATTTTTAATTACGTTCAACGGTACGTTCTGTAATCCGAAATCGAGTGAAATTGAATCCGAATAAAATTTTAAATTGTCATAACTTTAAAATCTTACAACATTTCGATATTATTTTTTTTTTTTGATTAAAGACCATTCACATAACTTGCTTGATTGCTAATGTTTTAAAATAATAAAGTTATATTTTTCTTGAAAAAAATATTCGATTTCAATTTTACTCGGTTTCGGATTACAGAAAATACCCGAAAATGTGTTAAAACCTCTTTTGTAAAGCATTTGTGACTATCGATCAAGTTCTAGGCTACGGATAAAGCCAATAATGCTACACAGTAAGAGAACTTTCACATCCTGCGAGACCCCAAGTTAGCAACTGAGAGAACTAGATTTGATTTGAAAATCAGTCCAAAGATGAAGTTATTATTCCAGCTAGGTAGTTTTTCCTCACGTATAAATCTCCATTTTTTATAAAATCTTGTTTTGAGTGTGAGTGGCACTCCATTTTAGTTTACTTTACACCATTTTTGAAAATCTTGGACGTAATTAAAGAAGATGGCTTTCTCTATAGATTTAAGTAAGTTTTGACTCGGTAATTGCATTACATAGCACCATGCAATGCTTCACTTCCACCATAAGTGTCCATGAGGTCTCATAAAATTTACAGGGCTTTTATATCGAACTGCCCGGTCCTATGACTTTTGGAGTATTCCAATTTAATGCAAAGCCGAACTACAATTATGTTGTATATACTGATGGAATATTTCTGGCCCTTATGGGTTCGAAATTGGCACACATATATGGACTAAATGCTATTTTTGTTTTCAGTTTATTTGTACATCAGCGTTCCGATTTTTTAACTACAATCTTCCATGCCTTCTACATTATCCAGTTATTTCAAGTTTGGTCACATTTAGCTTGTTTTTGCAACATAACGGGTTGTCCAAATAGAAGAACTCTTTTAAAAAATTAAATAAAAGGAACTACACAACCAGGAACTAAATATAATTTCTGTTGGCATATTATTGCTAGGGAAGATTGGCCTTTTTGGATCACGACAGGAAATTTCCAAGAGTGTTTGTAGGCGTGATCGCTGGTCATTGTGCCATTATATAGGATGTACATGGACAAAGAGGATTTGAAAACTGTAGAGGACATTTTTTGTCACTACCTAGATGGCTAGCGAAAGATCTCACGACTGGTTAAAGACCGTTTCACACTATAATACAAGTATTAATACTTTTGAAAAAAATAAAACCCTGATAAAATGAGTTGTTATTGGTTTTCTGAAATATTACAAACGCGAATAGTTCAAAGTGGCATTTTATTCAAAAGTATTAATAATTGTATTATAGTGTAAAACGGCCTTAAGGGACACCGCTGGAAGTAAACTTGAAGATGTGGTCGGCTTCATACGGGAAATCAGGTGGCTTAGTGTTAGGTAGCAAGACGCAAATTTTTTTCTTTTGTTTTAGTTTTGTTATCAAGAGGGAATCGCAATTGATGCTCTGGGTTATAAGCGAAGGTGCCATTTTTAGGTTAACCCATCTAAATCTAACCTTATGGCCTTATTAGAAATAATAAATATCTTTATTATTTATGGAGCAAGATTTCATTCATGTGACTGCTTAGCTTATCCAATTTTCCATAACGTTACTAACGGTTTTTAGTTCTATTACACGATATTAGTCTTAAGGGTGTGGAATTTTTGTTTGTTAAAAATTTGCATAACCCCCACAAGAATAAGCCTAAAGTAGTTACAGTAGCTTCAAGGCGGCTAATCGATATTATGGCTCTGGACTGAAATGGCGTTTCGAACAGCATTTTTGAAAAATGGAAATGATTCTATATGTGGATGCATTGGCTTCTGGACAGTGACGTGCGGTTTTTCCGATCCCCAGGTGTAGCAATTTTGTTTGTTGACATAGCCACCGAAATTAAAACGCATCTCGTCATGAAGGTGATTTTTCGACCAAAAATCGATGTCCGAATTTATCCCATATATTTCCCAACGTAGAGCAAATCATTTTGATCCGCGGGGGTATAATATTGATAACTGATAGTCAATATTTCGGACAGAAAATATCTATCAGTGTCAAAATAACATATGATTTAAAAAGATACATACTTGTATTAAGACCTCCCACAAAATTGAAATTCTTACGGGATATGTCTGACCTTGATTAAACTAAAGAAAACCGTAATGCCAACGTGAATCTACGTATAAAATAATTCTAAAACAAAGTTATTAATTTAAAACGTATTTTTCTTCGAATTTTTAGTAGCTAATTTGCGTAAAACTACAAATTCATAAATTATGTGCAAAAGAACAAAACACTTCGTTATCTTTAATAAAAAAAAAAATACTTGAAATTCAAAACAAGTTTTTTACAACTGCAAATTGTGTTGCTCAAAATTCGTATTCAATTTTTTGTTTTTTGAACCAAAATAACAAATGTTGCATGTTATTTTTATTTCAACAGAATTAAAGAACAACAACGAACTAACGAAACTAAACACACAATATGTTGAAACACAATTTTATTTCTTTCCTACAATGACAACAACTAAATGAAATAATAAAAAAAATAAGAACAATATTGAAACAAAATTATGCAAAAATATTTAGATACGAACAGAAATAAAGAAATATATTTTAAAGTTTATAGACAAAAAAAAATTTGAATTGGCCAAATTGTAATAGTGCACTTGAAGAAAATTGTAATCGAATCTAAAAATGATTTAAGAAATTTGCAAATTGTTTTGAAGGACGTTCTTTTTGCATGGAATTGGAATACTCAATACCGAAACCGGCTTCACGATTATTTTGATTTAAAAACCGGTGTTGGTTTCGATTTTATTTTAAATTTCGTTTTTTTAATATCGAAGTGCTGTACACTCAAATAATAACATTGGTAAGGGGCAAAAGTCACCACTAATTTTTTTTTTTTTTTTTTTTTGTTCCCATCATTTCCATTTATAGACCGATTTTGGTAATTTTTACAAATTATATTTGACAAATCATTATATTTAAATTTTTTACAAAAATTTGCGATTCTTGGAAAATACATTTTTCGTCAACACTAATAGACTAACAAGTGGACATCAGGGTTGGAATCTGACAAATCAGCATGAATTGTACCAAAATTTGACATTAAGTAAAATAAACAAAACATAAAGTACGTAGCTCGACATTAAAATAGTAACATAATAAATCAAAATCAAAACTAAGGTATTTTAAAGTAATGATATTTGACCTTGATTCCTTGTATTGCTGTTGCTTCCAGCAAGTACTTGAAACTCCACCAGAATAACTAGATCTTAATCCGGTAGAGTAATCCCGGATTTATTTTTAAAAATAATTGAAGAGTCGTCTACTTACCAAAAAGTCCTTAAGATTTGTCGCTAGCAAAACTGCTAAAAATATATTTATATGGCGATTGCTGCCGTGCTGTGCTGTAGCTGAGGTAGTTAGTAAACTACTAACCGTACATGTTGGCTAAGGTAACCTGGGTGCTTATCCCCGCCGCGCCAACCAACAACATAATTTTTTTCTGATATTTAATAATTTTTCTATTTAAATAAAATTGCTATACAAAGCGTTGTTAGATTTGGGAATTAATTCCCAAATTGGGCATTTTTATTTAAATTTTAGGATAAAAAATTTGATTTGGCTATTAGGGAGTTCGTTGAGTTTCAATGTTTTGGTTAGTATTTGCGTATTTTTATTTAGACTCATCTAAGTTTTCGATTATTGTAATTTTGTTATTAAATCAATTGTTTTTCTTTCAAAGGTGGAAGCAGCTTAAGTATATTTTGGACAAAAGTTTATTCATATCAATATGATGCTGAAACGACCTGGATGTTTTTCATACCAACTAGCATTGCGCAAGCATTGCGCAAACAAGGTTTTTGGGAAAAGAAACTAAGAAAATCTAAAATATAAAATATTATTATGAGGAAACATAAGAAAAATTAAAGCTAATATAAAATATTATTATTACGACCCCAAGGATCTTTTATCCGTTATATGCTACAGAAAAAGCCAATAATACTATACAATGAGAGATCTTTCACCTTGAGTGAAAGATCTCTCGTACGAAAACGGTTTGCTTGTCTGAGCCCTGTCAGAGTGTTCCAATGACGAGTAAAATATGAATCGACTCAGAAAACAGCTTTCCCCTAAGTGTAGCCAGTAAAAGTGTTCTGGTCCTATAAACCTGCGACAGGGCACTAGGTTGTCTAAACGGGCCTCATTACCAATATGACTCTCATTAATGTCAATCGATCATAATGTTAAACTGTTGTGAGAACCGAGTTCACACAATCGATGAATGTAAATTTCAGACTGCTACGTCCGTCATCAGCACTCTTCGTATCTATCTACTTTGGGTAGTGTTTAGTTAATTAGTTTTGGTATATTAGCGCTAGAGAAGATTACAGAGTCTCACAGGCAATTCTGCCCAGACTGAGAGCGGTAAAAACTAAGCTACTTCTGTGTTTAGATAGGAACGTTTTAAATGTCGTGGT
The DNA here is from genome assembly GCA_949628195.1 of Phasia obesa. Lineage (NCBI taxonomy): Eukaryota > Metazoa > Arthropoda > Insecta > Diptera > Tachinidae > Phasia > Phasia obesa. The sequence goes on along the minus strand of OX451215.1, from coordinate 167,523,935 downwards.
AGGTGTGAACACTGACAATTGCGCCATTAGAGCAAAACCGAGTAGATGGATTACGGGTACATATGATTTTTGTAAGAGGAGGAATTGGAAACTGTAAAGCTAATTGTGTGTCTCTGTCCGGTATTTCAAAGCCGCAGACTTAGATGGCTTAGCGAATGATTTCACGACGGGTCAGATGATATCGCACGGCGAAAACTGAGGATGTCGTCGGCTTCATCAGGGAAATCTGGTAGTTGAGTAATAGCTAACAGGGTGCCTAGTGGTATCTCTGTTTCTTTATGCTAAGTTTTAGCTAGCTGAATTCCCCTCAGCTAGCTAGCTACCATGGACCCTGTGAGTATCCGAGTGGAGGTGCCATTTTTGGCACAACCCTTCTTAAAATAACCTTACCTATAAATAATAACCTAACCTAAGCTACATTTTAAAAATAATGATATTTGTTGTAAAACTTTTGGTCCATTCTTAGAAATAATGAGGTAAAACCTCAATCTACTTATTTAGTTTTTTAAATATTAGACAAAAATGTTTAAACTTCATTTTTTAAATGTAATTAACTTAATTATAAATAAAGTATTCATTCGTTGATTCTCTTTACTTTGGTATATTGGGATTAATTTGAATATTTTTGTTTGGGGCTACAAATTTTTACATTGGAAGTGGAACTCGAAGGAGATATGGGAACCTAGGCTATACAACTTCAAAATTAATGTGCCTACTTGACACCATAGATGCTGCAACACTGTTCTAAAAATAGTAATGACGTGCAATTACAGAGTTGCAAACAGTAAAGCTTTATTCCTTTATTTCACCACGTGTCTTATAACCTCTATCAACTCAATAAATTGCCTGAGTTTTACTTCTATTAAATATTTAGTAGTATATATTTAGCCATATATGACCCTCTGGGCTTAACTTTAAATACATTATTTTTAAATATAAAAATATTTTTATGTATTATATATATATATATATATATATATATATATATATATATATATATATATATATATATTTATTTCTCTAACTCCCACTGGAGCACAGGGCGCCTTAAGCGATTCGTTAGCAAATTGTATTTCAAAAAGGTGGGTTGCTAGCCCTCCTTTCTTATTGGTGATAGGACTGCTATCTATGTGTCCAATCCCACGTTGTAGTCATGCTTCAGCAAACATTCATGTATTTTACCTACTTGCCTGAGACGTTAAGGTGTACTGTAACCATTCAGGCTACATGACTGTGTGCGCCTTCTCATTCTAGCTAGCTTTCAGAGGAATCTAAAATGCCATTTCCCGGGATATACTTGGTCTAGGACCGGAACTAGTGAGCTGCTTGGACATTCACACAGAGGAATCGTTACTGGTCATTCTCAAGTGAATGACAGTCAGAAAACTTTTCACACTACGTGCACCTCTAGTGAGTGTCCCAAATTTATGTATTACATATAATGAAATTTATAGTCAAGCTTAAGTTCGTTTTTATTCTCTCTAAGAAAGAATTAATTAAATTAGAAATTATTTTTATGTAAAATAAATTCACAATTATTTTACATAGAAGTAAAAAAGTTATTTTATTTTAAGTGTAGTATAGACTTCTCTTAAACTACAAACAAAATATTAAACACAAGGGGTGTGAATAGTATGAATTGAACATTTTCTAAAACCACATAATAATAGAAAAAAAATAAAACGAAATATCCTTGCAGAAAAAAAGTAGTATATACCATACGGATGATAAAAAGAAATACTTGGTTATTTAACATTCTTTTGGCGTAAACTAAAGTGGATATTGATATTTTGTGCTTTTTACAATTCCATGTAATTTATGTGTTTTTCAAACTCTCTTAGTCCTCATCGAGTTTACTGTTAAGAAAAGTCACAAGCAACAAGAAGGCAGTACCAAAAAGGACATTGTATGAAATTTAGCAAAACACTATGCACAAACACAACAAAAAGTTTTGCAAAATTTAAAACAACATTGTTGTTTTGTCATATTTTGCTGGCAACAAACAAACGATGGAAGGAAAGAAGGTCTTTTATGAAGGCGGTCTTGATCTTGGTAGGTGGGGTTGTTTAGCGTACTAAAAGATTATTGTTAAAGTTTTGAGCTCTTAGCACCCATTGACATGCAAGTCATGTGTCATGATATAAAGGATGTCGCTTAACATTGATAGACCCAAACAGGAGAATAAGAACAACAACTACAACAGCAATAAGGCAAATATGTGATTCCATGTAACCCCACTCGACATATTTTATAATTTCAACTATAAATTTGTTTAGTTACGGTTTTACACACAATCGAGGACGACGCCGTTGAGAACAGTACGACAATGACGACAATTTAAAGCCAAAATAACAAATTTTCAATTATTGTACTTGTTGTTTTTTTTAACTGCTACAGCTTTTGTACAATAAAAAAATGTCTATGAATTTTAAACAAAGCGTTAAATTTATGATTGAAAAATTGAATTTATCAATTTTTTTTAGAACTGGATTACATACAGCTTTTTAGTGGATGGGACATAAAAGTTTTATTAAAAAAACCAAACTAGATTTATAGCGTACCTACACTTTCTATATACATACATATGTATATAAATGCAGGAAACAAAAGTTAATATAAAATTGTATTATAACTTACTCTTTAGAGGCCTTTAATGAAGATCAAGGGTATGATCAAATATAGTTAAAGGATTGCAAATCTAAAAAACAATTTTTGTTGTTGCCATTATAATAACTTTTTATTGTTTATGATTTTTATAATTTTGTGCTATTAAAAAACCCAAAAAATTAAATTGTCAAGATAAATAGAAGCCGTAGCACTATTGTAAAATGTTATTTTCAGATCTTAAATATCTGATCGAAATTGTTTTGCTTTGCACTAATGGCACAATCAGTTCCAGAACGGATGAATAAAACGTATTTTGGGGAAAATTTACGTGACTATAACCAGGCGCTCCTACTAGAGGATTTCTTAAAATAATTATGAGCAAGTACTGATCACCATCACAATATATTTTAAACATCAAATTAAAATAAAAATAAATTTTTCCAACAAATTTTCGCTTTTAAATGTAATTATAATAAATGCTTCAATAAAAAAAAACAAATTTGTTCCCTATATAACCTCTTAATTTGTAGCTTAAAACATGATTTTTTATTCACAAAATTGTCTACTTTAATCCAAAAAATGTTTTTCGAATGTAACGTTCTCTAATGTAGAACAAGTATTTAGCGAAGTTAGTTAATAAACCGAAACACAGAAATCGTAGCTGAAATATATATATATATATATATATATATATATATATATATATATATATATATATATATATATATATATATATATATATATATATATATATATATATATATATATATATATATATATATATATATATATATATATATATATATATATATATATATATATATATATATATATATATATATATATATATATATATATATATACATATATGTATATTGAAGTAGACTGCTTCCTTAATGGGTGCCCTTTCTACCCCCTTTCTCCCGTCGATTTGTAATTTAAGGCAACCTTACTGTTATTGATCCACGAGCTATCAGCCTTTACTCTTGATTTTAGTGAATTCTGACTGTCGACTTTTAGTATTTGTCCAATGCTCAGATTTTACACAAAATGTGTGCTAGCATCTTCTTCGATTTTTATCTTGGCTACATGATGCTTGAAGTTTCCATCTATTGAACTATAGATAAGAGAAGTAAAATCTTGGACATAAATTCGTTTTTTACGTGATGCAGACAAAGACAAACAGACAAAAATTCAAAAAAAATTGTGTTTTGTATTCCATATCTATTACTATCTGTGCCATCAAACAAATATTTTAAAAATATTGCATGCATTGACACGGCCCTGTTACAGTCATTGGCAACCTTTCAACATTTATTCGAATTTGTCTTTTGCTTTGAAAATATAGTTATATAGTCATATAGTTATGCAAATATAGTTTATATATTTACTTCGTTTATAGGTTTACTTCTATGGCTAGTTGCTCAGCATGTTACAGCATAGGTTTTATATAAAATTATAATATTGTAGAGTGTCTAAAATTTCCCGATATAAAAATAATACGTGCTGAGAAGTTTTCAGTATTTTTAAAATTGAGTACTTTCAACATTTTACCGCAACTTTCTCTTCAAAATTAAATATCAATACAAGAAAAACTGATTCTATATTTGTCTGTCAGACAGAAATTCCAAAAATTGGTACTTTGTATTCCATATCTAAGTTTGTCCTGTTTATAACCTGCTTAAACGAATCATAATATGTTGCATGGAGATAAATTATGGTTACGAAATGTTTTTTCTTTGCGTGCCCGTAATCTTGATTAACAATTTAACAACTTAGCCAATGTTATGGAAGCAGCGTCAAAAGATCTAGAAGTTTGTGGAAAATGTTTATCTATACATACATATACTAAAATGGTAACTTTTTTCCTGTCTGTCTGTTTCTATGTGTTCGCATCACGTAAAAACTACTGGCTGGATTTTAATAAAAATTTGTGAGGAGGTACCTTAGTATCTTGATCCCAATATAGGATTTTTACAAAAATATCTTATTTCCAAGAAAAAATTAAGAAAAAGGAGTGAAAGTACGTACGTAATTTGACCGATGTAATGGTACTGCATACTTCAAGGCATCTTTTATTTTTGAAAGTGGGATATTTTAAACACGGTTGCGCAACAGATGGCGCTGTTTTAAAATGATAGAATATAAATTGAAAGTGGGATATTTTAAACACGGTTGGGCAACAGATGGCGCTATTTTAAAATAATGACAAAATATGAATTACTTATTGCCAAATAGTCAATTGAATAAAATTTGTATTTAATTTTTATTTTTACTTTGTGGAATTACATTGTTATTAAAATATTTTAAAAACCTATTACACAGCTATAATTTTTAGAATTTTATATAAATTAAAGAATTTTATCCCGGGATGGGTATCTTTGTATAATGAAAACACGTACATATACGTGAAGGGTGAAGAGTCTTAGAATTTGGAGTGGATTACTTTCAAAGCAAAATCGAACAAAATATTGCCAGGAAGCAAACAACGTGAGTGGGCAAAGTTTGTTAACTAATAAACTTTTTTCGCTTTCAAAACGTTTTCTAAATGCAAATGCATTTTTGTCCCCTTAACTTTGGCTATGTGTTGACTTCTAGCAACTTGACGGCAAAGATTTCGGGGTTGTGGGAGCACCAGCCTCCAAAGCTTGCACTGGGACTGATACTTTAATTTAAGATTCTTCGAGGGCTGGCCAGTGCTTATACGACTGATACCACGGCAACCGGTAGCCTTACAGGGATGTCCACAGTCTTGTTAGCGGTTATTGGTTAGGGCCTTCGGGGAGTAATGTGGTGACTGTGGTTTGGACCTAAAATAAATCAACCAACGGAGGCACCAATTGCGAGTCAAGAGATAGTCTCCAACTGCTAAACAAGGGATATAAGCATGGTTCAATACTCATAGACCCGTTATTAGGTTAAGATGACAAGCTAAGCACTGTATTAAGTCTGTATTATACCATTTATCAGAAAAATTTGGAATAATTCAAAAAAATTACGTATCGTTATGTATGCCTATATGTACGTGAACATATATACGAAAATACAATACGATACGAATATTGTAAAATTTAAGAAATTAATGCTTTTATTATTTTATTGTGTGCCAGGGTAGGCTAGTGGGTTGTGGGTTCAATTCCCATTAAAGACTCTGGATGTTTTACTACAACGACTGAAGGTCTTCGCTACTATCTCGGTAATTTAAGTCAGAATATAATTTGTAATTGTATTGTAACATTTAATAGATAAAATAAAACATTTTTATTGTAATATTGAAATATTTGATATAATTTATAAAACAAATGTTCCATTTTTTATTTTATACAAACATTTTTATTTGGTCATGACATATTTAATGTTACTTTTCTGTTCTGTTGTTCCAATTTAAAAAATTACCACCACATTGTGAGTTATTTATATAAAAGAAGTTAGAAACACTTGGTAACTTAAATACTGCCTCATAAATAACTCAAACTAATTTTTCGAAAAGCGTAAGACTTTAGATGTTCTAAAAATTGACACAAACAAAGAATGTTTAACAAAAAGCTTCTTAGATCCCATATACATATGTTTGTTTGTAGGTATAAACATTGTAACATATGTAACTTTGACATATTTATTTAAATAGGAAAATTAAAAATAATTAGTAAAAGTTATCAAATGGGTAAGCTGAGTAAAATTGATTCTCTTTTTCAACTTTTTGGTTGAAATGAACAAGTGGCAAAGGCTTTAAAATAAACATCCTTAAAAATAAATTGGTTGTAATTTACCACAAATTTCCAACCACTCACATCCTCAATTTAACTTTTTATTTTTTAATAAATTTGAAAACTACGCTTTGCTTACACCCTTAGTCATAAAGTTAACTGCAAAATACATGTAGTGTCTATACATGTATGTGTGTTGTGTCTGTGTTGTAAGTAAGTATGTAATTTTTATAATATGCATGACCTTAAATTAATCTAGCGAAACCTTATTCCTTTTAATATTTTACATACAGTCAGTCATCTTTTTTTCTAGACGTTCTGGTTTCACAGTTCGGGCATCCCTTTCTGCCAAAAACACATGTGTTTGTAGGTAAATGTAAGTATGTTATTTGAGATTGGTTTTGCACATGTGGTTGTAGAATTTTATATGAATTTTATCTTATTTATTTTGTTGTAAATGTCAACTCAACTATGACAAGCCAAATGATTAAAATATTAAAAAAAAGAAGTCATTAAAATCCTAAAAAGAGCTGTTTTTATTAAATGTGACAGGAATTATTGCTAGTATTAAATAGATACATATGTACATATATTTTTTTACAGACAGATTAATTTTTTTAGTAAGAAATATTAGGTATTTCTACTTATTTTTAAGAGAACATGACAAATTTTTGGCGTGATTAAGGGTATTTCGAGAGAAATGATTAAAGTTGAAGCGTCACTTGAATTATCCTCATATCATTCAGCCACTATCGTCTCTATATGGGACAAACAAAACATCATATCACCAACGACTAGCACAAGCATTAATTGGTTCAAATATAGAAAGCACCTTAGTACTCATTGTTCGGAAAACATCAAGCTAAGAACACCTGAAGACGTAGAGCGAAGTCTTATTGATTTTGATCAAAACCTCAAATCAGCTGCTCAACATTCAACAATAACCCGACAACTAGCTAGATACAATCAAATTTATTCTGCAGATGCCAACGGTTCTTGCCTGAAAAAAGAAAAACTCGTAGAGAATGGCAATCACAGAGAGCAGACTTAAAGAATGCACGAACCGGCTAAGAGAGATACTGGAATCTCGAAGAGATTTGGGAGATCTAGACGCAACTCCTCAGTCAGATTATTCATTTTGGCGTGCTTTTAGGAACCTTAAAACGCCAGTCTTACATAAGCCTCCCTTGCGAACTATATCTAGAGGCTGGGCAAGGAGTGATACCGAAAAAGGCAATTTATTTGCTGGACATATGAAATGAGTTTTTACCCCAATTGAAAAGTCAATAACGCATTTAGACACAAAAAAAGCCCCTGGCGTTGATAAAACCAGTAACAAGATGTTATTTGAGTACTTTCCCACAGAGTGAAAGGTGTCCTTGATTACCATGATTCCTAAATCAGGAAAAGACCACACAAAAATTGAATCATACAATCTATAAGCCTTTTATCGAATATGTCAAAGCTGTTTAAGAGGATGTTAATAACTAAGCTGAACCCTATTCTAAGCGACAAAGGATGTATTTCAAACCATCAATTCTGTTTCAGTAAAAAACATAGTACGATCGAACAAACTCACAGGTAAGTCAATGTTGTTAAGAAGACATTTGAATAGAGAAAATACTGCTCTGCGCAGTATTTGAATTTGCCCGTAAACCTATGTAAGCTGCTAGTTAGTTATTTAAATGGCCTTTACTTATATAAAGATGTTCTGAATAGTTTAAATAGCTAGAAAATTCTTAAAATATCAATTCCACTTCCGAATGTAATTTATGGCTGTATAAAGCAATTTTATGACAAATAAATACTTTGTAAAGGATAAATTAATTAAAAAATAAATTTTGAATTTTAGTTTTTTTTAAGTCGGATTTAGCTGCAAATAATTTCAAGACCTGGTCACACTGCTTACACCAGAACAACGCTTGCAAATTGTTCCAATTTTTTTATCAAAATAATGGTTCAATCAATTCGTAGCCGTTCTCAGCAACTGGAGTTATGGAAGATTTTACAAAAGGATCTTGGCTTTAAAGCTTTCAAGATTCAATTTGTGCTGGAATTAAAGCCAAACGACCATCGTATGCGTCGCCAGTTCGGCGAATGAGCTAAAGCACAAATTAAAATTGATATTGATTTTCCATTCAAAATTTTTTTCTCCAATGAAGCCCATTTTTGGTTGAAGGTGTACGTAAATAAGCAGAATTGCCGCATTTGAAGTGAGGATAATCCACAACGTTTTGTCGAAACACCATTACATCCACAGAAAATTACTGTTTGCTGCAATTTATGGGCTGGCGGAGTCATTGGTCCATATATATTCAAAAACGATGATATTCAGAATGTCACTGTCAATGGTGAACGGTATATGGTCATAATTGTAATTTTTTCTTACCTCAATTAGCTGGTATTAATCTCGCTGACATGTGATTCCAACAGGACGAAGCCACATGTCACACAACGTGCGCTACAATTGATTTACTCAAAGAGGCTTTTGAGGAAAGAATAATTTCACGTAACAGCACAATTCCCCGGTCCCCGGAGCCCAATATTCATGCTATGCTCTCTCACTCGTACTTCACACTCCAATCATGTCTAAATCAATTGAAACTATCGGGTAGATTGATACAAAGAGTACTGATGACGGACGTAGCTGTCTAGAAAATGCATTCTGCTTTGCTGGTATCTAATTATTCTTTATCTCTTTATAATTAAGAACTTAAGCCTAAATAATTAATTTATTAATTAAAAGTGTTGTTTATATATAAATAAATAAGCAAATAATCAAAATTCAACTTAAAATTGAATAAAACACAAGTGGTTAAAAAACAAAATCGTGCAATCGTGCGTCATGTAAACGGTATGTTTCGCAATCATGATTCAGAGGGCGAAGCAAGTGCTTCGTTTTGTCGTGGAAACATGGTATAATGGTCCAATATGTTGGCCATCAAGATCGTGTGATCTAACCCCATTGAATTACGTTGGTACACCAGAGACAATTAAACATCTGAAAATCAACATTCAAAGCCGAAAATGCTGCGAAAAGTTTGTGAAAATTAGTGTTCCAGATTTCGGCTTGTACACGTCAGCCGTGGCAGTCACATGAGCGAAATCATATTTAAACACTAATGTCATAAACTTTTCTATCCAATAAAGCCTATTTCATTGATAATAAAAATATATTTCTTTGTTTTAATATGATTTAAACTTGTGTAACTGTAAAAAAACACCCTTTATAAATGACAGCTTCAAAAGTCAGTTTAAAACAAATAGGACTTAAAAAAATAGTAATACCCCTAGTGCAGACAAGTTGACCTTTTCACACCATTCGAAAAAGGCGACAATTCTCAATATTCGACCAAAAATATGAAGGACTAGTTGCAGTATCTGTGAAATTAACAACTGAAGAATAATGGAGGTAAAAAAGTATTTAAGTTTTTTAAATAGCGGCCAAAATTTTGTCGTGTTGTTGAGTGACGTGTGGGCTGAGTATATTGCATTGACAGAAAGAAAAGGTTTTTGTAAAATTCAGTCTAAACGCAAATAATGGTGTAAATTTAAAATTATTAAAAAAACGAAGCTCTATTAAAACTTGTATTATCCTCACTTCACTAAATGAATGTAAAAAAATGAATCTTTGCAAATTACTCAAATACGCCTTTAACATTTAACTAATATAAATTTGTTGTAAAACATTCGACTCCCCCTTACAAGAACAAGTAAGCTAAATCAATTTTACTATATGTATTGAAATATTTCATGTATTTATAAGGAACAACAATGAAAATGATTAATGGCTATAAAATAGTTTTTCTACATAAAAGCACAAGTACATACTTATAATATCTCCTGCCAATGGCTAAATAACAAAAAAAAAAAAAAAACAAATGAACAAGAAGCGTAACTAATCACAAGGGTAGTTGAATTCGAAATGACCGGTCACAAGGATTCATATGAGAACACATACACAGAGAAAGCATAAACTTACATACATGCATACGTAAGTAGTGATATGTCAAAAACATATAAAACTTTTTGTTAAAACAATGTTTTTAACGATTTTTTGTGGCCGAAAAACAAATATCTCATCTTAAACACTTCATAAATTACATATCGTAAAGACAGGAAAAGATTTATGTTCTTTTTTTATAGAATTAAGATAAAAAATAGTTGGTGGCTTCATAAACAATTTTTAGTTGTTTTTTGGAAAATAGAATGCTTATGGTTCCCTTAGGAATATTAAAAAAAGAAATATTTTTAAATATAGTACATATTAGATAGTCATAAATTAATTATCCTTTGATTTATAAACAACGTTGTTTAAGAGTCAGGCGAAACACGTACCTCAATAGCGGGTTGGGTCATTTCGTACTCGCTCATTCGGTTTACCGCTTTAACCGTAAAAATATATTATAAGTATGATATAAGTTTAATTTCCACATGACTAGTAAAAAATTTCCAAATATCCTTCTAGTTAGGTACCTTCACGCAATAATTTATTTACTTATTTTAAAAAGCCAGATGGGAAAACCATGCAAAGACTTTGTATCAATCTAGCTAAAAAATGGACTAAATCGAAAAAAATTTTGCCCCTATTACGGCTTTTACAAATCAACTCTACTTTAGTTGAAATTTTATCAATTACAACTCAACTTGAATTGTGTTACAACTTGTTGTAGTACCACGGTTTACAACCCAGTGTTAGTGCGGTTAACAAAAGTATCAAAAAGTTACAACTCACCTGTAGCAGTTGATTCAATTAAATTATTTACGAAAAATGCAAAGCGGATGCTTCTTCAAGTACTTTATTAATCGCAGATTTCGAACAAATTTATATAAAAATAAAAAGTTACAGTAAAACAACAGTTTGCAAAACTTGTAGAACTGATGGAAATGCATTCCGATACTGGACGAGGTAAGACCCAATTTGGATCCAGCGAATTTTATCATCGTAGATTAAGCTTAGTCATATATTTAAATCGTTGCCACTGCACTTTATTTTTGTATTTATTACTCATTTTAAACTCATTTATTTTTCTTACCTTTCACTGGGCATTTTTAGGGTTCCGTACACAAAGTGTAAAAACGTAACCCTATTGTTTTCGCTACAATGTCTGTCCTTCTGTCAGCGCCTTTTTTCTCTGGAACCGTAATAGGTAGACTCTTGAAATTTTCAAAGATGATGTATAGCTGTTGCCGCTATAGCAACAAATACTAAAACTTATAGGGTGTTCCTATAGAGAGGTGTTATTCACGAATATGTGCCTATTTTGTGAACTGTAGGAGGCATAGACTCAAGATTTAAAAACAGTATTTAAAACTCAGTTCGCTATATAAACAAGTAAAAAAAAATAAACCTAAAAATTAAAGGGTGTTCCGAAAGTGAGGTGTTATTTCCCATTATGTTTTTATTTCTTGAGGTATAGGAGGCAATCACTTAAAATTTGCAGGCAGTAATTAACTCTATGTTCGCTATCCATTAAATTAAACCTCAAAATTAAAGGGTGTTCCGAGAGTGTCGTGCTTGGCGTGTATATGGCCTAAGTTTTGAACGATAATAAGTAGACTCTTGAAATTTTACAAGAGGTTTATTACTATGGAAACTATAACAAATAATAAAAATTAAAGGGTGTTCCCACAGAGACATGAAATTTACTTAAATAGCCTTATTTTTTGAACCGTAATAGGTAGACTCTTGAATTGTTTACAGTAGATGTTGTACTTCGGACACTGCAACAATTACTAAAGGGTGATCCATCAGTGACATGTTTTTCACGTATATTACCTTATTTTTTTACCCGCAATAGGTAGGCCTGATATTTTTTTAGAAAGTGTATTACCGGCCGTTATAACAACAATTCCTAAAATTTAAAGGGTGTTCCAATAGCGATGCAGTTTTCGCGAATATGAATTTGATTTTAAAAAGAAAAGGGTGCCCCATAAGACATGAAGAAATTAATAACTTGAGTTTTTAAAGGCGTACTAAACATAGTACGGAACCCTACGTGTGTGAGACTAACTCGCACTTGACTGATTTATTTTTTTGTTATGTAGATCATTTTCCGAATCGTCTTCAAAAAATAAATCTCTACTTATATCCGTTTTAAAATATTTTATTTATAGTAAAACACATAAATTTTCTTATAAAGCTGTTTTCTTCTGTCAAATTTCATACTTTAGGTGTAATGCCATAACAATTTAAACTAAAAACGAGTTTGGTGGTGCAAAAGTTGAGTTGTCTCTCAGATGATATATTTTAATGAAAAAAAAATTTACAAAGTGCAACGAAAAAAAAAAGTCCTATCCTATCTACACAAATACCAAGTCAAAACACCCCAAGAGTCAAATCATAAAGAATACAATCTATATCTATCTATATTATTAAATATTAACTTATTGTCTCATTTCATCTGTCTTTCTTTTTAGGGTTCCGAACCCAAAGGGTAAAAACTCTCTGGAACCGTAATAGTCTACCTATTTTCAGAAATTTTCACAGAAGATGTACTGTAACTGTTGCCGATATAGCAAAAAATACTTATATTTATAGGGTGTTCCGATAGAGACGTGTTATTCACGTATATGTGTTTATTTCTTGAACTGTAGAAGGCATACACTTAAAATTTACAAACATTAATTAAAACTTAGTTCACTATATAAACAAGTATAAAAAAATTAATCTAAAAATTAAAGGGTGTTCCGACAGTGGCGTGATTTGAATGTATAAGGCCTAAGTTTTGAACTATAATAGATAGACTCTTGAAATTTTCACAGAAGATGAAGATGCCGCTCTAGCAACAAATACTAAAACTTATAGGGTGTTCCGATAGAGACGTCTTATTCACTTATATGTTTTTATTTCTTGAGTTTTGAACCATAATAGGTAGATTCTAGAAATTTACAGAGAATACCTGTAGCCGCTATAGCAGCAAATACTAAAACTTATAGGATATGATAGGAAAGTTACGAGTTATTTACGATTATGTCTTTATTTCTTGATCTGCAGGAGGCAACCACTTAAAATTTGAAGACAGTTATTCAAATTACGTTCGCTTTATAAACAAATATACAAAATTGAACCTAAATATTAAAGGTTGCTCCGATAATTTTGATCGATAAAAGGTAGAGTCTTGAAATTTTTACAGGAGGTGTATTAATATGACCACTACAACAATACAATAGTAAAATTTAAAAGGTGTTCCGACGTGATTTGCATGAATATGGCTTAATTTATTAACCATAATGGTAGACTCGTGAAATTTTCATGGATGGGGTATTACTATGACCCCTATAAAAAACAATAAAAATTAAAGGGTTTTCCGGCAGTAACGTGATTTACATATATAACGCCTTATTTCTTCGACCGTAATAGGTAGACTCTTGAAATTTTGTACAGAAGATGTGTTGCCACGGCTGATATTACAATTACTAAACATTAGAGGGTGATCCGATCGAGACATGTTTTTCACGTACAGTGACTTATTTTTTAATCTTAATAGGTAGACTCTTGATGTATTTATAGAAACTGAATTGCGATGGCCGCTATAATAAAAAATGCAACTAAAGGGTGTTCCGGCAGTGAAATGAATTTTACGTAAATAGCCTTATTTGATAAACCGTAATAGGTAGACTCTTGAAATGTTTACAGTTTGGCCGCTATAACAATTACTAAAAATTAAAGGGTGTCCATTAGTGATATGTTTTTCAGGAATATAACTTTATTTGAACCGCAATAGGTAGGCTCCGGATATTTTTATAGGAAGTGTATTACCATGGCTGCTATAAAAACAATTACTAAAATGTAAAGGGTGTTCCAATAATGATTCAATTTTAGCGAATATAACTTTAATTTTTTAAATTAAAAGGTGCCCCATAAGACATAAAAATTAACAACTTGAATTTTTAAGTTGTACTGAGTCTAACACGTAACGAAATTGTGAGGAGGTACCTTAGTATCTTATTTCTAAGAGAAAGTGGAGAAAAAGCAGTGAAAGTACACCAATTTTTTACAGACTTAATGGTACTGCATACCTTAAGGCATCTTTTATTTTTGAAAGGAGTATATTGCGCTACAGATGGTGCTGTTTTAAAATAATTACAAAATATTAATTACTTACTGCCAAATAGCCAATTGAATAAATTTTGTATTTGGTTTGGATTTTTACTTTGTGGAATCACAACTATTTTAAACACCTAAATGAATTTTTGAAATCAGGCTTAAGTTCGTTATATTCTCTTTAATTTGAAAGAATTAGGTGGTTAATTTTTAAAGAAAAAATTAGAAAATTTTAATTTTAGACGCTAGCAATATTTTAAACACCTTTTACAGAGCTTTACAATAATTTTGAGAATTTTATATAAACTTTAGAATTGTATCCAGGGACGGGTACCTTTATATAAAGTAAATACATATGAGTCTTAAATTTTCTTGTGGATTACATTTAAAGCAAAATCGAAAAAAATATTGTCAAGACGCACACAACGTGTGTGGGCGCAGCTAGTTATAAATAAAAATATCAAAAATTTTACTAATCATACAAGCATATCCGGAATGCTATAGCATTCATACCCACGAACGTGTTAAGTGTCTTCAATTTCGTATATTCATTCTAACTACTCTATAGGGTTAAAAGAATATTTTTTACAAATTAGTTAGAAACAAAAGTAAATAGGGATGGGTACTTTTATAGAAAGTAATTATGTTAGAGTCGTAAAATTTGATGTGGATTACTTTGAAAGCAAAATCGACAAAATATTGTCAGGACACACGCAACGAGTGTGGGCACAGCTAGTTTGTAATATATTGACAGCATCAACTTGCATTTCCTAAAGAGAATTATTATAATGTTTATTTTTTAACACAAGACTCATCTGCTATTTTTGTTGCTTAAGTGAAGTTTGTAATTAACACATGAGAATAAATAGCGCTTTAGCACATTCAGGGTTAAGCAATAAAAATGTTTAACAATTTGGGTATCAAATTAGAGAAAAAAAAAAGTGATGACACCCTTTAAAGAGTTTAAAAAAAGGTAAAAAATTACATTAAAAATTAAAATGCAAGACAAAATAAAACTTTAATAAACACTATTTTTATAACAAATGTGACCCAATTGGGCCATAATGGTCTAAAAAGCAAACAACTAGATATCATTTTACAGAAACATAAATGCAAACAGTACATAAGTACATAGTTAAATAAATATGTATGAATGTATACTCGTTATAAAAAAAGTTAACAATATGTTTTAAACAATCGTTATTTCGAATTAGTGGAAAATGTTTGAAATTTAAGCACAATGTTGCCATACTGCCATAGAAGTAAAAAGAACATGAACAATGAACTGTAATCAAACGGAAGTTTATACGCATCGACAATAATACAACAGCTGAAACAACCACAACAACATCATGACCAACACAAAAATATTATCAGGCATTTGTGTTATGAACCGTTAACACAGTCATTGTAGATTATACATTCATACATACATATATTTTTTTAATATAAATTTCTTCTTTTATTTCTCATTTGAATTTGACATTTAGTTGACAGCTGTGGTCATGATTTTCTCTCATTCAAATCTTTATGTTTTTGGTGTGGGGGGTTTTTAACTGTGAATCTTTGCCACTGCTATTGCTGAAAAAGTATTGTTCCATTTGACGTTTGGGTTATTAATCAGTTTGGCCTAAGGGTAAGCAGACATCTAAAAAAAAAAGACTAACCATTTGTACGACCTTAGTGGCAAACAAACTTAGTAGTGCTTTAGAAAAATATATACATATTTATGAACGTGTATGCTATTAATCTAGAATGGGTAGATCAGTTTAGAATACTCACGAACGATTCTAATAAAAATAATTTAAAATTATTATTTTTACAAATGATTGAAAGAATATTAATTACAAATAAGGTGATTATTTTAGAAAGAAAAAATGTAAAATTTTATTTTAGACACTAGCAGAATATAATGTATTTTCAGGATCGCTATATCCACATTTCTGTGTGCGAGCGATGGTCCTACAATAATTGATCTCACTAAACCTGAAGAGGTGGAGGGAGGCTACTGAATGTAGACAGGCTCGAATGATGTTCAAAGAGCCCCTTGGCAGGAAGGCCAGTAAAGTGTTCAGGTATAATAGAAGAAACTTAAGCTTGATGACTGCGTAAATGATAGGTCATGGAAACTTTAATTATCATCTAGCGAAGATGAAAATCGAATAAGATGATATTTGAAGACTGTACCTCGAAGATGCTGAGACGGTAGCTCACTTTGTGTGTAAATGTCAGGCACTGGTTAAGCCTCTTCAACAACTAACTACTTTGAACCGAGTAATATTGTTCCCATATATATATACTATAACCTAAAGCTATGATGCACTAGTAAAATCCATTAAGGCAGTTGTACAACACAATGACAAAACCACCCTGTTTCCCTAACAAATATTAGTATTTTTTAATTATAGTAACGAAAATACATCAAATAATGAAGACACGCCTTCCGTTTCATCAGCAAAGTGCATTTGCAATAGTCGTTTATGTATGTACCCATGACCTGTTAAAAGTAGTATTTCATACCTAATTAACGTTAAGACGATGATGCACTATCATACCCAGTCGTTCGATCTGTCAAAAATGGGATGTGTGTTAAAATGCTAGTGCAGACTAAAAGTGTATGTGTTAAACAGACGTTTTGAGAGGACTGTACCATTTATAATCATTTCATAATATATTTTTCTCCGTGCGATCAGAGTTCCAAAATCTTGTTTTGGGTCGTAGAGCATGTTACGACGTGGTTGGGAGGCCAGACGAAACGACCATCTGCTTCGAGATTTTTTGTATGGTATAATTTGTATAATGTCAATTAGGTTTGTTTTCTGTTCTCTTTTTTCATGTTCGGATACGTGGCTGGCAAGAAGGGTTGTTACCTCCTTTTTTAAAAAATAACAACTAGACGGAAACCTCGCCATACCAAAAATCAATACAATTATGAAACGAGTATGACAGTATTCTGTACGATTTTTTTGTAATTAAATCGTACGATTAATAGTTTAATATTACTTTTCCTCTGCACAAGTCGTATATCGGCAAGACTAAACAAATCGGAAATATACATAATGCAAGAAGGACTCCTGGCACGTCGTAGATCTTTTTTTGGATTCTGTCCAAAAAATTGGTAAATGGCAAAGGTGCGAGACCAAAGTGCCAGGGTGTGATTGCCTTAGCTTCCTCCAAAATCTGTAGCTCGTAAAGGAATTGAGACTCCAAATTCAGCTAGGTAAAATTAATAAGAGTTTATTGGTTCTCCTCCAGTGAAAAAAATTGAGTTTAATGGTTTTCCTCCAGTGAAAATAATTGAGTTTAGTGGTTCTCCTCCAGTGAAAAAATAAGTTTTAAAAATTTTGCTCCTCTAATGTCCGACTTATTTCATTAAAATTCAGAGGTAATACACGAGAACCAAAGCGATTACACGTGGCTGATTAAAGCAACCACCAATACAGTACAACAGTACAGTTATTCGAGGAAGCCAATCAGCCAGTGTGAGTGAGACGTAAACCACTCGAAGGCCGAGCAACAAGGATGGCCTGATTGGCCTGGATTCCCCAATCCAGAGCTACCTTACGACTCAAATAGATCTTTGAGGCATACAACATAGCCGTTTGTCTAGCAATAAAGTTGCCAGAACAAATAATATTTAACGAGATACAAATTAGTGTTACCGCGTCATAAATAAATTATCAAAGTTTTAGAGTTTTGACGTTTTGAATATATTGCTGCAGACTGTAGGGTGTTAATGAACAAAAGAAATATGAAAAGTTTATTTTTATTATTATTTTTTAATTTTCGAGTTCATATTCTTTCTTTGAGTTCGTTTTTTATTTCAATCTACCAAATACAATGCAACAAACAACATTTGGTCTTTAACCACCAAACTTGAACAAAGAAAAAAAGTCAAACAAATGTCAGACGCGTGTTAATCAAGTGTAAATAAATGGCGCAAAGATTAGAGCAAATGTAAAAAAGAAATGAACAGAAAAAAAGCAAAAATTGTTCACAAAAATATTACGGTTAAAAAAATAATAATGCAAAAAAAAACAACTGATGATTGTCGGATAACAGGTTGAGTTCACAGAGTTTAACATAAACACAAAGACCGGCGAATATAAAATAGCAGTTTTATGCTTAAAATACACTTTAATGGATTTTTAAACGTTTTTTAAAAGTCTAGTAAAATCTACGGAAAATTTTTCTTTTTTTTTCTTTGGAAAAAGGTTTAATTTAAAGTTCAAAAAAGAGGTATACTTTTAGGCATTCATCACCATAGATTATTTCCGTTACATTTTGAAGAAGGTAAAAGATAAAATAAGGCTTTTAAACTGTTTAGCTTTTATTTGTAAAAAAGCTGGTTGTATGTTATTCTTGGTATGGCACTTAATCCTTAATTTTGTTTAGATTTCAAATAAAAATCGAAATTTATGTAAATTAACCGAATAAATTTTATTATCACGATATCGCCACATCTTTAAAACATGCAGCCTCAAGCTAAACAAAAAAAATATATAAAGACGAAACAAAACGCCTCTAACAATAAGAATCCTTAAAAACAAAGTAATTGTTCTTTTTGTTTAGTGCGTTCGTATGAATAACTGTCATTTGCTTGTAAACATCTTAACTTTAAACTTTTTCCCACTTTTTGTGGCAGTGGCAGAGGCCACCACCCTCTGGCAGCTTTTGTTTTCTTGTTAAGTGTGTGTTGATGATACTATTATCTTAGATCACCATTTGTGGTCCTTTACTTGTTTAATTTTATTTTTTCAGACCTTAAATATATTGGCTTCCCCACAAGCTGTCAACAATGTCTTGTCGTCCTTTAGTATCATTTCTAAAGTGTCCATTTCTCCTCTCAACGCAATAGACTAACAAGATGATTTTGTTACAAATAAAATCACTTTATTGGCTTTAAATTCAACGCTTTGTTTTCTTTGAATGAGTAATCATTTTTATTTATTTTTTGCGAACAGAAAGAAAATCTTTTAAAAATAACAACAAAATAATCTTAACATTTAAACGCCAATTCAAAAAGCTGACAAGAGGACTACTTCACTTTGTTTTTTTTTTTTTTGAAATTTTTATGATGCCATTGAAGTTTATGTGATGTCTTAAAAAAATCAAACAGTAATATCCAATTAGAAATAGAGGATACTGACTGCAAAACTTTAAATATTTTTTTTTAATTTTAGGCTGGGCCAAATATTAACACACTGCCGAAGCATGATTTCTGGTATTCGACTAGTAACTTACGACTACCTTACTTTCATTGAGTCTCGTGTCGTAACTAGCCTTTTAATCTCGTTTGTAGCTACTTATGTATGTATTTTAGACCGAGACTGACATATACGATACACATACATATGTATGTATGTATGTTGTAACTCTTTCTAATAACATAGGCTATGGTATTTCTTAACATTTTCCTAACTCTAAGATCTCCACACATATACATTTAATATGTGTCCGTGATCCAAAACCTACAAGGTGGCGCAAAAGTAATCCTCCTATCAGAAAATGCTATAAATTTTGCGATTGGCCCCTAATGTCTATTCTGTTTTGACATTTGTGTAGTAAACACTTGCGAAATACACGTCAATAAACAATGTTACGCTACACTGCTCCAAAACGCGGAATATTGGTGACTATTTATTTGACCAATAATCGGTCGATGACTTTGGCACAACGTGAATTTCATTCCTGGCCGTTCAACGCCTACTGGTGAAACACTGCGACGTTTAGCCTCTCGCTTCGAAGAGACTGGCACAACACGAGATGCTGCCAGGCGTGGCAGACCGCCGGAGTAGCCGTTCTGCAGAGAATATTGCTGCTGTAGCCGAGGATGTTATGGAAGCGCCGTCGACATCGACCAAACGACGTGCCACGCAAATGAGTATCAGTCGACGGTCTTTACAGAGAATTTTGGTAAAATATTTGAAGATGTTTCCGTACAAAGTCCAGACGGTGCATCAGCTGTTAGCTGCTGACCGCCAATCGCGTCTAACATACGCTCAAGCCATCATTAATAACCACCAAGAGGAAGATGATTTTTCATCAAAAATAATCATGAGTGATGAGGCCCATTTCCATCTTAGCGGGTACGTAAATAAGCAAAATTTACGCTTCTGGGGCACTGTAAATCCGCGTGTAACCCACGAAGAGCCATTACACCCGCTCAAAGTCACTGTATGGTGTGCTGTTTTCGCTGGAGGAGACATCGGACCTTTTTTCTTCGATGACGTCGCGGGCCAAACGGTTACTGTGAATGGTGAGCGCTACAGAGAAATGATTAACGAGTTCTTTTTGCAGCCATTTGATGAATTGGGATTGGAAAACATGTGGTTCCAACAGGACGGTGCAACGGCACACACTGCACGTGCCACAACCGATATGCTGAAGGATGCATTTCCCGGGCGCCTGATCTCCCGTTTTGGCGATTTGCACTGGCCAGCAAGATCGCCTGATTTGACCGCTGCAGACTTCTTTTTCGCGTCGCGGGTTTATGTCAACAAGCCTCAGACTCTTGCAGCTCTTAAAGACAATATCCATCAAGAATGTGAGGACCTATCGCCGGAAGTTTTGGCCAAAGTGATGGAAAATGCCATAAAAAGGGCTCAAATGAAAATCAACTGTGGCGGCGGTCATTTACATGACATCATATTCTCGACTTGATGTAAAAAAAATTAAAAGACCAAATAAAAAAAATCCACAAGAAGAATCAAAGTTTTTCATTTTTTTTTTAAATTACAGCCAAAAAACATCGGAAGGTTATTTTTGCGCCACCCTGTATATGTTAGCCTGCTGGGCATCTACACAAAATGTGCTCTGCCTTCTTACCCTTTTTTCCGGCATGCTCTGTAAGTGTCGTCCTTCCTGGATTTTTAACTTGAACGCAGTTAACCATGTTTAGATAGCCTGATTATATCCAAGCACCTTCTTGGTCTTCCTGCCAACTTGTAGTGAAAAATACCAGTCTTTGGTGGGAATCGAACCCACAACTACGGAATAATAGGCTAGCATACTACCTACTATTCCGCCGAGGTACCAATATACCACACAAAAAAAGATAAGTTATTAACAAATTATTACTTGTTACATTTAGGCCCATTATTATAACTTACCAATAGCTAATTTTAGGATTTTCTCGGTGAGATATGTATTTTTTCGTTATAATAACGAGGGTAAGGATTGTTCCTACAACTTCCCTTTAAAGTACGTGATAATTACAGGTTACTTTCAGCTTAGGATTTTATCTCCGATAAAATCCTAACTTTAGCTATTGGCAAGTTTTAATAATGGACCTTAGGCCGATTATTATAACTAGCCAATAACTAAAGTCAGAGAGATAAGTACGTTTTCGTTAAAAAAAAACCAGGGTAAGGCTCAACTTATTTATTTTTATTTTATTTACTTATAATAACGAAAAACTGCTTATGTCTTCTTACTTTAGATATTGGCAAGTTATAATAATGCGCCGTAAAGGCAAAACATAGAAAATAAAGTTTTTTAAAATTAAAAATATATTTAAATACAATATATTTTCCTTTCAGATCTATATACAGTGTATCACACAAATAAGTATGCAGCTATTCAAACCAAACACTTCGATAAATTAAAAGTTAATTTAAAAGTCAGTTTTTAATGTTTAAAAAAAATTAAAAAAAATAATCGTATTTGTTTCATTAGTACAACAAAATGAAAAAAATAACTAAATTTACATCACAAAAGTTAGTATGCAGAATGTATTATATTTTAACTTATGATAGAAACGCTTGCACTCTGTACATTATATTTTGAAATTTGGTATGTTGTAGAATATTTCTTGTTTTTTGTTACATGTTGAAGACGGAATTGTATTGAAACAACTAAATTTTGGGGCACAGGGATAGGAATTTTTGACCAATCTTCCATAATTACAATTTATAGTTTATTTCGCCATTTTATTTTTTATTTAAAGACCTAGATAAATCCAAAAGTGCTTGATGGAATTTAGATAATGCGGCTGAGACGAGTTTTTAGCCGACTTCAAAAAAAGAAGGAGGTTATCAATTCGTCTGAATGTTGCTTTTTTATGTTTGAGCCCGCAGAACTCAGTCATTTTTGAACCGATTTTAAAAATTGTTTCTTTATTATAAAGGAAATGCTTACAGATTGGTCCCATTTTAAAAGAAGTTCAGAATTTTGAAAATTAAAGCGTGTCCCCATACAACATAAGTGTTTTTTAGGTGTATTATGAACCGTAAAGAGCACCCTTATAAAATTTTAAAAAACTGAATATCACTATTTACAAAAAAAAATAGACTTAAAAATTAAAGGGTGTCCTCATATGTGACGTCAATTTAAATATATGAACCATTTGAACCATTGTAGACAATCACTTGAAAATTGGACAGAATGTCCAATATTTACAATCAGAAATTAAATATTTATAATTAGAAATTAAAGGGTGTCCCAATAGTTGATGTAATTTGATGTATATTGCAAAACTTTTGAACCGTAGCAGAGAGACGGTTGAAATTTACAAAGAACCTGTGTATCTAAATCCTTTGTAACATCAAATTTAAATTTGAAAACTAAAGGGTGTCCCCATAATTGATAAAATTTTACCTATCTAGCCCTATCTTTTGAACCGTTATAGACAAACACATGAAAATTAGAGACAATCTCCACTACTATGTCCCGTATAATAACATTTATTAATATTTAAAATTATAAAGGGTGTCCCAATAGTTGATGTAAATTTAAAATTTTACATTAAAGGGTGTCCCCTAGGTGATATTGTTTAACCTATATGGCCATATCTTTGAAACCGTTACTTTTTATTGCTGTGTCAATAATAATAAATGTAAAAAAATAAAGGGTGTCCTCATATCTGACGTAATTTGTCATATATGGCTTTAACTGCTGAACCGTTATGGATAGACATTTGAATATACAGAACGTATATTACTATGTCCGTTAGAGCAACAAGTATAAAAGTATTTGATTTGAGTACTATTTTTTACAGATTACTTCCTTTTAAATTTTTAGTTTAGAATTGATGCACATATATTTGTTTTGTAGTCGGTTTTTTTTTGCAAGAATTATTAGTTGTTTTGTGTTATACAAAAGCCAATCTTTAAGTATGAGAGCTATATATTTCGAGTCATTATCCTATTGAAATATAAGAGTTTATTTATCCTAACCCTAACTGCAAAGCACTTTCTTTAAAAATTACTATTAAAATATTGTGGTATAAATATTTGTCAATGTTTCCATCAATAAAAACAAGTTTTCCCACTCCTGATGATGAAAGGCATCCCCAAACTAATACCCAACCACCTCTATTATTAACAATACCGGTCATGTTTTTAATTCGTGATCGGAAATTGGCTTTAGCCAATACTTCGACCATTGTATCCGGCTTTGTATAACAGGCGACAAGTAGTTTCTGGATTGCAGGATTTTCCAACTTCGTTTTTAATTTCCGCATGCATTTTTTGGCGCACTTTTTGGATCTGCTTTAAACTTTCGCACTATTTTGTACTTGTTTCTTGATTAGTAAACACTTTGGTACGACCCAAACAAGGTTTATTTTTTGTTAAATCTTCAGAATTGCACTTTTCTATAATATTTTTCATAGTTGCACTACTTTTGTTAATAATGCTAGCTCTTTTTCTTTGTAAGTTATTTTCTTTGTACAATTTTATATGTATTTGCATCCTTTAAATCATTGGATAGCTCCTTTCCTCGTGGTGCCATTATAATCAAAAGTGATTTTAATTGCTTAATAAGTTTTTTAGGTTTTGTCACTTATGTATTTATATTGGTTTTAATCTATAAAAATAGAATCATTCTTCTTAAATTTTAACCTGCAAACCAACAAATGATCATTGCATACATACTTTTGTGATCATGAAAATAACGGTTTCTCAGAAAATTACTTAAATAAAATAACGGGATCAGTCGCAACAGTTATAAATTTTGTTTTTTTATCTAGATAGTAACAAGTTAATTTATGTATAAAAAAAATTAAAGAAATTGAAAGCAAAATAGGTAAAATCATTGATTTATTAAAGTAATACACTGTACTTTTCAAGTAAGTTTTAAGAACGCTTTTAAAATAGGAATTGAGTGCAGAAATGGCCTCCGTATACGAACCGTATCGTTTTCCGCCTCCTTTCTTAAATTTATTCGCTTCTTTAAACTTCTAAACAGAAAACAGTAATAGGCTGCCAAGTCTAAAATTTAAGTTGGATGCGGAAAAAGATCGTGACATCGAAATTGGAAAAACATTAATTTGATAAAAGGTTATAATTGTCTCTAATAAGATATTTGTTGAAAATTTACTTGGAGCCAATTTTGCGCTTATGCTGTTGTCTAAAAAATTTAACCGATTAATTTTATTTAATTTTTTTGTTGAAAGTTGTGTGAATTTTTTGTCGGGAAATATCATAACTGTCGCGTAAAAAATTGCAAGTTTATTACCTGGTTACCCCTTATATCCAATCATTCTGGATTCTTTCTGATATATGGGCAAATAAAGCAATACCCTTTTTCTTTTCTTCTTCACCTTTTTATTTATTGTATTTTCAATAAATTTAAACCTTTTCTTCCAGATTCAGGTTCCAACACCCTGGCGTCTGGTGCCCCCATTTTCCCCAAGAGCACTTTGTCAAAGTGCTCTTTTTGTATATCGTGCAGTGACAGTTAGAGCCCCCGGGGGAATGACAGTGCGAAAAAGAATACTTCTGCCAATTGTGGTTATTTATTTAAATAGTGGGGAATTTTATACAAAGCAATCCAAAGAACGTCTTGTTACTGATTTTATCATCGCTCATTGGCTTTACTTTAGTAATTTTCCTTGCGATCTTTGTTATTAAAACTATTTTTTTAATTTGTTAATTTTATATTTATATATTGCCAAAAAAAAAACAAATGGAAGAGCAAATAAACGTCGTGGGCGTCCTGACAATATTTTGCTCGGTTTTGCTTTGAAAGTATTCCACACAAATTGAAAGTCCCTTACTTTTATAATGCTTTAGTTAATGTTTATGTTGTTAATTTATATAAAGGTACCTAAAAAATTCTAAAATTTATTCAATTTTCTTTAATATTATCACTTAATTTGTAATTTAATTAAATCTTTCTTAGAGAGAATAAAAACGAACTTAAGCTTGATTATAAATTTCATTGTATGTAATACATAAAACAGTTCGACTAATAATAATTAAAATTTTCAAAAATTAAAAATCGCAAAGCACCGCGCAATCTTGTTTACTCAACAAAGTTTGGTTTGATACTAGATTAGTGTTAACTAAAAACGAATGTTGGAAGTAAAACAAATAAACAAAAAGTAACTTCATTGCTAACCGAAGGTTCGCTGAAGGAACAACAAAATATAGGTGGTAAATATTAAAGTAAAAATATTCAACAAGAGGGAAGCTTAACGTAGTGTAGGACTTCGTTCTTACCAACTGAATACAAGTTTTCTCGTATTCCTTTATCTGGGTTTGGTTGGTTAAATAGATGATGCTTACAACTAAAACACTACCCTAAGTAGATTAGATACAAGTAGTGCTGATAACGGACGTGGCTGTCTAGAAAATGTGCATTCCACTCGTGCTGGTGTCTAAAAATTAAATTTTCCCAATTTTTCTTTAATATTATCACCTAATTTGTAATTTAATTAATTCTTTCTTAGAGAGAATAAAAACGAACTTAAGCTTGATTATAAATTTCATTGTATGTAAAATTCTAAAAATTATTGTAAACCTCTGCAGGTGGTGTTTAAAATATTTTAATAACAATGTAATAAATGTAATAATCAACTAGCGCCATCTGTTGCGTAATAGTTTCTCAAATATCCCAGTTTAAAAAATCAAAAGAGTGTGTGGTGAAAATGTAACCGTGTTGAAAATATCCCAGTTTTAAGCCGAAAATTTTAGCACCATTAATCAGGAAATTGCGTTTTTCACTGCTTTTTCTCCACTTTCTCTTGGAAATAAGATATTTTTGAGGAAAAAAGTATCCTATATTAGGACCAGGATACCAAGGTACCTCCTTACAAAATTTTGTTAAAATCCATGCAGTAGTTTTTATGTGATGCGAACACAAAGAATGAAGGACAGACAGACGGAAATGAGTTACTATTTTATTATATGTATAAATGTTGCAACATTGGGGATAAAAATTACACAAAGAAAAGTGCGATAGTTTTTGACAGATTGTATATGGGCCTCTGGTGTCAAGTAGAACATTGATATTGAAGCTGCACAATATATTTTTATAATAATATTTTACATCGCCGACGATTTTTTGACGCTGCGATATACACTAGTAAGGATCGAAAACTAATATACATATATCAAAAAAAAAATTGTTAATTGGCGCGGCTGGGATACGAACAAGGGCGATCAAGTGTGATAACTATATAGGCTACAGCACCCTAAACATTAACAAATTTATTGATACAACGAAAAACTTTTCACAAAAAATATTATACATTCTGTTTGACCAACAACTGCTAATCATGAACATTTTAACATAAGGTAATGAAATAGTATTAACTCTATTAACTAATTAACTCTAGTTTATTATGGGTAAAACAAGGGTCTATAATATGAGAAATTTCTTACTGAAGTTAGAAAAACGATACAGAGCATTATTTATTTCCAATTAGTAAATGCTTGCCTTCTTATAACGGGTGATTTTTTTGAGGTTAGGATTTTCATGCATTAGTATTTGACAGATCACGTGAGATTTCAGACATGGTGCCAAAGAGAAAGATGCTCAGTATGCTTTGACATTTCATCATGAATAGACTTACTAACGAGCAACGCTTGCAAATCATTGAATTTTATTACCAAAATCAGTGTTCGGTTCGAAATGTTCAAATGTGACAAATTTTGTTCAGCGATGAGGCTCATTTCTGGTTGAATGGCTACGTAAATAAGCAAAATTGCCGCATTTGGAGTGAAGAGCAACCAGAAGCCGTTCAAGAACTGCCCATGCATCCCGAAAAATGCACTGTTTGGTGTGGTTTGTACGCTGGTGGAATCATTGGACCGTATTTTTTCAAAGATGCTGTTGGACGCAACGTTACGGTGAATGGCGATCGCTATCGTTCGATGCTAACAAACTTTTTGTTGCCAAAAATGGAACAACTGAACTTGGTTGACATGTGGTTTCAACAAGATGGCGCTACATGCCACACAGCTCGCGATTCTATGGCCATTTTGAGGGAAAACTTCGGAGAACAATTCATCTCAAGAAATGGACCGGTAAGTTGGCCACTAAGATCATGCGATTTGACGCCTTTAGACTATTTTTTGTGGGGCTACGTCAAGTCTAAAGTCTACAGAAATAAGCCAGCAACTATTCCAGCTTTGGAAGACAACATTTCCGAAGAAATTCGGGCTATTCCGGCCGAAATGCTCGAAAAAGTTGCCCAAAATTGGACTTTCCGAATGGACCACCTAAGACGCAGCCGCGGTCAACATTTAAATGAAATTATCTTCAAAAAGTAAATGTCATGGACCAATCTAACGTTTCAAATAAAGAACCGATGAGATTTTGCAAATTTTATGCGTTTTTTTTAAAAAAAAAGTTCTCAAGCTCTTAAAAAATCACTCGTTATAAGAAACGTAATACATATGTATCTATATATTTTTTTGTTTTTATTTGCTACACCTAATGCAACACAATATTTTAATCTATGTACTCGTATAAATAATTTTCTTTAAAATCCAGACAAATTTAGTTTTTTTTTTGCCTTAATTTAATGTAAAAAATATTTATCATCAATCATTTTTCAACCATAAAAAAATTCGTTACGTAAAAATTATAAAAACATATTAAAGAATCCATAAAATTAAAACACAAACACACGTTCAATCCTCATAAGAAGTAAAAGTGGCACAGTTGATGTTTTAAAGTCACGAGTAAGAAACTTTGACCAAGGAAAATTTACAACAATTGTTTAATATTTTGCTTCCTTTAAGGACTTCCATAAGAAACACCAATAGTCACTATTGCTGGGAAAAAAGTTTAATAATTTTTAATGTCCATCATACCGCTGGTGTGATTATATCGTATATATTTTTCTTGTAAAAAAACGGGAATAAACCCCCACCGGATACGCATGTAAACCCAGCCACTCATAAATACGAGTTCATACTTTTTAGGCTGGTTTGCTGAAGCATTCATATGTGAACTTTTATTGGCAAAATATTATTATTTATGACTTTGTTGTTCACTTGAACTTTTCACCAAAAATAATAAAACGACATTTTTAAATTGCAATAAAATTTTTATTTGCAAAGCAAAAAAGCGAAAGTGATTTATGATGATATTAAAAAAATGAAGTGGAATTAAAGTGAAGGTAAATAAAAAAATTTAATGGATAAAAAATGCTATTCTATAAATTGGAAATGTTTAAGGCAGCAATATTACAGTTAAATTACCTTTAACTAGCCCCAATATTAGGTTTTGTACAATATGGGCATAGAATTTTGTAAAAACAAAAAATCAAGTTGTTTTGAATTAAACACTTAATTTAGTTCCATTGTCGCAGTTCAATATTTAAAATAATATTTAATAGCTTAGTTTTTATCAATTTTTTTTTTTAAATAAAAAGTGAAACATACAGCTTTGACTTTCTAATGCTTACAAAGGAACTTTATGCCGTAAAAAAAACAAAATATCAGTCCAAGGGTTGAAAGCAGTCAGATTCGTGATGCTGTAAACCTATTTCATTGATTCAGCACTTTTACAGTCATGTTTTCACTGAAATGGCTAGCACTTTGAAAACGATTCTTTTCCCGGAGTAAATGAAAATTTCTAGAAAAACAGAGGTGAAATCAAAAATATCGCTGACTTTTTGTAGGATATATAACATTTTGAGGAATTCGCAAGAGAATATGTACGTTCTACTAAAAAAAGCTTATTATTTATATAAGAAGGTTCTACCAAAGCAGATCACTCGCTTTATGTATCACTTTTTGATTGGTAATAACCAATTACCTTCATTTCACACAGTCTTATCTAATTGCTAACATCTACATCCACATTTAATTTATGTCTATTTATTGTCTAAAACATCCCAGCAATAAATACTGATTCTCCGTATGCAGGTTTGTAATGGAATGACGAGTTGTTATTGCTTACGAACCTCCATACTTATGACATGATATTTGTTCGCGATGGCTTAGTAGCATTTCCGTTTAAGCGATTATTTCAGCGCAGTGTAGATATTTTAAAATCATGCCGTATTATGTTCGTAACTCTTCGTAAATTAAAAATTTTTTCTATCTCAGCCTTACAATTGTTCTTAAGTATGCACTACTGTAAGGGAAAATGTAAAAAATCTTTGTCTTTTTTGTAAACTTAACATTTTATTTTATACAACATTTATTTAGGCAACATTTACGTGCTTACTACTAAGAGATTTTATAAGGCAGGAAAAGAGTGTGATATGTTGGGATGTGATATGCCCATGGCTTCAACTTTTTCTCGCAAAAAATCGTATGTGAAGCACAGCTACCAAGGAACATCGACAGCAAAACCGTGTACCTAAGCGTTAAGATAATGCTCTGTGTTTAATGGGCTTATCAATGATAAGCTATTGAAACTGGAGACCCGTGCCAATCACAATTTTTCCATTGGAAGAAAGCATTAAAAAATGCCCGGAATATGCGACCTGATGCCATATTCTGTAATGCTCGTTCTCTCAGTCAAATAATTTGTGCGAAATTGCTATTCCCTGGACATACACATTCTCTTTTAATTATTTATCTTTTGTTGTTGTTTCTTAAGTCTATCTCTGCACCGCATTCGTAATACCGTTATTTTTAATAAAGTATGTCGAAAATCCCGTGTAAAATATTTATATGTACATATGTGCAAAATGAAATATTTGCCTTCTAACTGGTGCCAACAACATCACATAAAGCGGAGAAAACGATTCATAAGTATAAGATGAAAAACAAATCAAATTTTTAGAATTTTTAAGAAAATGCCACGTGAAACTGAAGTAACAGATCAAGAACATGGATTAAACAAGGGAATGAGTCAATCCGGCTCGAAAGTTGGCCACATTGCTGTTTCTTTAAAGACAAACCGTCACACGAAAACAAATTTGTTGAAAAATCCAGTTGACTACGGTATTAATAAACTTAGCTTCCGGGTATGCACTATTAATTAATAATGATAGAAGCAAACGGCGCATGAAGCAGTTAGCAACAAATAGCCACATGAGTTGAGAAAAATAACAGTGTAACTTGGTATAAATGTGACTAAACAAATTGTTCATCTAATAATAAGACATTAATTAGACCTTAAATAAGAGTACCGAGTGCTTAAATCACGTCTTAAATAACGACATAAAAATCCACATATGCAAAGATGAATTTGATTTTGTATTCTTCAGTGACAAAAAAAGTTTAATTTGGACGGACCAGATGGTCTCCACGAATATTGGATGGACGTAAAACGCCCACGAGAAGCATGCCACAAACGAGATCATTCTGCAGGATCACTTATGATATTGTCGGTAGTTTTTACCAAAAGGCCTCGTGTTGTGGAAATTACATGCAGAAATCTACATAGATTTGTTACAAAGCGAACACCTTGATTTTGCTGGTGATAATGCACCGATTTACATGGTGAAGACGATAAAGGCGTTTCCAGACCTCAATCCCATCGAGGATCTATGTGATATACATTCTACGAAAATATATGCTTCTTATATGCGATACCTATGACAGCTTAAAAAAGCTAAAGTGCCATTTTGGTTGAGTGGGAAAATATTGATGAATCTGTCCTGAAAAAACTGGTGATTACAACCCATCGAGTCTAATTGGTCAAGACACGAAAGGGTAACACAATTCCTTATTTACTTTTATTTATAATATTTATATATAAATATTTATAATATTTATAATTTATATTATATATATATTAGGCCTTATCGATTTGTAAAGAGGCAAAAAACGCGCTCAAAATACAAGGAAAATCGTATTCTAGGAATCAAAATAAGAAACTTTGCCCAAGGAACCATAAAATGAATGTTGATGTCCTGGAATTTGACCCGAAGGACCAAACACATTTAGAGTGCCCTAATCGAGTCCAAATGTATGACGGACCTAACTTTGGAGGGCCGACCCACCCATGCCAGTGGCACACCCCCTGGAACCACATTGGAAGGTACCCCATATAAAAAATCAATATGTTTAATCTTTTGAGCGTAGCCAACCATTTAATGATGAAATTTGAACAAAAACTTGTTTATAGTGAACAAAGTAATGTTAAAAGCAACTAAAATTTGTTTATCGCACAACCATGGTTTTTCTCTGCTTGTATGCTTTTAAGCATTATACGCTGTGTGGTCTCAAAATTACACCGACTCTTCGCGTGAACGCGCCTAATTTCATCAAAAGCTTATTGTTTACTTCTTTTTGCATTTTGCATCATATGCACTAAATAAAATAGGACATACATATTTAATATATCTACCTTCCCTTTACTCCACTGAGTGCTTTAGTTTTCTTAACTAATTATTTGTTTAAAAAGAACTGAGTAACAATTTTTCTACCAAATATGTGTTTTCAAAACTAACTTACCCTCGTATGAAGAGTTCTTAAACCTCTGACAAACGGAACTTGTGATTAAGCAAGAAAGAAAGAAAGTTGGACATTTGAAGAAGGTTTTCACCCCAAATGTATGTACTGATATAGCTGAGTTGTCATCAGCAGAGACTAGTGCCGTAATACCCCTAAGATTTGAATTTAGCGATATTGAAAGGGCAATAGCAGATTTAAGCACCAAAAAAGCCCCTGGCGTTGATAAAACAAGTAACAAGATGTTAGTTGAGTTGCCCCGTATAGGTCGCAGAATTATCCTGTTTGTTTTTAATGCCATCTTACGTCTTGAGTACTTTCCCACAGAGTGGAAGGTCTCTTTGATAACTATGTTTCCTAAACAGGAAAAGACCACACAAAAGTAGAATCATACAGACCTATAAGCCTTTTATCAAACGTGTCAAAGTTATTTGAGAGAATATTAATAACTAAGCTGAATCCAATTCTTAGCGCGAAAGGATGCATTCCAAACCATCCATAGTACGATCCAACAAATGTAATTAAAACGACCTTTGAAGAAAAAAAATACTGTTCTGCGCTCTTTATCGACGTTTCTCACGCATTCGATAAGGTTTGGCACTAAGGCCTAATATTTAAGCTAAAGCTGAACTTGCCCGAAAACTTGTATAAGCTCTTAAAAGATTATTTAACGAATCGCAAGTTTTTACTAAAAGAAGGTGACTTTTTAAGCTCGCCACAGCTCATTGAAGCCGGAGTTCCCCAAGGTAGTATTTTGGGACCAATTTTATATTTACTATACACATCGGATATGCCAATTAGCACCCTAGTACACACATCAACTTTTGCAGATGACACAGCTTTTTTAAGTATTCATGAAAGTGCCCAAGAAGCATCACAACTTTTACAAGACCACATACTCAATTTGGAAAAATGGCTAGAAAAATGGAGAATAAAAGTGAATGAACAAAAATGCACTCACATAACTTTCACACTGCGTAGGGACTCATGCCCTCCTATTCGGATAAATAACCAAATGATACCACAGCTTTCAGACGTTAAATACCTGGGTATACATCTTGACCGTCGCCTTACTTGGAAAAGCCACATTGACTACAAGTTAACACAAATGAAACTAAAAGCAGTACAACTAAATTGGCTTATTGGCAGAAACTCCACCCTGAGCTTAGATTGTAAACTTCTACTGTACAAGTCGGTCCTCAAACCAATTTGGTGTTATGGGATTCAGTTATGGGGCACTGCCTTAGCTAGCAATGTAGAAAAAATTCAAAGGCGCCAAAATAAGATTTTACGTATAATTACATCTGCTCCCTGGTATATAAAAAATTCGAACATCCACAAAGACCTAAACATGCCATCAGTTAAAGCAGAAATAGCGAAACATGCAGTCACATATCTAAAGAGGCTTGAATCTCATCTATGTTGAATGAACCTGGTTACATTCGACTAAAAAGAAGAGATACTGCTTTTCTTGGGTGTACATTAGAGGGATGACCCGCAAATGATTGCAAAACCCGTGAAACAAACATTATTTTTGTCTAGCACTGGCTGGACTTAAAAAGAATATTTTATTTTAGACTTAAGATACGAGTAATTATTGTTAGTTCAAAAATATTGAAGATACAATAAATAAATTATGAAAAAAAAGCAAGAAACGTACCGTTAAAAGCTTTCCACCTTATAAAGAATCATTAAAGTAATTTTTGTTTAAATATAAAATTAAAAACCATTAAATTTAACTTAATTATTTAATGCATATCTGTACACAGCACAGAACACTGCCCAATTTATCCTATTCTATTACTTTTATAAGATTTATAGATATTTCTTTAATCTTCTAATTTATTCAAACACCTCTTTAACTCTTTCTCAAATGCATTTCGAAATAAAAAAGTATTAAATAACCTTAAACAAATCCTAAGACATATGCATACCTCTATTAAAGACTTAACTGATATTTTAAATAAAACTTTTGGTATTAGAAAATTGGTAAGGCAACTAATACGTTTAAAAAGAAATCTCCCCCACTCTTTTTAAGCGGAGAGATAACTTTTGCCACAATGTCTTACAGTTTAACAATATTTGTTTAAGAACCAAAAAAATAGATGTAAACAATGGTTAGCAATTACTTAGAATAATCCTTTTACTACGTCTTGCAAATATACAAGTTTTATGTTCAAGTATTTGCGATAAAATCAACTAAAGAAGATATTGTTTATACTAAAAGGATGTTTTTCAAAAAATCTATTCGTCAAAGTAGAATATTTTGCACCCTTGAATTTAATTTGAACCCTTGAACAATTCGTACATGAATTTTTTAATTCATATTTACAAACTTTGGCGATAAACTATAGTAGTGATGGGCAAATTAAATAAAATATAGCGATAACGAAATTTGGAATATATCGATATTTTTGTCCAACATTTATTTATATATAATTTCAAACCTTCGTAAGAATACAGTTCACGAAAAAGTACTTTTTTAATTAAATAGAGACATTGAAAACGTTACAGTTAATAACGTACACATACTCGGCAAGGCGAGTTGAAAGATTGCACTAACTGGAGAGGAATTAGTCTGCTTAACACCATAAACAAAATACTAGCAACCGTAATACAGGGAAAGCTTTAAATCATAATAGAGAACTTACTGCGGGAGACAAAGGCATGTTTCGGGCCAAATTGAAGCTGCGAGGACCAGGCCAACACTCTACACATCATAATATAATAATTTTCCACTGCAGCTGCCTATCGACAACTTTAAGAATGCCACATGAAAAGCATTGAGAAGAAGTGGAGGGAAGAAGGCTATCCCACCATATAACACCAACGCTGGCGTAAAGGCATGTATTCAGCATCATGTTGGGTTATATATTGGAGAAAAGGAGCCTCTCACGCTAACTGCAGGTTTTGCATTGTGTGGATGACATATGTCTACTATCTTATATCATCTCGATTATTCAGTGAAAGTTGGAAAAACTGGATCGCAATTTTGGACTTGAAATAAATATCAAGAAAACCAAAATAGCTAGCAAGCACAATGTCTGCAAACGGCGGCACAAATGCTGATTTATATAAACCGAGAGCAGCATTCGGAAAATTAACAAATCGTGTGTTACGTCAAGTGACTAACGAGGAACCCACACTGAAGCAGAATTGGAGCTGGATCGACCGTACGAATCCTCAAGAGTCAAAAAACCGTGGTCGGCTAAGAAATACCTGGCGATGCACAATACTCCAAGAACTAACAGCTCAAAGCAGTGTTAGATTAAAATGCTTAATGGCCTCCATGCTTCAAGAAGGAGTATTGGGAAAAAAACTTGGCAAGTCTGACTTTAGTTTTATCGAACAAATAGTCATCATAGACTGTATTAGCAATACCGCGTTTTGAAGTGCCCGAAAGTCAAGCGGGTACTAAAAGATTTGCATCTGGACAGTTGATACTTCTTTGAAAATGCTTGTGTTATAGACGTCTGCTATTTTATGGTGTTAATCTATATAAATAAAATCAAATGTCGTTCGTTGGTAATCGCATCACTTAAAAAGGGCTGCACCGATTTGGGCAATTTTTGTTTTTAAATCTTCATCATAAGCCAACTTGGCTTTATGAAAATTAAAATTGACCACGCCCACTTTTACGCCTACTTTTTAAGTAGATAGAGAACTATAATAGGTAGAACTGTAAAATTTTGCACCAGTTATTCTCTTATTAACATACATTAGCGGAACACGGGCTGGATTGGAATGGTGGGCGTGATAGATCTCAAAACAAAGTGAACAATTATTATCGTTTACTTGGGGTAGAGTCTTGAAACTTTTCAGATGTAACCTTCATATTAATGTGCATAGTCTAACAAACTACAGGTTGAATTGGGAATTTATTATCGTGTGCCTGGAGAACTACAATAGGTAAAGTCTTGAAACTTCGCAAAAGTAACCCTCAGAGTAATATGCATTGTTTAGCAAACTTTAGACTGAATTGGGATAGTGGGAGTGGTACCTCCCATAATACGCATAGTCTAGCAAAAAATAGAACAGTGGGCTTCGTACCTTGCGTATAAACTAAAACATGTTTGACGTAAGAATAGCGTGCGTTTTTAAATTAAAGGTTGGTCATACTTTTCTTCCAAGTATTTGTTGTATTTTTTGTGGATGGGTGTAGCGAAGCTCATCGGGGATAGCTAGTAGTGAAATCTTTGTCAGTGCTACCAACGTTCTAAAACAATGATGAACAGCGACGGTGATAAAATAGATCCCTGTTTTACAAAGGAAGTGGAGTTAAACAGCTCTCTAGCTTGCCGTTGAGCGTCCAAGCTGTTAAATATAATATTTATAATTTTCGATTCATTGCTCCAATATTATTCGCATCGTATTAATAATGTCAATGGACGATTAATTTGCTCCAAATTCGTGCTGTTGTTTTCGCAAAAGTAGCTCTTTTATTTCGAAGCTTCTAGGCGGTTAGTTTTTATTACTTTCATAGGCAGTCTTCATCTCGTAGGCGGAAGAGACACGCTGTCATAGATTGATAGACTATCACACTACCTAACTACTAAGCCAACGGGGCACCCAAAAATAAAGCAAATATAGAAAATTTTAATTTTATGAAAACAAATAACAAAAAATACGAGTGAGGAAGAAATATTAAAAAAATATCAGACTTGTACTTATATTAGTTTCAGGTTCAATCTTAGAACCAGAAGAAATCGTTATTTATTTTGAAGGCATAAAATATCGTATGCATTCCGCACTAAATGCGATAGATATTTGCTTTAAATTATTTTTTGATGATATATAGTGATCACACTACCTAACTACTAAGCCACCGGGGCACCCAAAAATAAAGCAAATGTAGTAAATTTTAATTTTATGAAAACAAATAACAAAAACTACGAGCTTAAAAATATATCGAATGTCAACAAATATCGAATGTCGATAAATATCGATATATCGCCATTAAAATATCGATGATATATAGTGATGTTTTTTATGTAACATGGATATATCGATTAATCGATATTGCTTGCCCATCCTTAATCATCAACGCATGGAACAGAATTTTATATTTTTTTCTTTAAAAAAATATTTCCAACGCGTCCTTAGGTCCAACAAAGTTATTTAAAATGAACAGATTTCAACACCAACTTTAGCTACTTACTTTTTTATGTAGTTTAGGTTTTGAAAATCCTTAAAGATAAAACTCGTTTTTTACAGTCGCTGTAAGATTACTTACGAATTTAAGAAGTTTAAATTCAAGTTTAAATTATAAATGAAAGTAAGAAAGGACATTTTGTTACAGGACATACCAGAGGATAAACAAAGAAATTTAACAAAAGTTATGCAAATGTTATAGAAATAAAACGACTCTTTTATAAATGTTTGCTGATTTCACAACATTGATAAACTGGCAACAAACAAATTTCAACACTTTCTACTTTATTTTGGTCAAAGGGATGGAGGAGATTTTGTTGCAGCTGATAACTGAATGGTTTTGGCAATTGCCATTTACATTAGTTGTGACGACTACTGTGCGTGTTAAATTATTGAGAAGTAAGTGTGAAAGTTTTTTTTTTATAAAGAACAATTGTTAGTTATAAATTTTGCAGCTGATAAGACTGAAAAATTAGAGTTGAAGATTTGTTAACTTAACGCAAATGACAAAAAATAAGAATAAGAATACACAAATAAAATGATTTTTTTTTAAGTATTGCACAAATTAACCCTAATTTATAGAATAGATACAAAAAATAAAGAGCGATAGCAATTTATCAAAATATATGTATATTAGTGTATATTTGTTTAGAAAGTTTGCAACAGTGGGCGTGGCGTATGCATATACATACAAACGTTCTGTGTATTTGCACAAAAAGTGTGTGTATTTTTCTAGCCAAAGCCAAAGTTGATTTCAATATTAGAGCAATCTTTCTGTGATACAGTAGCATGCTCATACAATAATTTATCAAATTCTTTAAAGACGTTACATGTCTATTTTAATAATTATAAGATAAAGATTTTTTTAATAGTTCTTAAGACTTATGTAGTTAGTCTTTATCTATCTTCTATATCTATATATATAAATCAGGATGTGTGTATGTATGTAAGGTATGCACTCCAAAACGGATATGCCGATTTTGATGAAATTTTCAAGGAATCTTCAGAATATTCAGGCGGGTGACACTGTGAAGTCTGATTTTTGATTTTCAGTCTGAGGTCGGAGGTGCGTGGCAAAATCCAATTTTCATATTGCACTACCAATGACATATACATATATTTTTTTTTTTATTTTATTTTATTTTTTTTTTTTTGAAGCTGTTCTCATGTTTTTCAAAACGAGATATCAAACTCTTAAATCGGTTATGTAGATCCGAAGATATTTACAAAAAGCCTATGTTAATAATGATCCAATATCAAAATTTTAAAACTTTCGGAATGTTGCATTCAAAAATCCGAGTTTTCGGTTTATTTACAAAATATTTACATCATTCGATAACACAAGATATTCCGCGCTTACTAAGGTGCAACATTGTACAATAAGTTAAAAATAATATTATATATTATCAATCGATGATAAACAACTTTGTGTACTCTTGCATTTAAGATACACCTACATTTTGTTCACATTTTAGAGTTTTTTTCAAACGCTGATAAAAAATAACGGTACAAACACACTTTGCTTTCAATTGATCACTGCCTGCATTTGATATGTTTTGCGTTAATTGTTGTTTTGTGTTCATACACTGAACCAAATTTGGTAGGTAATATTAACAAAAAAATTTAGTTAACCCTTAACAGAAACAAATTTTTAAATAAACAGAAATTTTTTTCAAATTTACATAAATTTTATTGATATCAAGGAATTTTCTTCAAAGCAAAGGCATTTTTTCTGTAAAAATATGTTTTAGTAGCTTTTTTTTGATTGGAAAAATATTTGATTAAAAAATTTACTAAAATTCTGTTAAATGAACAAAAATTTAGTTTAATAGCAGTATATAATCATAATAAAAAAATACATAAAATTAACACCCGCAAGAAGAGTTCAATTGAGTTATTTTATGTTGATTTAACAAATTTTTTTTGTTGAGTTGATTAAGATTTCGTTTAAGTAAAATAAATATTTGTTTTAGTAACATTGAAGAATTTTTGTTAAAATTATATATTTTTTAACTTAACCAAAGGCATGTAGAACTGACGAAATTTTGTCAAATTTAACTTATTTACTTTAACATATACGTTAATTGGCCTATGTGGCTTTTGTATATTATTGTGAATTATGAATAAATAAATAAATATAAAATTAAAAAAGTAGGCATGCAGACTTGAAACAACCTTTCAATTAAATATTTTAAACGTGTTTATTTGTTTTTTTTTTTTCATTTTTACATTTAAAAATTGTGCATTACAATTAAAAATTGTTTTTTTCTTTTAAAAATCCAAGGTTTTGTTATGTGTTAACAATTTTTGTTCTTTATTAGAAGAGCTACAACTTTGCCTCAGAGAGTATATCAAAATTTCAAACGGTTTGCAAAATATGAGCTTGAGGAAATGATCATTTTTTTGTAAAAATGACATCGAGGCCCCACATCTTTGAGGGCCCATAAAAAAAAACCTAGATGACTTTGGGCAAAACTGGGAGACAGGGGTCTTTTTTTTGGTCTTTTATGACGTAGTAATGTCCGTATATGGTTATTTTGCCATGACTTAAAAAATTACACAGTGTGTAAGCCTTCAAAAAAAGTGTGAGTGAAAAAATATAAATATGTATTATGGATAATGTTGTACATGTCTGTATAAATAAAATCACCGTGGTGAAGAATATAAAAGATTCGGTACGGCCACTTTTACTTGTTTAGTAAAATCTTGATTTTTTTGAATTCGCGATTTTATTTATATATATATCTGGTGAAAGCTTGATAAAAATTTAAATTTAAAAAAAAACTGAAAACAAGAACATTACAATAGCAAGATCGTGAAAACCCAACAACAAACTAGGTACACCCAAATTTATTATGCGGATGTCGAACGGTTCTTGACTGAAAAAAGAAGAATCCGAAGAGAGTGGCAATCACACAGATCACTGCAGTTACCCTAAGGTTTGAGCTTCGATATAAACTATTTTAAACACCAAGAAAGGGCCTGGCAATAAGATGCTAATTCAGATACCTCGTATAGCACTAAAAATAATTCTTTTTATATTTAATGCCATTTTTCGTCCTGAGTACCTTCCATCAGCTTGAAGGATTTCTTTAAGGACTATGATTCCTAAACCGGGAAAAGATCAGACAAAATTAGAATCATACAAATCCATAATCCTTTTATCAAATGTCAAAGCTATTCGAAAAGATTATAATTTCTATTCAATTTTAAGCGAGATGGGATGAATTCCGAATATCATTTTGGATTCAGAAAACATCAAAGTACAATCGAACAAACAAACAAACAAACAGATTAGTAAATGTAGTCAAAAATACCTTTGAGGAAAAAAAATATTGTTCAGCCGTTTTCATAGACCTGTCTCAAGGGTTCGACAAAGTATGGCATAAAGGCTTAATATATAAGCTAAAGCTAAATTTGCCTGAAAACTTCTATAACTTGCTAGAAAGTTATTTAACTAATATAACGTTTATACTGAAAGAAGAAGACTTTTTAAGTTCACCTAAGCCTATTGCCGCTAGAGTACCCCAAGGTAATATATTGGGATCCATTTTCTATTTATTGTATACTTCGGATATGCCAACTAGCAACCGAATCCACACATCTACATTTGCTGATGAAACAGCTCCCCAAATAGCATCACATTATTTATAAGACCTCATATTCAATTTAGAAGACTGGTTGAAGAAAAGGACAATAAAAGTGAACAAACAAAACTGTACTCCTATAACATTCAAACTGCGTAGAGACTCATGTCTCCCTATTCCCATAAATAATCAAATGATACCTCAAGTTTCTGAAGTCAAATATCTCGGTATACATCTTGATCAGCGTCTTACATGGAAAAGCTAACACAAATGAAGTTGATAGCAGTCCAACTTAACCGGCTTATTGGTAGAAACTCTACACTCAGCTTAGATTGCAAACTTTTGCTGTACAATTCTATCCTCAAACCAATATGGCGTTATGGGATCAGTTATTCAGCATTCAGCTTCAAAAAAATTCAAGTCGGAAAAATAGAATTTTAAGAATGATTACAGGCGCTTAATGGTATACTAAAAACTCGAACATCCACAAAGATTTAAACGTGCCGTTGTTTAAAGCAGAAATCGCGAAATATGCCTTAACGTATTTATAAAAGCTCGAAACACGTCCAAACCCGCTGGCCCGAAAAATATCACGACCTCGGCTACATTCGACTAAGAAGGAGGGATATTAACTTTTTTGGCCCAACCCCAGAGAGATGAATCCAAAATTATGACATCAACCAAAAAATAAATTTGAGCCCAGCATTAGCTGGACTTAATTAAGTATAATATAGTTTGAAGATTCAATAAATAAAATTGCAAAAGAAATATTCCATCAATATTTTTTGAGTAGCATGAATGTATATCGCGTCTAAAAAATATCGATATTACGATTAATCAATATATTTTGTCTGGGGACAAAACAGATAGGAAACAGGATATTTTGCTTGCAAAAATAACTTACATATACATAAACTAACACAAAACTTTCTTAAGGATTGACTGTAAGGAGCCCCTACAAATAAGTGGGAATCTTCACTTATGTATATAGCGATTTTATTATATTTTCCTATAATTCGGTGATATAAATATATGTATCTGATTTTTTTAATTTTTAAAGATATTTAGTTTTATTTATTTATATATAAAATTAATTTTGCATGCAGGAATTTTTTTTAAAGGATTTTGTAAGTAACTGTTTTTATTTACTATATGGTACATTTCCTATATAAAAGCATATAGGTTAATAATAACATATGTATATGTATCCATCGGTGTATAAACAAATACCTCATATGCATATATAAAGAAAACGTCTTACAACTATATACATACATATGTATGTACGTATATATATGAGTGTAACATGCGCATGACCCATTCTTGAACTTTTGAACATAAATTTTACACAGACATCCCTTAGCATTTACACATACAGACATTCACCATTAAGGACATAAAACAAAGTATCCTACCCAACCAGAACACCTTACTCTGCTCTCCATTAACACCACACCTTAGAACAAAACCACCTTCTACTTTTTCGCAAGTTAAGTACATAAGTCCTTTTAGCAGACGAAAAAGGATCCAGCACACACTAATATACATTTACAAGTCTTAGGTGGAGCAGAAGCCATGACTGGTAACCATAACCATTCGGTGCAATAAAGGTAAGTTAATGTAAGAAATTATACTTATTCTATTCATTTTATCATTTCTTCAAGGGAGGTTCTTTCTGCTTAAAAGAAGGAAATGAAACAAGCAAAGTTTTTGCAAGATTCTTGTCTGTTTTAACTTTTAAATGAACGATAAAGAGGACTTTTTTTCCTTTTTTTTTTTTGTTTTTGTATTTGTAAAAGAAAAAAACTTCAAATACTTTGTTATGTTAACTTTCATTCTGCCTTAGAAGTGAATCCTTATAAGGATGATGATTGTTTATATATATGTATACTTTTTTTTAAGAAATTGTGCATTTTACCTTTAACTGTTGTCACGTCATTTCAATTTTTTGACTTTTAAGATTTAAGTACGAGTTTTGTATATCAAATAAAAAAAATCCCTAAGGTAAAATCTGTAAATAAAGAAATGTCACAAGTTTGATGGGTCTTTTGAGCGTAAAAGGTATAATAAAAAATATACGTTTTTGTGTCCCGCTTTCTTAAACTTGCAATGTTCCATATATTAAGCCCTATTATGCGTGTCGTTGTCATATGAAAAATTTGTCTAAGAAGGCTGAAATTCTTCAACATTTTATGATTTTGTATGCTGCTATATTATCTGTTTTAAAAAATTACAATATAGCGAAAAAAAAACTACAGATTAATATGTATTTAAAAACACAGATGTGAATCAATTCAGGTATAGTAAAATCCTTTATGTGACTTGTTTTTCCTGTAATTTAGCCGGACAATTGTGGAACAATATTAACGTGAGTACCTGCCTAGTTGGCCTAATCTCACGGTGGTCTTAACACCGAGTGAAACTTAAGCGTAGACTAGCGCCCCCATTGTGTAGTATAACAACACTTTACGACTGCCACCAATCGCAATTTGTGTGTGATACAGTCACAATGAGTAGCAATTTATTTCCAAGGCAAGCCTATATCCATATTATAGCCTCTTGCAACAGCACACTCGATCGACCGTGGACCATACCTACATAAATCGATCTTAAACCACAACCACCACGTGTACCCCCGAAGGGGACCTCACCAATAACCGGTCACAGAGAGGATAGGCTCTCTGTGGTGCTACCGATTCCCGTGGTACCAGTCCTAATTTAGCCGGACATTACTTTTGTTTAGCTTATATTTTTTTTTTTAACAATAATTACTCGTATCTTAAGTCTAAAATAAAAATATACTTTTTAAGTCCAGCCAGTGCTAAACAAAAATAATGTTTGTTTCACGAATTTTGCAATCATTTGCGGGTTGTCCCTCTAATGTACCGCCAAGAAAAGCAGTATCTCTTCTTTTTAGTCGAATATAACCAGGTTCATTCAGCATGTTACGCGCCTAAGGGTTTGGATGAGATTCAAGCCTCTTTAGATATGTGA
The DNA here is from genome assembly GCA_949628195.1 of Phasia obesa. Classification (NCBI taxonomy): domain Eukaryota; kingdom Metazoa; phylum Arthropoda; class Insecta; order Diptera; family Tachinidae; genus Phasia; species Phasia obesa. The sequence continues at coordinate 167,480,254 of OX451215.1, read as the reverse complement.
CTGCGTGTTTTGCTATTTCTGCTTTAACTGATGGCATGTTTAGGTCTTTGTGGATGTTCGAATTTTTTATATACCAGGAAGCAGATTTAATCATACGTAGTATCTTATTTGGCGTTATATGTTATATGAGTACATTTTTGTTATTTAAATTTTATTCTCCATTTTTCTAACCATTTTTCCAAATTAAGAACGTGGTCTTGTAAAAGTTGTGATGCTACTTGCGCACTTTCATGAATACTCAAAAAGCTGCGTCATCTGCAAATGTTGATGTGTGGACTAGGGTGCTAATTGGCATATCTGATGTGTACAGTAAATATAAAATTGGTCCCAAAATACTACCTTGGGGATTTCCGGCTTCAATGAGCTGTGGCGAGCTTAAAAAATCACATTCTTTTAGTAAAAACTTGCGATTCGTTAAATAATCTTTTAAGAGCTTATAAAAGTTTTCGGGCAAGTTCAGCTTTAACTTAAATATTAGGTCTTCGTCCCAAATCTTATCGAATGCTTGAGAAACGGCGATAAAAAGCGCAGAACAGTATTTTTTTCTTCAAATGTCTTTTTAATTATATTTACTAATCTGTGTGTTGGCTTTAGAAAACAACATAGGACGATTCACTATTTTGTTTTCTAATGCCGAATTGATGGTTCGGAATACATCCTTTCGCGCTAAGAATTGGATTCAGCTTAGTTATTAATATTCTTTCAAACAACTTTGACATGTTTGATAAAAGGCTTATAGGTCTGTATGATTCTACTTTTGTGTAGTTTTTCACTGGTTTAGGAATCATAGTAATCAAAGAGACCTTCCACTCTGTGGGAAAGTACTCAAGGAGTAAGATGGCATTAAAAACAAAAAGAATAATTCTGCGATCTGTACGGGGCAACTCAATTAACATCTTGTTACTTGTTTTATCAACGCCAGGGGCTTTTTTGGTGTTTAAATCCGCTATTGCCCTTTCAGTATCGCTAAATTCAAATCTTAGGGGTACTTCGGCACTAGTCTCTACTGGTGGCAACTCAACTACATCAGTACACATATTTGGCTTATATTGGCTCTGAAAATTTACTAAGTGCTCCTAGATTAATGAAACTTGGCACACAAATCTCAAGCTATAAAATAAGAAAAATCGGACCAAGAATAAAAAAGTTTCCCTTAGAATAAATAATCCTTCTTCTGAAATGTTTAATTTTCTTTAAGTTTCCCATTACTTTTGTTTAGCATATGCAACTTTTATATTCAGCAAATTTTCAAAAACCTAAACTAAAATACTCTACTAAAATTCCATTTTTCGCCCTTTTGTGGACGGTGACATATTATTTGTAAAAACAATGTAATTATTAAAAGAAATGGATTCAATACGCCTTAATACCAAGAAAATAAATAATATATTAAGTTTTTATGGGCAGGGGGAGGTCAATCACACCCTCCAAGTCCAAGTGAATTTTTTTAAATTGTTTTTTCCTTTTTTCTAATTTGCAATTCATTTTTAAGCTTTTATGTCGAAGAGAAGAATATTAATAAAAGTCATTTTATTAAATTATTTCGTCAGCGTAGTAGTAGTTTTTACGTGATGCGAACACAAACAGACATGTCTACCTATGCAAGATGAGCAAAAACAGTATAAAAGTAGAGATCGTAAATTCTATAGTGATATATAACATTTTTAGGATCGCGATAGCCCTTACTCTCAAAAACTTTTTCAATTTTTTTGACAAAAAGGTGAACAAAAAATCTTTTTTTTTAATTTCGAACGAAATTTTTTATCATAAAAATTTAAAATAAAATTTTCCAAAAAATAATATTAGTAGCTTTTAACAGACTGTTAGAGTAAAAAACAATACAAAATCCAAGGTATATTTATGTACTAGGTAGTGACGTCCGCCCAGCTGATTAAGTAGTTCGACATGTCAAAAGTTGTATGTGTTTAGAAATTTTATAGTGCAGTAGTGAGAAAGCAATAAAACACATACACGCCTTCTCAATTTTCTTCTATGTTTTTTGACATTTCGAACTACAAAGCAACAACAAAATGCCATGTTGTTCTTGTATTGTTGTATTTGTTGTAGGGACGCCACTACCTAGTAAGATAAATATACCTTGACAAAATCTTTCGTTTGGAAAAAAATATATTCCAAACCTCTCAAGATCGTATGAAATCAATAAAAACGTATGCGATTTATTTAACTTTCCTGATTTTAACAGTGTCCCAAAACGACAAATCTCGAGCAAAAGCCTTAAAAATTTACTATACGATGCAGGATTTTGTTGTCTGTCAAGCTGCGTACTTAAATTTTTAAATTTGTTAAAATTAATTTTTGGTCTAATGTCCAATTGGCAAAATATCCCTCTGTGCGTCGTACATATCCCTGGGTAATTACTCTGGATGTTGCAACATAGGCCTAATATAAAATTCAATTATTCGGAAAAATTGCGTACTTTTACTATTTTATCTTTATTTTCTTTTGGAAATGAGATATTTTTACGAAAAACAAAAATATCCTATATTTGAACCGAAGTACTAAGAAAGTTTCCTACAAGATTCATCCAGTAGTTTTTACATGATGCGAATAGAGAAAGACCGACAGACAGACAAAAAATTCCGAAAATTGGTGTTTTGTATGAGGTTGAGGTCTGCAACCAATTCCTTTCGATTTCTCACGAAATTTTATCTCAATAAAAAATGGTTCACTGAGAGACTTCTTTTACTTTTCGCTGTTGTAGATGCGAAAAAAACGCATGTCAAAAATTTTTGGTGAACCCACCCTTAGGTCCTTTTCTCTGTGCGAGGTCACATATATATAGATTAAACACAAGCGATGGAAATATTACGCATAAATTTATTCAAAAATCGGTATGTGACAACAAATAAAGGATAAATGTGCCAACATAAATAAATACTACGGTCCCGTTCTTACTACAACAACCATAAGAAGAATAATATGTACATAAGTCGCGCACCATCTCAAGGGTAGCCAAAAATGTTCTCTTAGTTTAAAATTTATAATATTATTACGAAAGAATTTATTCATTATAGGCTCTGAACCACAATACTCTCGAACAACAACAACATTAATGGTTTGTTTTCTTACAATGATGAAAGAAACAAACAATAAAGAGTAACGCCTTAAACAAATACACACACATTAAATAAACACTCATCAGTTAAATACACAGCGCCATACATAAATACAAGCATAAACAAATAAACAGCCACACATACAGGTATAAAGAAATAAACAGCCACAAATACAGGTATAAAGAAATAAACAACCACACAAACAGAAAACAAGAGCAATAACAATCGAACCTGCCAGATATGTCTGGAATAGAACATTCTGGTGCTTTTAAAGCACCTATATAAGTGAATCGTGCTGGCGAGTAGTATGGCAGTATTAATTTAAAAGTCAAAGAGTTAAGTTGTCGAATTTTAAGAGTGTGTAACAGTTTGCTGTATTTCTGAACAGTGGTATTAATAAATAAAGTGACTTACAGTAAGAGTAATAACAGTGTGTATTTATTTGGCAATTAAAAGAAGTAAAAACGTAACAATATTATAGCGCTTTGTTGGTACTATATTTACTAATCTATGCTGTGTAGTAAGTCCGGAATACATCGTTTCTCGCTTAAACTGCTATTTATAAAATAATTCATATATTAGTTTTAATGTCACAATACAATTACAAATTAAATTCTAACTTAATTCCCGAGCATACTAATGAAGGAAGACCTTCACTCGTTGTAATAAAACACTTTTTGGAAATCGAACCCACAACCCCCAGACTCATAGACTAGCATTCTACCTACTAGCCTACTAGGGCACCTAATTCATATTTTATATTACCGAATAGCTATGAAATCAGTTCATATAATTTTTGTGATCAAAATTTGTTCTCCGTATTGGAGGAAGAAATGAAAATAATTTTCTAACTGAAATAAACATATCGCACTTGATCAACAAGAGGGAATTAACTCAAAATTTTAAAATTTTCAGTAAAAGTAAAAACTGTTTGTGATTACATTTAAAGATAATTTAAAAATCCGAACATATTATAACGAGTGATTTTTTAAGAGCTTGAGAACTTTTTTTTAAAAAAAAAAACGCATAAAATTTGCAAAATCTCATCGGTTCTTTATTTGAAACGTTAGATTGGTCCATGACATTTACTTTTTGAAGATAATTTCATTTAAATGTTGACCGCGGCTGCGTCTGAGGTGGTCCATTCGGAAAGTCCAATTTTGGGCAACTTTTTCGAGCATTTCGGCCGGAATAGCCCGAATTTCTTCGGAAATGTTGTCTTCCAAAGCTGGAATAGTTGCTGGCTTATTTCTGTAGACTTTAGACTTGACGTAGCCCCACAAAAAATAGTCTAAAGGCGTCAAATCGCATGATCTTGGTGGCCAACTTACCGGTCCATTTCTTGAGATGAATTGTTCCCCGAAGTTTTCCCTCAAAATGGCCATAGAATCGCGAGCTGTGTGGCATGTAGCGCCATCTTGGTGAAACCACATGTCAACCAAGTTCAGTTGTTCCATTTTTGGCAACAAAAAGTTTGTTAGCATCGAACGATAGCGATCGCCATTCACCGTAACGTTGCGTCCAACAGCATCTTTGAAAAAATACGGTCCAATGATTCCACCAGCGTACAAACCACACCAAACAGTGCATTTTTCGGGATGCATGGGCAGTTCTTGAACGGCTTCTGGTTGCTCTTCACTCCAAATGCGGCAATTTTGCTTATTTACGTAGCCATTCAACCAGAAATGAGCCTCATCGCTGAACAAAATTTGTCACATTTGAACATTTCGAACCGAACACTGATTTTGGTAATAAAATTCAATGATTTGCAAGCGTTGCTCGTTAGTAAGTCTATTCATGATGAAATGTCAAAGCATACTGAGCATCTTTCTCTTTGGCACCATGTCTGAAATCTCACGTGATCTGTCAAATACTAATGCATGAAAATCCTAAACTCAAAAAAATCACCCATTAGTAAGCAAATTCCATTTAATAATATATTTACACTGTTTTTCTTTTAAATTTTTTTCCAAATAAAAATAATACCTTTTTGTTGATATAAAGGTACTCAAGACATTATCACGAAAATGCTGGTTTCGAGATGAAAGAGTAATCAGAATACGTTGAAATTGTTACAGTATATGGATATTGATGTTGTTGGTTGATTGTGAAAATTTAAAAATTTTGAATTAATACCCTCTTGTTGATCAAGTGCGATATCTACATTTTAATACATATTAAAATATTTTTAAAAATCATCTACAGGTTTTCATTAATAAAATATATTATAAATCAATTTTGTGTGGTTTTCTTTTCTCATTGAATAAAATTTTTTAAAAATGCCCGAGTTATTCGAGTAATTTAAAAAGCGCAATCGGTTAATCGGCGAATTGCATAATCGATTTATTGTTTACTTGAATAAAATCAAAATCCAAATAAAAGGATACTCTAGTAGTCACATTGGTAAACATCTATTAGTTGGGCTACGAATCCCTACTCCATCTAGTATACTCATACATCGTTAAAACAAACACCTGTTTTGAGGACCTTAAGATATCTTGTTATTTGGAAGGAATAAAAAAACTAGAATAACACTGAACTAAAAGTTTCAAGCTTAAGGGAGACTAAGTTAAGAAACTAAACGTTTTTGATTAAAAAATGTCATGTAACCAAATAGTCAAGAAAGTATCAAGTTATTCTTGTATTAAAAATGGCAGACGGATTGATAAACTTAAAAAACATTTTCTCCTGTGGCGAATGTTTTATTAGGACATACATTTTTATTAAAGGTATTTTAGAAGTGTTTATCTTCTATACATATAACAACTGGATAGATTTGTACAAAATAGGATACTTTTTTCAGCAAAAATATCTTATTTCCAGGAGAAAGTGTAAAGTAAAGTAAATATATAAATTATAACTGCAGCACTAACCGGATATGAATACTTTAATGCGGCATATTTAAGCGCAACAGATGGCACTGTTTTAACTGTTTCCTGTATGTAACTGTTTCCTGTATGTCTTTAATAGAGCTTTACAATTATTTTTAGAGTTTTATATAAATTTTAGAATTTTATCCAGAGATGGGTACCTTTATATAAAGTAAATACGTAACAGTCTTAAAATTTGGTGTGGATTACTTTCAAAGCAAAATCGAACAAAATGTTGTCAGGACGCACACAAAGTGTGTGGGCACAGCGAGTTGTTAATAAATAAACGATAAGTGAAATAGATTAACATTTGGATAAGATAAAATAATACTGGTGTATTTATAGTATACGCTGAATTATAATCATCATATGCTTTATACATTTGCTTAACTACTTATTCTTATTATTTTTATCGGTCGTAAATTTTCGATTCATATTTGTGTAACATAAACTGATTTTACTATTTCTATGAACAATTTTATGACTTCTTAATGACATCATATCATCAACAGCTTAAACAATAGATAAAAAATATTTTATATACTTAAAACCTCAAAAATAAAAAAACAAACACTGAAAACTCCCTAAAGACCATAAATGCTACCAGAAGAGAAACACTTGTCTTAATGGGATTTTTTTGTTTAAGTAAAATCTTAAGGTTTTTTTCTGATATGTCCAAGGAAAATGTAATTTTTTATGACATTTATGCTTATGAAATCCAATGACTAAGGGGAGGAGGGTTGATTTACACAAGCACTCTTATGCATCGAACATATAGACGACAGCGGCCACACGACTACAGACAGCGTTGGCTACAATCCTCGCCGTGTAGTCAGCTACTTAATTATATTGAAGGTACAAAATACACTTTGATATTGTTGTATAAATAAATATTTTACTTTTGAAAATTTTAATTATTATTAGTCGAACTGTTTTACGTATTACATACAATGAAATTTATAATCAAGCTTAAGTTCGTTTTTATTCTCTCTAAGAAAGAATTAATTAAATTACAAATTAGGTGATAATATTAAAGAAAAATTGGGAAAATTTAATTTTTAGACCCAGCAACGAGTGGAATGCACATTTTCTAGACAGCCACGTCCGTCATCAGCACTACTTGTATCTATAATCTACTTAGGGTAGTGTTTTAGTTGTAAGCATCATCTATTTAACCAACCAAACCCAGATAAAGGAATACGAGAAAACTTGTATTCAATTATCAATCGTCAATTGGTGAGAACGAAGTCTACCACTACCTTAAGCTTCCCTCTTGTTGAATATTTTTACTTTAATATTTACCACCTATATTTTGTTGTTCCTTCAGCGAACCTTCGGTTAGCAATGAAAGTTACTTTTTGTTTATTTGTTTTACTTCCAACATTCGTTTTTAGTTAACACTAATCTAGTATCAAACCAAACTTTGTTGAGTAAACAAGATTGCGCGGTGCTCTGCGATTTTTAATTTTGAAAATTTTAATTATTATTAGTCGAACTGTTTTACGTATTACATACAATGAAATTTATAATCAAGCTTAAGTTCGTTTTTATTCTCTCTAAGAAAGAATTAATTAAATTACAAATTAGGTGATAATATTAAAGAAAAATTGGGAAAATTTAATTTTTAGACACCAGCAACGAGTGGAATGCACATTTTCTAGACAGCCACGTCCGTCATCAGCACTACTTGTATCTATAATCTACTTAGGGTAGTGTTTTAGTTGTAAGCATCATCTATTTAACCAACCAAACCCAGATAAAGGAATACGAGAAAACTTGTATTCAATTATCAATCGTCAATTGGTGAGAACGAAGTCTACCACTACCTTATAAGGTAGTTCGTTCTCACCAATTGACGATTGATAATTGAATACAAGTTTTCTCGTATTCCTTTATCTGGGTTTGGTTGGTTAAATAGATGATGCTTACAACTAAAACACTACCCTAAGTAGATTATAGATACAAGTAGTGCTGATGACGGACGTGGCTGTCTAGAAAATGTGCATTCCACTCGTTGCTGGTGTCTAAAAATTAAATTTTCCCAATTTTTCTTTAATATTATCACCTAATTTGTAATTTAATTAATTCTTTCTTAGAGAGAATAAAAACGAACTTAAGCTTGATTATAAATTTCATTGTATGTAAATATTTTACTTTTATAAAATAAAATAACTTTTTGAAAAAAAAATATATAATACGTCAAAACAAATAAATCTATTTTTTATTACCGCACTAGCTTATAATTTAAATATAAGACAATAATAAGTAGATCTTTTACTGTTTCGGCTTTTATCGCTTAATAAATTTATTTGCTGAAAACCTCTTGCTTGTAAATGAATTTATAATTTTTTAATATTGTGATTTTCTCTTCTGTTGAATAAAATAAAATAGTTTACTCTCTCCCTCTTCGCCAGCTCACATTGCTCAATGTCGCCCACATTAATAGAATTAGCCTAAATGACTAACCCAAGGTATATTTATTTTACTAGGTAGTGGCGTCCCTACAACAAATACAACAATACAAGAACAACATGGCATTTTGTTGTTGTTTTGTAGTTCGAAATGTCAAAGAACATATAAGAAAATTGAGAAGGCGTGTATGTGTTTTATTGCTTTCTCACTTCTACACTATAAAATTTCTGAACACATACAACTTTTGACATGTCGAACTACTAAATCAGCTGGGCGGACGACACTACCTAGTAAGATAAATATACCTTGGACTAACCTAACCAAGCGCGTAAGGCGTAACGACTTCAAGCGCCTAGCTTTGAACAAACCTAAATAAGAGCGCAACGCTCTATAACAAACAGTAATGTTAACATATATTGTTTAATAAAATGTAATAAATTTAAACACAAAATAGTGATAAAATCGTTAGATAAAGCAGAAAGTGGCTAAAATGGCAATACTCTGACACACACAAAAAAACAATAACAGTGTGTTTGCACCCAAATTCACTACCTAACGCTCTGTCATAATTGGATTTTCAAATACCCATGCGTTGACGCCGCACTATTTAAATTTGCTTCATACATTTAGTATATACATGAGAATTGTTGACAGTTATTTTATGCCTTACGCGCTTGTTTAGGTTTAATTGCAAGATGGGTACACCAATAACGGTGGTTGTAAAGCCATGTAGCTATGATGCCGTCAAAATAATCCTCTTCATATGAAAGTGTGTATTTTATTTTTTACAGATTGTAGTCGGTAGCCTGCAGTTGCCTATCTGGTTAATGCATTATGATACAAATAGTAATAAGCGGGGTGTATTCACCAAATCTTAACCACAACTGTAACGTAAACATCACCCTGATATAAAAAAAGAAAGTAAAGCAACAAACTTGTGATAAAAAACAAAAATACAATAACTTTTGATTTGTTATATGTAGGTCACATTTGTTTAGTTTTATATTTTTGTTATAGTTTTATAATACTGTCCATAAGAAAACATTAAAATTAAGTGGAATATTGAGTGTGAAGAAATCAAATTAAGTACGTTGATGTAAACGATAGTGACATATCACTGCTACTGATGGTACTGACATTGACGGCAGCTGTCTATGAAAAATTTGATTTTTTCTTATGGCTTTAGTTTTTGGTCAAAGACCAAATAGAAATATGATCTATAGGTTTACAATGTGCAGATAAAAGTGCAGAAAATAAATTGACTTAAGTTAAAGTAATAATATTAGTAATTTTATTTCATTTTAAAAACAAGGTCAATTGTAACTAGTGCTAACAACTATTTTTAATTTAAATAACATGCTGATTAATAATTAAAAAATAATTCTTGCAATAAACCGCCATTAAAACCTTCCTTTCTTAATTTATTTTGGGAATTCCAATATTTTAGTTCTAAAAGTATCCCCCGGAGCAAAATCCCCAATATTTTTTGTTTAGGTGGAACTTTTCCCGATTCTAAGTGGTTTTTATCTCTGCTAGGTAAATTTGAATTTATCTTCACACCCACTGCTTTTGCAGAACATATAATAAAAAGTTTATTTTTCAAATCGTATTTTAGTTTCATTCTACAACTTTTCTGGAATATAACTGATGATTTTTGTGTGCGATGTCTCACTTGTTAGTTCTCTTTACTTCAGAGAGACCTCTCTATGTTTCACTAAATTTTATAAATAAAATTTATTCGCTTACGTACCTGCATCCTCGTAAGCGAGAGAGGATGCACTTTATTATGATTGTCTTACAATTATAGTATTCCCGAATGCACTTATTAGGTGAGTTTTATTTCTCTGCTTACCAAAACCCAATAATTTTTTGCTGGGTTGATTGCCAGATTGCATATTCTCAATTATACAATACAAGTAATTATAATTAAAATCAGGTACCATAATTATTACTACTTAATAATTAATAGAACATTTTCAATTACACATTACATGTAATTGTAATCTGAAATTTTCATTACAAGTAATTGTAATTAGGCAATAATCATTACTTATAATTGAATTTTTTCAATTACATGTAAATGTAAACGGAATTTTTTAATTACAAATTACAAGTCAATTACAAAAAAATCTCAATTACAAATAGTTGAATATAATTGTAATTCAAAAATTCCAGTTACATATAATTGGTAATTGCATGTGTAATTAATTACAGACCGTAATTGGCATCCCCCAAATCTGACGCATATGTACATGAAATTATATCACCCATAATTTTAAATATTTATACATGTTATAGCGCCATTTAAATCAAATTACACTACCGATACGTATAACTCTTCTGTGTAAATATTATCCTTCTATCTTAACGGTTTAATATATAAGACCACATATAACAAATCACCTCAACTAAGAAGATAAGCTTTAATCTTTTCATACTATTTCCGCAAGAAATAATATAAACGCTTGGAAGTAAAAAATTATATTCAAGCTTAAAATCGAAAACGCAAGTTTTTTCCAAAGAAGCGTATGTCAAATTATAATTCTCTAGATAGACAATAATAATTTTGCACTTTGCATGGCATGCCACAGTCACTATTTTATTCCAGCCACTCTTTTCCTAGACTATGCTCATTAATAAGGTTACTTCTACATCTTAAAATTCTGGCTATTATATTTCCTATGTTCATGATAATAATTTTTCACTTTGTATGGGAGGTAACACGGTTACTGTTTCAATCAAGCCAGTTTTTTTAGCTATGCATATTTATGAGGTGGTTAGTCTTGCGAAATTCTAACAGTCTACTTGCTACAATTCCCCATACTCACGATAATATTTATTTACTTTATATGGGAGGCACCACGCCCAAGTTTGACATGAACAGCTTAGCGAAATGTTCATAGCCTGTCTAGCGACGGGTTATATACAGGTGGCTTGGAGGGAAACTCATGTACTTAGTTTTTCTTCCCATACCGGGTAAAAGGGACTATACGAAAGCCAAGTCCTTCAGGCCAGTAAGACTGACATCTTTTCTATTAAAGACGATGGAAAGGTTGTTGGTAGACTTCCTGGAGAAGGATAGGCCCTTGAGTAAATACCAACATGTTTATAGAGCAGGTAGATCTACTGAAACCGCTCTGCATGAACTTGTCAGAGTCGCGGAAAGAGACATTCTCAATGGTGGCGCTGCATTGTCTGTCTTTATGGATATTGCCTTTGATAAAATCTCTTTCTCGAAGTTAAGAAATGCTCTTGCTGAGCGTGGCCTTGAACCCATTGTTATAAAATGGATCAACGCTATACTTAATACGAGAGCTATAAATCTCAAAAATGAGCGTTTCAGAATACGGGGTACGGTAGTCAGGGGTTGCTTGCAGGGAGAAGTTTTTTCACCTTTTTTGTGGAACATTACCGTTGATGGCCTTCTCTGTTAACTGGACTCAATAGGCGTCCATACAGTTCATCGATATCACCCAAGGATGTATGAGACAGGCTCTCATAACAACTGAGACATGGTGCGATAAACAACGGCTGACCATAAATGCTAGTAAATCAGACGCTATGCTCTTCACTCGAAGGAGGAAGGGTATAGAGGTTGGATCCTTAATGCCTTTCTGGTCGGAAATCAATTTGTCAAGGAAGTTGAATTATCTGGTAGTTACACTGGATAAGGAACTTACCTGGAACGAACATATTAAAATAAATATACGGAAAGCAAAAAAGATCTTGCATCGGACACTCATTGCGTAAGGCGTTATGAACAATGAGTGTATGGAGAACGACAACAACATTTTTACTGATGGATCTCTTATGGACCGTAGAGCAGGAGCAGGTGTATACTCAGCTTAGCTGAACTTTTCCTGTAGTCTCCGGTTGGGGAAGTACGTCTTTGTCTACCAGGCAGAATTGCTTGGCCTGCTGCATGCGTTGTATATCACCTGCTTGATTTTCGGGTGCAGGGAAGAAAGGTTGTCATTGCACTCGACAACCAGTCGGTTATAAAACGTATGAGGCAGGTTATGAGGCACTCAAAACTAGTGATGGAATGTGTTTTAAAACTTAACAGATGTGCCTCGGTTAATGAGGTAACATTAATGTGGTTTAAGGAACACATAGACACATCTGGGAATGAAGCGACGGACCAACTTGCAAACGGGGGATCTGCTGTGAATTTTTGTGAACCAGAACTCAGAGTAGCGCTGGGTGATGGCATAATGCGAGCTAAAGTTCTACTTTGGGGGAACTCAGTAAACCTGAAAAGGTGGACGGAGGCCACTACGTGTAGGCAGGCTCGAATAGTGCTCAAAGAGCCCATAATAGAAGTACCCTAAGCTGGATGTCCAGCACTGACTAGCATAAGGCTCAGGACCACTGGTAGAAGCTTGTTAAATGTGGTTGCCATGGGGAACCTGAGCCTAAAACAAATGCTAGCAATCACTAGAGACTGCGTGATGAAAAAGAAGGCCGACAGTTTGAAATCACTAAAGTCAAGATTAATGGCTGGTTGTGGCACGTGACTCAATGAAAGTAGAAAGAAGTCGTCTGCTTCGTTATTCCCCCTACATTAATAATAGATCTTTTTGGAAATTCATCTCAAAAGAAATAAATACTGAAACAAAAGCAAAAAAGGAATTAGAATTGGGTCTAATAATTTGAATTGGACCTAATAATCGGTCAAACAATCAACGCAACTCTCGCAGAGAACAAAATACATTAAATTTTTAAACAAAGTAGTTGAGCGTCGCTATGTATTATTTAGCTTTCCCACCCGTTGCTTACGGACAACAAAACTTGCCCCGTAGAACTATGATTTTGGAACAACTTAGGTCGGGATAAGGTACTCGCTAAAACGCATGCTGGTACATAATTAACAAATGCATTTCCCGGTTTTTACCCTGCATATGAAGTTCAAACCTTTTTTAATTCCAGAACAAATTAAACTCCACTTGAACCTTGACTAGTTTCGACCCACCTGACGGGGACGACATAAATATTGGGTCTGAATTTATCTGGGTTGGACAATCAAGGCAAAGAAGAATAAATATTTCCAGTTTGAAGCATCCACAACAAGACCAACAAGTCATATATAATGATATCAGCCACCTGTAAAGTTAAAATTACTCTAATAGTTATAATGAATACAGGTTTATTTAATTTAGAAAACCAAAAACCAAATTTATAACAATTTTTTTTTTTATTTTTTAATACTTTTTAAAATAATAATTTAATTGTCTACTTTTGATCTTTTACACTTCTGCTCGTCCGATATAAATTCATCATACTTTTGTTCCAAATATGAGAAAACAGAATCAAAAGCAGAATAAGATGTCCATTCATGCTTGGTGTGTCCTAAATAAAGAAAACACATATACATAATATAATAAATATTTAAAACAAAAACATATAAATAAGCAAAAGCAATCATTTACCTGCTGAAACCATTTTTATATCATCTTTAGACGTTCTAATTTCCGTATCTAACGGTTTGCTACTTGAAACCCAATTACATGTTTTATGGCCTATAATTTTTCGTATATCCTCGGGCACATGCGAATGGGCAGAATCCGTAAATGCAATAGCAAAAACATGATCTTTGAAAAACTCGGGAAAACGTCTAGCCTAAAGCATTTGAATAATATAATTTAATAATATTTATTTTAATTTTTATTTAAATGAATATATACCAATTCTACTGTAACTCCACCACCAGCACTATGTGCCACAATAGCGACAGATTTTGGCTCACAAGCCATTACGTATTTTTCCCACACATAACTGGCATGCGTTGTAGCTGAATTCAAACCTTGGATTGGTTTCCGTTTGCCATCGACAACACGATAATTATCGTTTGTATTTGTAACGATTATATCGTAGCCAAGTTCTCGCGCTCGCTTAATGTACGGTATTTGTGTACCATGGTCTAATGAATTGTTGATAATTAAACTGTAAAATAAATGAGCACAAATAATAAATAAATATTAAATTTTTTTCTAACTGTATGAGTTTTTTAAAGATTTTATTAAAACTCAATTATTTATTTTTTCTAAATTCTTTTTCTTTAATTTTATTTCCATATTCATTATTTGAATACTGATCTGCCTATTGCAGATGACAAAAATCAAGTCTCTTCTTTTAAATTATAAAAAGATCATCATACCATCGATGGTCTGATTTTGTACAATGGTCTGATTTTCAATACAATGAAAACATTTCTGAATATTGCACATATTTTTCATCGTAGTTCGGAAATGCAAAAATAGTTCGAAGCAACTAGCTAAATGTTTAAGTATTTTATTTATTACCTTAAAGAAGAAATAAGAAAAATATTTTTGGTTTATTCTTAGCTAGTTGGAGAAAATCACAATGAAATCACAATGGGTCTCCAAGTTCAGGAGCCATTTTTTCCCAACTCTAATAGCAAAAAATACAAAATGTAATGTTAAAATATTTACTCCTGTATTCATAATAAAAAGGTCTATGTACTCAACATATCCAGTGCATAACTAAAATGCCGATTAACCTTATGCACTCGATATGTTGAAGTTTATTTATACTACGTTTTTATCCGCTGCCTACGAAAATGTTTACCAAATGGAAAAAAATCCAAAAAAGTTATGAATTGTGATAAAGATGATTTTGTTTTTTTTATTTTTATATGAAATAAACTAATTATTTTCAGAATGTGTTATTACATAAAGTTCATAGAGGACATAGGTCCAGTTTACGGTCAACATAATCGATCTAGTGAGCAAGTGATTCGTGCAGTTGTATATCGTTTTCGCACTAGTTTTACTATTTTCCACAAGACAAGTAATGTGCGTGCTGAAGAGAATATACTGCTCTACAGCGAAATATTGAAGAATACGTTATCAACTTGTTGGCCTTTATCCTTCGACTAAGATAAAAATTTCACGAAAGGAGTTTAAAATAAAAATACATGTTTTCTGTCATTAACAATCAGTTTGTTCCCGAATTGTCAAATATCCTTCGTGATAAAAAAAAACTTACACAAATGTTGAAATAAAATATCTTAACAAATTAAATTTATAATTATAGTTGTTGTTAGTGTTAAATGATTTGATATTAATGGTAATTAAAACCGAAAATGTATCAACGCAGTTCAGGAAAATATTTTACTCTGTACTAACCTTCTTGCCCATTGTCCTGCCCGTACATAACCACTACCGTGTATAATAACAATTAGTTTTTTAGGTTTATTGATCTTTTCCGGATATGAAAAGAAAAATGTAGACTCGTCGATGGGTGCCTCTTCGGGAATGTAAGTACGTGAAAGGCCATTTTGTGACAATAAATCATAAACAATTTCAGGAATTTGCTATAAAATAGTAAATCAATATTAGTTACACACACAAACAAACACACAATTTGATGTGCATACATCTGCTAATTTTTCATAATGTGCTTGATTTTCAGCCGGATCTTTGGTAACTTCAAACTGAAATGGGTCATCGCCAACTTCACCAGTTGTTTTGTCAATTTTACGTAATTCCCCAGCTGTTAAAGAAAATTTTGTTGAAACTTTATATTTTTTTTTTACAATTCACTTTCCCTCATTTACCAGGATTAAAGGCATAGCCAAATTCTTTTAACTTTTCTATAGCCTGACCACTTTTTGTTGAAGCCGTATTATTTTCCGGATTTGCGCTCATTTCTTGGCTCGTTATTGACTTGGATGCTATTGTTGCTGTGCTGTGAGACTTAATATTTTTAATTCAATTTGTTAATAACAATCATTTATTATTATATATTTTTTTATTACCCTGTCTAAGGAGATACTTTTTACTCTAGACCACAAACTTCTTAAATGTTTTGACATTGTTGTTAGCTTTTTGCCGCATCAGAAAACAAATGCGAAGACAAGCTAAACAAATGCAAAAAAACAGCTGCCATTTTAGTGATGCCATATTATACAAAAAATAATTTTGTTTCACTTGCTCCAATACAACAACCAACCCTAAGACAGCTATTTGCTACTAGATGTCTCTCACCTATTTGCGCTTGTTTTCCAAGTCTTTTGATTTTATACTTGTGAATGAAGAAAAAATGGAATACATCTAGTTTCATATTATATATAGCAACTATAGCTTTCTGACAGACAGACAGACAAACAAACAAACATTTTGGTGGAATGAGGTCATATGGGTATAGTAGGAAAGGTAATTAAAAGTTGTATCGAACAAAATAGAAATTGATGGGAACTATTTAAATAACCTCAAGTTAGCACAAAAGAAGCAAAGAAAAAAAAATGATGAAAAATTGATTAACTGAAGAGCTTGCAAATAACCAAATAATGTTGGTTGGTGTATTAGATCATTAAGAAATTGGCTTGGCGCAAAGATTTTTTCCTCTATGGTATAATCAGTATCAGCTTTGCTTACTACATATTCCCTCTATAACTGGTCTTCGGATGGGCGCAAGGATTTTCTCCTCTCTAGTGCGATGTATGATCAACCAGCCTAGCTGATCATATAGATTTCCTGCGTTTCAAGGCATAAGATGTATGACGCAAGTTGTACATTTTGAAACAGACATAATTCAATTTAAATATATGTGGCCGCGAAAATAGAAAGGGACCTAAGACCTAATTACAAGAGAGCTATTTAAAGTTAGTCTTTTTTTAAACGTTTTTTATTAGTGTAAATGCTATTAAGATGCCTGTTATGACTCCGAAATTACCGATTATTGTAAATTTTTCATTTTTCCCGGCACTCAAGTTACACATTGAATTACACACTTCGGGGGGCATGTGACCACTTTCATTCGATTTCTCACTAAATTTAATCCCATTTAGGGAAAATGGTTAAACTTTAAAAACGGTTCACTTTAAAGACTTGGAAGTTTTTGATACCTTGTGTTAATTTGCTTTGATATAATGCTTATTAAGTCAAAGTAATTTTTTAAACTTATCTTTAAGTTTTGAGCTTATCTAAAAAATGGAGTAATGAGTACTTAGCGAAATGGCCATAAAAATAGCTTGTCCCCCAGTAATCAATTTCAGTGAATTTATAATTTGTATTAAGCACGCTATTAATCAAAAATTAATTAAAATGTTAAAAAATTTATCATTTTTTTCTTCTGTCGAGTACAGGTTAGTTCCGGAAATCCTTTCAATCGATTGTGCCATTATATAAAAAAAATTCGGTCAACCTACCCTTAGGTCTCTTTGGCGGTCACAAATGCAAAAACCGTAAATCAAGAAACAATAGATTTATTCTTTTTTTAATTATTGATGTAAAAGTTTCTCACAACTACTTACACGAACGAGGTGCTTGTAGTACCCAAAAACTCATAAGAAATTTTGTGGAGATCAGCATACTGTAGTTAAGATGAATTGGCGTGCTGCTGTTTAAATGAAAAGTTATGTTTTTGTATTTTTCAATACGTTTTCATAAAGTCACGATGAAAAATTAATCACCGAACTATTAAAAAAAAAACTCTTAAGTTTTCCAAATACGACTATGTTAAAAATTCATTGTCTATTATTTTTTAAAGTAAAATTTTTACTTACGCTTATATTTTTACTATTTAATTTATTTTACCCGCAAAATCAAATTATAATAATAAAATATTTCTACGTTTTATTCTCTAAATAGAGTATTGTTCGTAAGTTTTGTACGCATGCAAGAATACAAATATAAATTACGCGGAATGAATTTTAATTAAGAAGCAACAATATCTTTTTTGATTTTGTATTTATTCTTACACATAGCCTACCGGTCAGTTTTAATTTGTTTTTTGGTCTGAACGGTTTATTTTTGGACAAAAGGAAAAAAAATTAAATAATTGTTAATTTTAGTGTCAAATATTTGCTTCAAATTGATTCAATGTTCATCAAATGACCTCTAACATGTTAAGAATTATTTGGTGCTTTTCGTTATTGATAGTGTTAAAAGTAAGTGTTGTGAATGAAAATGCATATTAAAAAAAATATTAAAAACTACATAATTAGTAATGATTTAGATAAATTATATACATACATATGTATGTGTATGTATATTTAATGTTTGTTCCCACATCAAAAATATTTTCGAATTATATGAATAATATTTAAGAAGAACCGACAATTTGGATATATTCATCATCCTTTAAACCCTTCTTGGATAGTCTCAATTACATGTTTTCACGTATTTTTCTTATTGTCAGAACCAGGCCTGGGGATGCAAATTATATTTTGTAATTAAATTATCCAATTATATGAAATTGTTATATAATTAATTTTGATTTGAATTAAAAATTATAATCGCAGTTAATGTAATTTTGATAATTCTTGCAAAAAATCGACTTCAAGTAAGAACGATGGGCATCAAATCTAATTAAAATATTTAATAAGGGGTATTCTACAAGCACTAGTACTCAAAGCTGATAAAAGATAAACAATTCAAATCACCCATGAGGATAACCTTTGACTTTAAATTTGTTGTTTTTGCGGATATAGTAATACGGACTCGGCGTAAATTTTTTTGTGCTATACATATATGGGCATTTTCACAGAAATGTCAACCACAGACAAAAAATTAAAATTCTGTAAGCAAGGCACATTCATCAGGTAACCTCACTACGAAAGAGTAATTTTAAGACAAAAATTTTTAAATTTCTCTTATGAGCAAGGCATATTAAACAGGTAGCCTCACTACTGAGGGGAAATATTAAGGCGAAAATAATCAATTTTTTAATATGTATTTTGACAGTTAAACTCACTACGAAAGGGATATATTAAGGCGAAAATTTATAATTTTTTGTATATGAAGTTTGATAGTTCAACTTCCATTTAAGGGGAAAAATTGTAAGTTTAACTGTCAAAATCCATATAAAAAATTTATATTTTTTTGATATTTTGATATTTCCCCATTTAAAAGTAAATAAATAAATTATATGAGTAGTTTAAAAAAGATTTTCCAAACGAAAAATAAAAAAAGTCAACTTTTTTAAAATGCGACTTCGCCATTTCCAGTCAGTAAATAAAATGCCACACAATTTGTGTGTTTGCATGTATTATACAAATTTCGACTTTCTTTCCCATATTTTCCCAGCGATTTTGAAACTTTTCTTAAAGCAGTTTGCAGTGATATTCAGAATGAATATTATTGCATGACGAAAAGTGCCTAACAGATTTAAAATGTCAATTTATTCCGCTTGCTTATTTGGTTAACATGGAAGATGAAGTAAACTGGTAGCAATGGCATAAAACCGATCACCACTTATGTAGCTCTGTCAAATACATTTTAAACTTTCTATGAGTTAGTCATTGGCGTGGAAACTAAGTAACCATCACTGAAAATCCATTTTCAATATTTTCAGAAAACAAAAATAAACGAAATCCCACCGAGTTCGTTCTTGAAATTGATATTATGTACCACGAATTATAGGTTGACAATCCAAAACGAAACACGAAGTGCTCATTTTAGCTACCGTCAGGTAACAATTTTTACCTCTATAGCATGGTTGGCTGGTGCCTCACAGTCGATTGTGGTTATAACTAAACGATAAACTTTTACGCATAATAAATGCGAAGTATATTTGTTTCTTTTAAACAATTTAATTGAAATTAAAAAAATTTAATGAATTTTTAAAGATTTTATTTATTTTCTGATAGAAGCTGCGCCCAATTTAAAAATAAATATATATTGATCCAATTTGAAATTTGTCTTTACATTATAAGTTGGACGAAAATGGAAGGAAGTGAGAAGCATTCTGTTTTTACATATAAAGATGTTATTAAAGATATTTTGTTATGTTTCGTTGCGAAAATAAATATATAAATATGTATATGTCTAAAATATATATAAAAATGTGTATGTCTAATTATATAAAATGTAAAAAAAAAAACAGAAAGTATGATGGAAAAAATGTCGCATGCGGCATGTCGCTTGAGAGATTAAAGTGATCGAGGAAGTGATTTTTGTACATAAAATGCCTTTTTCCCCCATTTCTTACCTCAGACATGCTAAGTTTGTATATTTTCATTTCTGGTCGTTAATACGTCGCACAGTGGGACCAAAAGTCAACACAACTACAATAGCGAGACTACCAAAATTTTATGTGGGTAGCTCCTAGAACATACTGCATGCTTGAACAAAATCTTGGTGGTATACGAGGGAGTACCCCCATACAAAAAAAATTATAATATTCCTATATCTACCAAACCACATTAGCAAGGCAACATACATTGAATAAGGGTAGCTCTTAAAACAAACTGCATGTGTGAGCAAAATCTTAAATGTATTGGAGGGGAGATATGGGTACCACCATACGAAAAAAAAATATTAATTTTTCTATATCCGCAAATCTTGAATAGTAAAGTCAACTAAATTTGATAATACAACAAATAATATTGTTTTTAATTCTTAACAAAAACTACAAAAACTTCAAATAACAATTGTACTTACATGCATTAATAAGTACAGGATCCAATAACAACAAAGATTAATGCATGTTAATAAATAGCAAACTGCCAGACTTATAAGTAATGTTACGTACATTAACCAGCGATGGGAGGGTGAATCTAATCTTTATAATACATGGAAATATCCACACCTAGGAGTGACTCATGCTTGACTCACGGATAACAAATTACGACTTTTGCACATCATACGTAAAATAATGACAACAACAACAACAACAATAAAAGTGTTAGCAAAAGTCGCAAAGGGCTTTGGTTGGCAAACTCAACGGGTGAGACTGTTACTAATTTTGAGGCGCACCGATGCCTTTTTTGGTTTAAGCTTTAAAACTAAATTAATTCTTTGCTCAACTCAGTCCAACTAATAACTTTATGACCGTTTAAACAAAGAAAATGTATTTATTTCCTATCTTTCTAATATAAACAGTTAAAACAATCGCACTTCCCCAAATAATTTGATATTCAAATTTAAGCAAAACTTTTCATTAAATACCTGATCCTGATGGTTGGTTGCATGAATGAATTTATTACTTTTTCAAAATTACTTGTGCTAAATATTGTTTCATTACACAAAGTTTTACGCCTTTTCTAACTATTTTTTTACCAAAGCACCGTTACCTATTTGATATTAGTTTTAGGCCTATTGATGTAGAATTTTATGCTCTTAAAAATTATTTTTTAATTAATCCGCGAAAATGGTAACTTGGTCCCTCTGTGCGGTGGTCAAAATTTTAAAACGGTTAGTTACACCGTTTGGTTCATATAAGGTCCGTAAAATAAAATTAGTTTTGGTTTTGAAAAATTTTAAAAAAATTATATAAAAATTATATATAAAACTTAAAATATGTTTACTATCGTCAAGGAAAAAGTGTACAATAATCTTTATAAATTAATTAAAATGTCATTAATTGATCACATTATAACGAATAAAAGAAACAATTATTGATATTTTAATTTAAATACGTAAATGCATTAATCACACCTTATAACGAAAGACTATCTTCAAATAAATTATTATCAATTGCTTAATAATGAACATCTGTATTCAATAAGTAACAATAAGCTGAACATTTCATAATATCAATCAATAAAAATGGCAATAAATAAAAACTTTAAACAAAATGCATTTCGTTTGCTTCTAGAATTTTAATAGGAAATTTAAAATAATTTCAGAATTTTGTAAATTGCAAAGCATTCCATAAACAATATATTTAATTTATTTTTCTCTATACTTTAAACTTTAGAGTTCAGCATTGCAATGCGAGTCATACCCATCCACTTCCACAGAAGCCACTACTCATATTGTCAGCTATGTACATCAACGTAAAGTACAAAAACAGCACCAGCAGCACCCGAAAGATGTGAAGCATAATGAAATTGAAGAATCTGATTTTGAAAAATTTCGTTCAAACTTAACTTCCAACGCTCATCCCGAAATGCGTGGCGCCTTACAACAACTCTTTAGCCGATTTGTGAAAAACATTGAGACAAATTCAGAGCAATTCGAAAATGATGTATCGCAGGGAGTTGATTATCAACAAAATTTACAGGAAAATGAAATTTCTCACAACCAATTAAGCGACGATTTAATGGCTGATCAAATGAATACTTTGGAAAATGGTTTTGGTGACAATGAACAACACGAGTCTCCTAAAAATGAGACCATGTGGCAACGCTCAAAACAAAGTATTCCAGTTTTGGAATCCGTACGTCATTTAGTGAACAGTGTACGTGATGGTCGTCTAAATCATACGGAACATGTTCAACGTCATCGAACTCTGCTAAGTGAAATGCATCCCACCATGCCAGAGCAAAACACTTCGATGGCCATTGAAACCGAAGAGGAACGTGAAATGATAAATGGAAGCACCGATTTACAATTTCTGGAAGTTTTAGGATCTATAGGCAGTAAAGTATGGGGCTTTTTCTCAACTATAAGACAAGTTTTTGCTGCCAGTACTGGTAGTGCTAGTGCTGCTTTGTCAGCTTCAAGTTCATCAAGTAGTTCTTAGCCTTCAAAAAAAAAAAATAATCATAATTTTATCATTTCTTTTTCTTGAAATTTTAAATATTAAATTTAGGTCGAATAATATCTTTTAAAACTGTGATTAACCATGTTAAAATAAAATAAAAATATAATGCAATTTTATTCGATTTATTAATAACTAGATGTACCTGCCAAGTCGTAGGCATCAAACGAAAATGGGCAAAACCGTTTAAATAAAAAAATTAAATCTCTGACTACTAATAGCATTGAAATCAATTTTTTCACAAACTATGTGATTAATTTTAAAGAAAAAATGGGAAAATTTTAAGTAGACACTAGCAGAACGTAATTCGTTTTCTGGATCGCTACATTCTTTTTCAGCAGTCTTCTGCTTCTATCTACTACATCTATATAATCCATTGAACCAATCAAACTTAGATAAAGGAATATATGAGAAAATTGTATTCAATTATCTATTGTTAGTTGGTGAGAATGATAGATAATTGTATACAGATAAATTGATAGATAAATGAATACGAGAAAATTGTATTCAATTATCTATCGTTCTCACCAATTGAATACAAATTTTTTCCAAGGTAGATTTTTCTTACTAGGTAGTGGCGTCTCTACAACAAATACAACAAGAACAACATGGCCTTTATTATACCCTTCATTTCCCTTATATTTTCTTCCATTTGAGATTACCAAGGCATGTTACAAAAGCTAGCCTCAGTAGGAAGAAATTTTTTTATATGGAATTTGACAGTTGAACTACCATTTAAGGGGAAAGAGAGTAAATTTAACTGTCAAACTCTATATAAAAAAAATTAAAAATTTTACCCCTAAAGTTTCCCTTTCCGTACTGAAATTTGAAAAGTCGAAATTTTTTTATATGAAGTTTGACAGTTAAACTACCACTAAAGGCAAAAATTGTAAGTTTAACTGCCAAAATCCATGTAGAAAAAATTAAAATGTTCGCCTTAAGATTACCCCTCTGTAGTGAGGCTACCTAATAAATGTACTCTGCAACTGAGCCTACCTTGTAGGTTACCTTGTTTAATATGCTTTGAATGCGTTGATCATATCAAGTTAGATTTATCTTCCTTCCTCGTCCGCCTAGCTGACTTAGTAGTTCGAAAGTTGTCAAAATTTTTTTGTGGTTAGATATTTTATTGTGCAAATCGAGCTTTGTATAAAAAAAATGTCATGTTCATCTTTTGTTGTATATGTAGTAGAGGCGCCACTACATAGTAAGATAAATCCACCTTGAATATGATCATTTAAATTAAATACAAAATATCTCAATATATAATTTAAAAATGATTCTAAAACAAAGCAGTCACTTCTTTCAACTGACAATAAACACTTGAACTTGAAAAATATCTGCTAACGAAATTTTTTGTAAAAAATTTTATTGTTATAAAAATTAATTATAAAAAAATTCTATCTTTTCGTTTTATCTAAATTACTAGTAACTTTCCAACTATAAATGTATTAAAATGCGAATAATAGCCAATATTTTGCCATCCATAAATGTAAGTTTTAATTTGTGGGAAAAATTTTTTTTTGTGTTACTTATGTATCCTGTCTTACAGCTTTCAGCAAGACTATCTTGCAACACTAGCAATCAACGTTATAGCTCTTTGGTACGAGTAGTGCCACGGAATTATTATTTGGCATGCAGAAATTTAGCTGGCGGCAGAATTTGTAAATCCAATGCGATAGGCAAAAAATCTATTACAGAATATATTGGCCCTTTTAAAAAAACTGGAAGATGTTCATCTCTGACGGCTCTAAATTGTATAAGTAAAAACTCGCATAACGTTTTTCTAATACCACTAGATTGGCTTCGTGCTAATGAACACTCCATGAGAAGTACTATAACGTCCATCTTCTCAAATACTCAAAAAATAGGCAAGTTTAGTCCCGCTCTTAAAAATGTTAAGATATATCGTAAGAAAGAAACAAAATATCTTAAGACTGCACCGCAATCAGATCAAAAAATGAATCTGAATGAGTCTCAATTAGTTAAGTACAAAAATGTTATAAATACATTCGCAGCCAATAGAGATTATTTGGGAGTTTTAGCAGATGTTCTTAACAAAAGTTTTAAGCAAATTTTTGGAATCGGAACACACGCCCAGCTTATTAAACTTGTAAAAAAAGAAAATAATTCCAATTTATCTATAAGTATTTCTCCGTTTAAGAATCAAAATATGCCATTCTCTGAAATTAAAGGCTTTTTAACAAAAGCTATTCCTATGGCTTTGGCTAAGAAGTCTTTCTCAACTAGCACATCAGCTTTGATGATAAAAAACTTCTCAGAGGGTAAAAGTTTTGATATTCAAACATTAATAACTCAAACTAAAAGCTCTTTACCAAATTCTGTAGATCTAAATGTAAAACGTAATTCATCGAGCAGCAGTAGTAGATGTAAATCTAATCCTAATTATGATTTTCCCTATCTTTCAAAAATATTCGGAACTGAGGCATTGCTTATGAGAAGCGATGCATACAATCAGGCACTTATTGAAGCCTCTAAAAGAAGAGCTGCTTTAGAAGAGTGTCAATCTGTCAGCCTGAAGCTTACAAATGATGAATTTAGTAGACCTCAAATAAGCCTAAAAGAAAGTAGTGCTCCTAAAATTAATACACAATATACATTAAAACCTGAACCAAAACCCTTTATGCCTTCTCCGGCTCCAGCGATACCTAAAAAACAAGCTGATAGTGGATGCAAAAAAGATGACCCCTGTAAGCCGGTAGAATGTCCGGATCCTTGTAAAACGGAACTAGAGAAGCTAGAAAACTTAAAGAATGAGAGCAAGAAGAAAAAGAAAAATAAAATGCCTACTGGCTGTGTAAATCCTAAATGTAAAAAGGATAACAAATGTAACAAACCGCCAAAGAGTCCTTGCAAAAAGGCCTCAAATGAAATAAAAATTTCAATTGGTGAAGTTAAAGAATTATCAAAATCTGAAGCGCCTATGCAACAAATTGCTTTGAAATCAAAGCGCCCCTCAAATCAAGAAAGAATAGGAGATGTAATTAAAACATCTGACGAATGTCGTTGCTCCAAGTGCAATAAAGGTAATAAAAATAAAGGTAAGTCTTCCGATAAAGCTAAGCCTAAGAAAAAGCAAGATATTTGTAAGGAAGAGAAAAAAGAATATAAACCAAAATGTAATCCAGATCCATGCAAACAAGATAAACCTTGTGGTGGAGATAAGAAGGCTATGAAAAATCCTACAAACAAAGATGAGAAAAAGGCACAACCTTGTAAAAAGAAAGATTCAGGTGACAAAAAAGGAGATTCATGTGGTAAAAAGAAAGATCCTTGTGGAAAAAAAGAAGATCCATGTGGAAAAAAGAAAGATCCTTGTGGTAAAAAAGAAGATCCATGTGGCAAAAAGAAAGATCCCTGTGGAAAAAAGGAAGATCCATGTGGAAAAAAGAAAGATCCATGTGGAAAAAAAGAAGATCCATGTGGAAAAAAGAAAGATCCTTGTGCTAAAAAAGAAGATCCATGTGGCAAAAAGAAAGATCCCTGTGGAAAAAAGGAAGATCCATGTGGAAAAAAGAAAGATCCATGTGGAAAAAAAGAAGATCCATGTGGAAAAAAGAAAGATCCATGTGCCAAAAAAGAAGATCCATGTGGTAAAAAGAAAGATCCTTGCGGAAAAAAAGAAGATCCTTGTAAAAAGAAATCTTCAAGTCCTTGTAAGCCCAAAAAAAGTGCCAGCTCTTCGTCAGGATGCGGCGGTCAACAAAAAAAATCAACGAAACCCAATTGTAAAAAAAATTTTAGCACCAATACTACAGTATCAAAACCAAGTTGTGATGTCATGGTCAAGGGTACTTTAGCAAATTTGCCCACGTTAAATTATTGGAATTTGTATAGTTTTGGATTTATGCGCCAGTTTAGTTCTAAGAAGAAAAAATCCGAAGAGGATTTAGGCAATTTTAGTCGATGCAAAACTGTACAAACTCGTATACCAGCTCAGCGCAAAAACGCATATAATCCTCATCCTAAGGATGGTCTACGGCAATGTTATCCCACCTATGATATGGAATGCAAAAAACTGTGCAAAGATCCACGACAAACTGATTGTAGAAAATATGCCTTCCTAAAGGATACCGAAGATAAAAAACGTAAAAGTAAGTAGTTTAGAAAATTAATTATTTCCTATACTTTTCTTATTTCATTTTTATACTTAAAGATAAAAAATAAGCATCATCCAATTTTGACACCGCATTGAATTCTTGGATTGTAACCCATATTTTAAAAAGAAAAAAAAAACACTCTTTTAAACATCAAGTGTGCTAAAAAAAACCTAAATTATCCCAATGTTATTCTGATTATATGAAATAAAGTAAAGAAAATAAAGATTCAATAGATGGATAACGATTAATTACGAAACAATAGAAATAAGCGGAATTCCTAAAACCTGCGGTAAGGGTAAGATATGTTTTTATAATCTTATTTTGGTTAAAATTATTTTTGCAAAACATAAATTAAAAAACACAAATTTTGTCCGGACAAAGCATACAAAGCTTGCAACGCATTGACGTATTCAAAGTGTGTTATGTACTTTCACCTTAAATGTCAACAAAGCTTATCGCCGATTACCGAACATACGAACAAACGATGCTCTTTCCCACCCGTAATATGCTACCAAACTAAATGTTTCCCTTCCAAATGTTTTATTGTCTAAACTCAGACTAAGTTGTTGCGAGAAAGGTAAATAAAGTCTTATAAAATGATAAATAAAGCATTACAGCGCTTTTTTAATTTGTTTGTCATCGATAGAGGTTTAGTTAAATAATTGTTTACATATTATATCGGATATACGCATACAAAGTTCATGTTCCTTAAAACCTCGTTTCTATGGAGACACCCTATTAGCTTTAATTTACTCTGTGTAATTTTTTTACATAAAAACATTCTTAATTGGAAAACCCATTTATTTTTAAAACCTTATATGCGAAAAATACGCCTCTATTGGGATACTCTTTAATTTTTAACTTCATTTTATTATTTGCAATAGTAGCCAAACCATACACCTATGTATGTAGCCATTACAAGAGAAAGTAATGGTCAGACAATACCGCAGAGCAACGGTTATAATTTGTTCACGTTTTTATAGGTGGCGAATACTTGTTTGTCATTGTACAGCAGATAGTAATAGTACGGCTGAGCAACAGATGGCGATGTTTGGACTGCCAAACTTAAATAAAACAACGTTATTTTCATGTTATAAATTGGCTTTTATAACAAATGTTTTAACAGCCATGTTAAGACATTAACATGATGTTAGTGTTAATCGGCCCTATTCGCGTTGGCGTTGTAGTATGAAAACGAAATGAAAACGACATTTTGGCATTGCCGTTGGCGTTAATATATCGTCGTAAATATATCGGTATTCTCTATTTTGAAACGGAGATAGAAACGACAATAAAACAATCGTTCTCTGTCGTCATTATTGTAGTCAACGAATTTCAAACGACTAAAGGAAGAACAAGTAAAAGTGCTATATTCGGCCGTGCCGAATCTTCTATACCCTTCACCACGGTGATTTTATTTATACAGACATGTACAGCGTTATCCATATTGTTGACTCTTTACTTAAATAAATTCGTATGAGAAAAAATCATTATTCATAAGTTAAAAAAATAGAAGACAAATGAAAACAAATTCCGTTTGCTACAATTGTCGCCGTGTTGTCAGCTACTTAATTATATTGAAGACGACAGCTACATCGTAAACTCTGACATTGTTGTAGAAATACTTATTTTGATTTTATAAAATTAAATAACTTTTTCAAAAAATTATAAATATTTCCTCCAAAACTTTTTGTTTGTATATGAATTTGCAATTTACAATTTTGTGACATTTTTTTTTTGTTGAATAAAATAGAAATTAGCCTAAGTTGACGACAGCCACAACGTTTCATTTTTGACAGTTTGTAGTCGGTATTCTGATGATGTCTATGTGTTTAATGCACCTAGGTTTTAAAACGGAGATATCCTATATTAAAAAATCAAACGCATTTAAAAAAATATGTTATAAATTGGCTTTTATAACAAATGTTTTAACAGCCATGTTAAGACATTAACATGATGTTAGTGTTAATCGGCCCTATTCGCGTTGGCGTTGTAGTTTGAAAACGAAATGAAAACGACATTTTGGCATTGCCGTTGGCGTTAATATATCGTCGTAAATATATCGGTATTCTCTATTTTGAAACGGAGATAGAAACGACAATAAAACAATCGTTCTCTGTCGTCATTATTGTAGTCAACGAATTTCAAACGACTAAAGGAAGAACAAGTAAAAGTGCTATATTCGGCCGTGCCGAATCTTCTATACCCTTCACCACGGTGATTTTATTTATACAGACATGTACAGCATTATCCATATTGTTGACTCTTTATTTAAATAAAGTCGTATAAGAAAAAATCATTATTCATGAGTTAAAGAAATAGAAGACAAATGAAAACAAATTCCGTTTGCTACAATTGTCGCCGTGTTGTCAGCTACTTAATGATATTGAAGCCGACGCTACATCGTAAACTCTGACATTGTTGTAGAAATACTTATTTTGCTTTTATAAAATTAAATAACTTTTTCAAAAACTTTTAAATATCTCCTCCAAAACTTTTTGTTTGTATATGAATTTGTAATTTACAATAATAATGTAATTTGTGACATTTTCTTTTGTTGAATAAAATAGAAATTAGCCTAAGTTGACGACATCCACAACGGTGGTCGTGTAGCCATGTAGCTATACTGGCTTCAAAAAAAAAAACGTTTACCTATAAACGTGTGTATTTTATTTTTGGCAGTTTTTACCCGGTATCCTGATGATGTCTATGTGTTTAATGCACCTAGGTTTTAAACAAAGATCTCATCTATTTTAAATCAATCGCATTTAAAAAAAAACAAGTAAAAGTGCTATATTCGGCCGTGCCGAATCTTCTATACCCTTCAGCACGGTGATTTTATTTATACAGACATGTACAGCATTATCCATATTGTTGACTCTTTATTTAAATAAAGTCGTATAAGAAAAAATCATTATTCATGAGTTAAAGAAATAGAAGACAAATGAAAACAAATTCCGTTTGCTACAATTGTCGCCGTGTTGTCAGCTACTTAATGATATTGAAGCCGACGCTACATCGTAAACTCTGACATTGTTGTAGAAATACTTATTTTGCTTTTATAAAATTAAATAACTTTTTCAAAAACTTTTAAATATCTCCTCCAAAACATTTTTGTTTGTATATGAATTTGTAATTTACAATAATAATGTAATTTGTGACATTTTCTTTTGTTGAATAAAATAGAAATTAGCCTAAGTTGACGACATCCACAACGGTGGTCGTGTAGCCATGTAGCTATACTGGCTTCAAAAAAAAAAACGTTTACCTATAAACGTGTGTATTTTATTTTTGGCAGTTTTTACCCGGTATCCTGATGATGTCTATGTGTTTAATGCACCTAGGTTTTAAACAAAGATCTCATCTATTTTAAATCAATCGCATTTAAAAAAAAAATCAAACGCATTTAAAAAAATATGTTACTCTATATACACACATACATACATATGTATATTCTTAATATTAAATATATGTTATGTTACAGTCATGATTTTCATTTTCAAAGAAATATTGAAATTTTTGTTTTAATTTTTCGAAAATTGTGTGTAAACATTTTTTGTAAAAATATTTTTTTAAAAATTTTTTGTAAAATTTTATTCGAAAATTTTTTGGAAAATTTTTAAAAAAATTTTTTTTTTCTAATATTTTTCTGTAAAATATCTTTTTGAAAATGCTTTGTAAATTTTTTTGTAAATATTTTTGAAAAAAATTTTTTAAAAAAATTTTTTTTTTAAAATTTTTGTAAAAATTTTTTTTTAAAAATTTGATTGAAATTTTTTTGTTAAATTTTGGACCTTTCTCCAATATATTGAGTTAGAATGGTCAGACTAAAGCAAAAAGAAATCCTTACAAAAAAAAAATAAATTTCATTATATTGACACATGGGGGGCCCTTTTAACTGCTCCTATTTGTCAGTAGGTACCCTGTGGGTCCATTGGCTACCTCTATGCGTATTGCTTTCTATTAAGGTCTCTAATACAAATCAAAGCAGAAAAACCCTACCAATCTAAAAACAAACAAAAATCGCCCCTCGCAGGGGGTTATTGATCCCCCGAGATCTGTATGCACTCCTTGCGATCTACCTGTCACACTCTAATATTTATTTGACAAAAAAAGGCAAAACAGAATCATTAAAGCCGAAAAAAATTAAAAAAAAACGTAAAAAAAATATAGGTGGGCGTGGTTTTTGGCCCGTAGCCTCCAAAGGAATGATCCGATGTTGCTGAATTGCAATACCAAAATTTTCGAAACTATGCCTGACAGATTGGTGTGCTTAAATTTTTTTTATCTCTTCTGATGCCTTGGCAAATGACATTACCACACTAACACGGACAGACGGACAGACGGACAGACGGACATCGCTTAATCAACTTCTCTATGCATAAGGATCCAGAATATATATACTTTATGGGGTCGGAAATGAATATTGTAGAAATTACACACGGAATGACAAACTTATATATACCCTTTCCACCTGTGGTGAAGGGTATAAAAATATGTTACTCTATATACACACATACATACATATGTATATTCTTAATATTAAATATAAGTATGTTATGTTACAGTCATGATTTTCATTTTCAAAGAAATATTGAAATTTTTGTTTTAATTTTTCGAAAATTGTGTGTAAAAATTTTTTGTAAAAATATTTTTTTAAAAATTTTTTGTAAAATTTTATTCGAAAATTTTTTGGAAAATTTTTTAAAAAAATTTTTTTTCTAATATTTTTCTGTAAAATATCTTTTTGAAAATGCTTTGTAAATTTTTTTGTAAATATTTTTGAAAAAAATTTTTAAAAAAAATTTTTTTTTAAAAATTTTTGTAAAAATTTTTTTTTAAAAATTTGATTGAAATTTATTTGTTAAATTTTGGACCTTTCTCCAATATATTGAGTTAGAATGGTCAGACTAAAGCAAAAAGAAATCCTTACAAAAAAAAAATAAATTTCATCATATTGACACATGGGGGCCCTTTTAACTGCTTCTATTTGTCAGTAGGTACCCTGTGGGTCCATTGGCTACCTCTATGCGTATTGCTTTCTATTAAGGTCTCTAATACAAATCAAAGCAGAAAAACCCTACCAATCTAAAAACAAACAAAAATCGCCCCTCGCAGGGGGTTATTGATCCCCCGAGATCTGTATGCACTCCTTGCGATCTACCTGTCACACTCTAATATTTATTTGACAAAAAAAGGCAAAACAGAATCATTAAAGCCGAAAAAAATTTAAAAAAAACGTAAAAAAACGTAAAAAAAATATAGGTGGGCGTGGTTTTTGGCCCGTAGCCTCCAAAGGAATGATCCGATGTTGCTGAATTGCAATACCAAAATTTTCGAAACTATGCCTGACAGATTGGTGTGCTTAAATTTTTTGTATCTCTTCTGATGCCTTGGCAAATGACATTACCACACTAACACGGACAGACGGACAGACGGACAGACGGACAGACGGACAGACGGACAGACGGACAGACGGACAGACGGACAGACGGACAGACGGACAGACGGACATCGCTTAATCAACTTCTCTATGTATAAGGATCCAGAATATATATACTTTATGGGGTCGGAAATAAATATTGTAGAAATTACACACGGAATGACAAACTTATATATACCCTTTCCACCTGTGGTGAAGGGTATAAAAATCAAACGCATTTAAAACAAGTAAAAGTGCTATATTCGGCCGTGCCGAATCTTCTATACCCTTCACCACGGTGATTTTATTTATACAGACATGTACAGCATTATCCATATTGTTGACTCTTTATTTAAATAAAGTCGTATAAGAAAAAATCATTATTCATGAGTTAAAGAAATAGAAGACAAATGAAAACAAATTCCGTTTGCTACAATTGTCGCCGTGTTGTCAGCTACTTAATGATATTGAAGCCGACGCTACATCGTAAACTCTGACATTGTTGTAGAAATACTTATTTTGCTTTTATAAAATTAAATAACTTTTTCAAAAACTTTTAAATATCTCCTCCAAAACATTTTTGTTTGTATATGAATTTGTAATTTACAATAATAATGTAATTTGTGACATTTTCTTTTGTTGAATAAAATAGAAATTAGCCTAAGTTGACGACATCCACAACGGTGGTCGTGTAGCCATGTAGCTATACTGGCTTCAAAAAAAAAAAACGTTTACCTATAAACGTGTGTATTTTATTTTTGGCAGTTTTTACCCGGTATCCTGATGATGTCTATGTGTTTAATGCACCTAGGTTTTAAACAAAGATCTCATCTATTTTAAATCAATCGCATTTAAAAAAAAAATCAAACGCATTTAAAAAAATATGTTACTCTATATACACACATACATACATATGTATATTCTTAATATTAAATATATGTTATGTTACAGTCATGATTTTCATTTTCAAAGAAATATTGAAATTTTTGTTTTAATTTTTCGAAAATTGTGTGTAAAAATTTTTTGTAAAAATATTTTTTTAAAAATTTTTTGTAAAATTTTATTCGAAAATTTTTTGGAAAATTTTTAAAAAAATTTTTTTTTTCTAATATTTTTCTGTAAAATATCTTTTTGAAAATGCTTTGTAAATTTTTTTGTAAATATTTTTGAAAAAAATTTTTTAAAAAAATTTTTTTTTAAAAATTTTTGTAAAAATTTTTTTTTAAAAATTTGATTGAAATTTTTTTGTTAAATTTTGGACCTTTCTCCAATATATTGAGTTAGAATGGTCAGACTAAAGCAAAAAGAAATCCTTACAAAAAAAAAATAAATTTCATCATATTGACACATGGGGGGCCCTTTTAACTGCTCCTATTTGTCAGTAGGTACCCTGTGGGTCCATTGGCTACCTCTATGCGTATTGCTTTCTATTAAGGTCTCTAATACAAATCAAAGCAGAAAAACCCTACCAATCTAAAAACAAACAAAAATCGCCCCTCGCAGGGGGTTATTGATCCCCCGAGATCTGTATGCACTCCTTGCGATCTACCTGTCACACTCTAATATTTATTTGACAAAAAAAGGCAAAACAGAATCATTAAAGCCGAAAAAAATTAAAAAAAAACGTAAAAAAAATATAGGTGGGCGTGGTTTTTGGCCCGTAGCCTCCAAAGGAATGATCCGATGTTGCTGAATTGCAATACCAAAATTTTCGAAACTATGCCTGACAGATTGGTGTGCTTAAATTTTTTTTATCTCTTCTGATGCCTTGGCAAATGACATTACCACACTAACACGGACAGACGGACAGACGGACAGACGGACAGACGGACAGACGGACAGACGGACAGACGGACATCGCTTAATCAACTTCTCTATGTATAAGGATCCAGAATATATATACTTTATGGGGTCGGAAATGAATATTGTAGAAATTACACACGGAATGACAAACTTATATATACCCTTTCCACCTGTGGTGAAGGGTATAAAAATATGTTACTCTATATACACACATACATACATATGTATATTCTTAATATTAAATATATGTTATGTTACAGTCATGATTTTCATTTTCAAAGAAATATTGAAATTTTTGTTTTAATTTTTCGAAAATTGTGTGTAAAAATTTTTTGTAAAAATATTTTTTTAAAAATTTTATTCGAAAATTTTTTGGAAAATTTTTTAAAAAAATTTTTTTTTCTAATATTTTTCTGTAAAATATCTTTTTGAAAATGCTTTGTAAATTTTTTTGTAAATATTTTTGAAAAAAATTTTTTAAAAAAATTTTTTTTTAAAAATTTTTGTAAAAATTTTTTTTTAAAAATTTGATTGAAATTTTTTTGTTAAATTTTGGACCTTTCTCCAATATATTGAGTTAGAATGGTCAGACTAAAGCAAAAAGAAATCCTTACAAAAAAAAAATAAATTTCATCACATTGACACATGGGGGGCCCTTTTAACTGCTCCTATTTGTCAGTAGGTACCCTGTGGGTCCATTGGCTACCTCTATGCGTATTGCTTTCTATTAAGGTCTCTAATACAAATCAAAGCAGAAAAACCCTACCAATCTAAAAACAAACAAAAATCGCCCCTCGCAGGGGGTTATTGATCCCCCGAGATCTGTATGCACTCCTTGCGATCTACCTGTCACACTCTAATATTTATTTGACAAAAAAAGGCAAAACAGAATCATTAAAGCCGAAAAAAATTAAAAAAAAACGTAAAAAAAATATAGGTGGGCGTGGTTTTTGGCCCGTAGCCTCCAAAGGAATGATCCGATGTTGCTGAATTGCAATACCAAAATTTTCGAAACTATGCCTGACAGATTGGTGTGCTTAAATTTTTTGTATCTCTTCTGATGCCTTGGCAAATGACATTACCACACTAACACGGACAGACGGACAGACGGACAGACGGACATCGCTTAATCAACTTCTCTATGTATAAGGATCCAGAATATATATACTTTATGGGGTCGGAAATGAATATTGTAGAAATTACACACGGAATGACAAACTTATATATACCCTTTCCACCTGTGGTGAAGGGTATAAAAATATGTTACTCTATATACACACATACATACATATGTATATTCTTAATATTAAATATATGTTATGTTACAGTCATGATTTTCATTTTCAAAGAAATATTGAAATTTTTGTTTTAATTTTTCGAAAATTGTGTGTAAAAATTTTTTGTAAAAATATTTTTTTAAAAATTTTTTGTAAAATTTTATTCGAAAATTTTTTGTAAAATTTTATTCGAAAATTTTTTGGAAAATTTTTTAAAAAATTTTTTTTTCTAATATTTTTCTGTAAAATATCTTTTTGAAAATGCTTTGTAAATTTTTTTGTAAATATTTTTGAAAAAAATTTTTTAAAAAAATTTTTTTTTTAAAAAATAAATTTCATCATATTGACACATGGGGGGCCCTTTTAACTGCTCCTATTTGTCAGTAGGTACCCTGTGGGTCCATTGGCTACCTCTATGCGTATTGCTTTCTATTAAGGTCTCTAATACAAATCAAAGCAGAAAAACCCTACCAATCTAAAAACAAACAAAAATCGCCCCTCGCAGGGGGTTATTGATCCGATCTACCTGTCACACTCTAATATTTATTTGACAAAAAAAGGCAAAACAGAATCATTAAAGCCGAAAAAAATTAAAAAAAAACGTAAAAAAAACGTAAAAAAAATATAGGTGGGCGTGGTTTTTGGCCCGTAGCCTCCAAAGGAATGATCCGATGTTGCTGAATTGCAATACCAAAATTTTCGAAACTATGCCTGACAGATTGGTGTGCTTAAATTTTTTGTATCTCTTCTGATGCCTTGGCAAATGACATTACCACACTAACACGGACAGACGGACAGACGGACATCGCTTAATCAACTTCTCTATGTATAAGGATCCAGAATATATATACTTTATGGGGTCGGAAATGAATATTGTAGAAATTACACACGGAATGACAAACTTATAACGAGTGATTTTTTAAGAGCTTGAGAACTTTTTTTAAAAAAAAAACGCATAAAATTTGCAAAATCTCATCGGTTCTTTATTTGAAACGTTAGATTGGTCCATGACATTTACTTTTTGAAGATAATTTCATTTAAATGTTGACCGCGGCTGCGTCTTAGGTGGTCCATTCGGAAAGTCCAATTTTGGGCAACTTTTTCGAGCATTTCGGCCGGAATAGCCCGAATTTCTTCGGAAATGTTGTCTTCCAAAGCTGGAATAGTTGCTGGCTTATTTCTGTAGACTTTAGACTTGACGTAGCCCCACAAAAAATAGTCTAAAGGCGTCAAATCGCATGATCTTGGTGGCCAACTTACCGGTCCATTTCTTGAGATGAATTGTTCTCCGAAGTTTTCCCTCAAAATGGCCATAGAATCGCGAGCTGTGTGGCATGTAGCGCCATCTTGTTGAAACCACATGTCAACCAAGTTCAGTTGTTCCATTTTTGGCAACAAAAAGTTTGTTAGCATCGAACGATAGCGATCGCCATTCACCGTAACGTTGCGTCCAACAGCATCTTTGAAAAAATACGGTCCAATGATTCCACCAGCGTACAAACCACAACAAACAGTGCATTTTTCGGGATGCATGGGCAGTTCTTGAACGGCTTCTGGTTGCTCTTCACTCCAAATGCGGCAATTTTGCTTATTTACGTAGCCATTCAACCAGAAATGAGCCTCATCGCTGAACAAAATTTGTCACATTTGAACATTTCGAACCGAACACTGATTTTGGTAATAAAATTCAATGATTTGCAAGCGTTGCTCGTTAGTAAGTCTATTCATGATGAAATGTCAAAGCATACTGAGCATCTTTCTCTTTGGCACCATGTCTGAAATCTCACGTGATCTGTCAAATACTAATGCATGAAAATCCTAACCTCAAAAAAATCACCCATTATATACCCTTTCCACCTGTGGTGTATAAAAAAAATTAAAATAAAAAAGTCGAACTGACTTAATTTTAATTTCTAACATAAAAAACATTCCGCTTATGCTAAGGGTTTTCGAAAGGGCATAAAACCCTAAAATTTTGTAATTTTTGAAGCGAAACTGCCGAGAAATTTGTTTGGGCTTCCAGTTCTTGATGTAGAAGGTTTGCATAAAGTTGGTAAAACTAAATTAGGAGTAAATATCCATTAAAATGTTTTTTTTATTAAAATGTTTTTTATTAAAAAACAAAAACGTTCTGTCGTAGCATATTCATATCCATTATGTAATCATCATCACTTGAACATGAAAAATAAAATTCAGTACTCGCCCTATTTTGTTAAAACTTACAAAGTTTTAAAAAATTTACAAAAATGTCATAAATAACAACACAAAAAATTGCAGTGCTACCACACTTTCAAGGCGAATCTATTTATCAGGTGAAAGCGAGACGACAACAAGTACAACAATAAAAACCAACATGTATTTTGTTTTTGTTTGGTCGGCTGTCTCTGTCAAAATAAATTAATTCGCCTTAATAAATATCAAAGCAAAATGTAAAAAAATAGCTGTGTTCTTACTTTCGAAGCAGAAAGTTCCAACATTTACGAAAAATATTGAATTGAATTATTGTTTTTACACAATAATAATTTAAGCGCTTATTAATCTTATGTGTAAAGATCACTGAAAGATGTTAAAACGACCTACAATGTTTCTAGAGCTGGTGCCTGCATGACTAACAAACAACAAAAAATAAATTTATTAACTATTTTTAATTAAAGAACAAACTTAATGTGTTTTGTTTATTTGTACTAAAAGAAAAATCGAAGAATAATTATTTGCTCAAAAAAGAAAAAAATATCTCGTATTATATTTCGGAATGAAAACACTTGCAATTTGCTATTCACGACAGTTTTATTAAAATTCTGCGATGTTTTTTATCAATTTACTGCTGTAATTAAAGATATTTCGGGCATTTTCTTATATTTTTCTGACAAATATTTTTATTGCCTTTCAAATAATTAATTTATTCGGTTTTAGTAAATGGAAAAAACACAAAACCACTTTTTATGTATTTCATATTGAAACATAAGAACGAATGCTACAAAACAAAAAAATAGATGCTTTGAAAGATAATAAAAATTCAAGAAATACACTCCTATGGGCATCAGAACAATTTTGTTGACCCAGGGGGGTTACTCTCTATTGCGATACGAAAGAAAAATGGTACGAATTCGAACGATTTGTACTCTTTAAAGCGTTCGCGCATTTTTCTTTCGCATATCTTTTTCGCAAAGATAGAAGCACCACACTCTGTAATGCGAAAGCGTATGTCAAATTCGTTCAATAATCCCAAATATTTTGCGATAGTAAAATAGCAAGCGCAAAGGAATAAAACATGTAATTACTTTAAAAATGTGTTTTAATTGATATCTAAATTGTTATTTTTAGGGAAATCAAAGCCAAATAGTTACAAATAAAACAACGACAGTTTTTAATTTTAGTAGATAGTTATTTGGCCATGAAACAGTTGCTGCAAGTTAATGCCTAACAAGCCGGAAGCAAAATGTAGCAAAAAAGTATTTAGACAATCTGATGGAGATCCTGTAAGGGATATATCTGGTTAAAAAATTTATATATTATGCTATTATTTATGTAAAATATAATAATACTATTTGCGTGGATTTCCTGTAGAACTTTCAGTAACGGAAAAAGTTAAAATAAAGCTGTATGAATTTGAAAAAAAAATCTATAACAGATTTATTATACCAGCGTTTATTTATGGAAATTATATCGAACCTATTTTCTTGCAACTCGTTTCAAGTTAATTTACGTCTTTAAACGATAATCCATCAATATTTATATGTAAATTCAACCGGCTTAACTTTTGTTTACATATTTTAAACTGTTGATGTTGCCACTTTTTCAAAAATTTTGCGAAAGGTGTTGCGAAAGTCATAGAGAGTACCAATTTTCCCTCTTATCGCATTGAGCTTTCGAATCGAAATTGCTTTCGCATCGCAATAGAGAGTAACCCCCCAGGTCCGATATTTTCTGCACAAATTAATGAATACACAAGTTTTACAAAACCAATTATTTTCTGCTACTATAGGATCCTAAAAATATATGTACATATATATATATATATATATATATATATATATATATATATATATATATATATATATATATATATATATATATATATCGCTGATAGCCACTTCGAACTGATATTTGATGACGGTATGTAACTTGTTTGTAATCGATTGAAATTTTAACCTTCTTTTCTGTTTTCTTGGGCAATTCTTAATCCAGACATTCCATGGCAAGGAATGATTCTGGCCTTTCTGTTGTCACGAGCAGCATTACTAGCAAATTCAAGACTTTCAGCGGCCATATATTACATAACGACAGCTACATATACGGGAGCACCGGCACCAACACGTTCAGCATAATTATCTTTATGTCACAAAGCGTATTGTTACGTTTTGCGCACTAAATTTAACTTTTTTTTCATGACAAACAGAAATTTTTTTTTTTTTCATAAATTGTTTATTGTATCTTCAATATTTTTGAACTAACAATAATTACTCATATCTTAAGTCTAAAATAAAAATATACTTTTTAAGTCCAGCCAGTGCTAGACAAAAATAATGTTTGTTTCACGGATTTTGCAATCATTTGCGGGTCATCCCTCTAATGTACGGCCAAGAAAAGCAGTATCTCTTCTTTTTAGTCGAATGTAACCAGGTTCATTCAGCATGTTACGCGCTAAAGGGTTTGGATGAGATTCAAGCCTCTTTAGATATGTGACTGCATGTTTCGCTATTTCTGCTTTAACTGATGGCATGTTTAGGTCTTTGTGGATGTTCGAATTTTTTATATACCAGGGAGCAGATGTAATCATACGTAGTATCTTATTTTGGAGCCTTTGAATTTTTTCTACATTGCTAGCTGAGGCAGTGCCCCATAACTGAATCCCATAGCACCATATTGGTTTGAGGACCGACTTGTACAGTAAAAGTTTACAATCTAAGCTCTGGGTGGAGTTTCTGCCAATAAGCCAATTTAGTTGTACTACTTTTAGTTTCATTTGTGTTAACTTGAAGTCAATGTGGCTTTTCCAAGTAAGGCGACGGTCAAGATGTATACCCAGGTATTTAACGTCTGAAAGCTGTGGTATCATTTGGTTATTTATGCGAATAGGAGGGCATGAGTCCCTACGCAGTGTGAAAGTTATATGAGTACATTTTTGCTCATTCACTTTTATTCTCCATTTTTCTAGCCATTTTTCCAAATTGAGTATGTGGTCTTGTAAAATTTGTGATGCTTCTTGGGCACTTTCATGAATACTTAAGAAAGCTGTGTCATCTGCAAAAGTTGATGTGTGGACTAAGGTGCTAATTGGCATATCCGATGTGTACAGTAAATATAAAATTGGTCCCAAAATACTACCTTAGGGGACTCCGGCTTCAATGAGCTGTGGCGAGCTTAAAAAGTCACCTTCTTTTAGTAAAAACTTGCGATTCGTTAAATAATCTTTTAAAAGCTTATACAAGTTTCGGGCAAGTTCAACTTTAGCTTAAATATTAGGCCTTCGTGCCAAACCTTATCGAATGCTTGAGAAACGTCGATAAAGAGCGCAGAACAGTATTTTTTTTCTTCAAAGGTCGTTTTAATTACATTTACTAATCTGTGTGTTTGTTGGATCGTACTATGTTGTTTTCTGAAGCCGAATTGATGGTTCGGAATGCATCCTTTCGCGCTAAGTATTGGATTCAGCTTAGTTATTAATATTCTCTCAAATAACTTTGACACGTTAGATAAAAGACTTATAGGTCTGTATGATTCTACTTTTGTGTGGTCTTTTCCTGGTTTAGGAATCATAGTTATCAAAGAGAGCTTCCAGTCTGTGGGAAAGTACTCAAGACGTAAGATGGCATTAAAAACAAACAGAATAATTCTGCGACCTATACGGGGCAACTCAACTAACATCTTGTTACTTGTTTTATCAACGCCAGGGGCTTTTTTGGTGTTTAAATCCGCTATTGCCCTTTCAATATCGCTAAATTCAAATCTTAGGGGTACTACGGCACTAGTCTCTACTGATGGCAACTCAGCTATATCAGTACATACATTTGGGGTGAAAACCTTCTTCAAATGTCCAACAAACAAATTGCCTTTTTCGGTATCATTCCTTGCCCAGTTTCCACAAGAAGTTCGCAAGGGAGGCTTACGTACGACCGGTCTTTTAAGGTTCCTACAAGCACGCCATAATGAATAATCTGATTGTGCAGTCGCGTCGAGGTCTTCCAAGTAATTTTTCGGAGATGCTACTCTTCGAGATTCTAGCAGTTGTCTTAGCCGTTTCGTGTAATCTTTAAGTCTAGATTTGAGTTGAGGAGATCTGTGTGCTTGCCACTCTCTTCTAATTTTCCTTTTTTCAGCCAAGAGCCGCTCGACATCTACAAAATAAATTTGATTGTATCTAGCTGGTTGTCTGGTTTCTGTCGCATGTTGGGCAGCTGATTTAAGGTTGTGATCAAAATAAATTAGACTCTGGTCCACATCTTCTGTTGTTCTTAGCGGTATATTTTCCGAACAATGAGTACTGAGATACTTTCTATATTTCAACCAATTAATGCTTGTGCAAGTTGTTGGTGACACGATATTTTGCTGATTCCATATATAGACAATAGTGGGTGAATGATCTGAGGATAATTCGAGTGACGCTTCAACCTTAATCATTTCTCTCGAAATACCTTTAGTCACGCCAAAATCAATAACATCAGGTATTTTTTGTCGATCAGTAGGCCAATAGGTGGGTTGTCCGCTTGATATCACATTCAGACGCATTTTTGAAATAGTGTCAAATAAAACACGACCTTTTGGAGTTATTAGGCGTGATCCCCAAAACGTATGTTTAGCGTTGTAGTCGCCTGATGCTATGAAACAGGGACCAAGTGATTTGTAAAAGTCGATATATTGACTCTCTGATATTTGAAATCTAGGAGGTGAATAAATCGAAGAAATAACAAAGTTTTGATGATATTCTTCAATACAGATGTTTGTTGCTTGAAGGTAGTCCTCACAAAAGTCACACAGTAAATGATGTTTAATTCGAGCCCTTATTAGTATTGCTGAACCACCACATGCTCTGCCACGGGGGTCTTTAGTGTCATATAATATATAGCCATTGATTTTAAAAAAGCTATTTGTTGTTAAATGAGTCTCTGAAACCATCATGACATCAATTTGTTGGTTCTTCAAGAAGTACTCGAGTTCATTTTTGTGTTGGCGTAAGCCGTTTGCGTTCCAGAAACATATTTTTAAACAGTTCATGGTTTGTTAAGTACCGCCTGCAACATCATAGATTGCATGCGAACCATTTCTTGCATCATGCTGCTCATAGAGCTCAAAAAACTGTTTAACGAATGCACTAATGTCTCGATACTTGCTTCGAGACGATTGTAGTTACCAGATG
Organism: Phasia obesa; assembly: GCA_949628195.1. NCBI lineage: Eukaryota > Metazoa > Arthropoda > Insecta > Diptera > Tachinidae > Phasia > Phasia obesa. The sequence goes on along the minus strand of OX451215.1, from coordinate 167,437,464 downwards.
GTGTTTGTTCTTTAGCTTCTGGATGCATATTTGGGGTAGAATTGGTTGTAGGTGTCGCTTTGTGTGCTAAAACATGATTGGATTTTAACATATCCGCGTATGAAACATTTTTGGTTGTGGGTTGAGCTAACTGAGGGTAATGAGCATTTGCTTGGTATTGTGGCTGCCTAGCAGGAGTATTTAATTTCTGAGTTGACTTCCTTACCACAGAAAAAACTGGACAGCCTCTGTAGTTAGCAGTGTGATTTCCACCGCAATTGCTACATTTTTTAACCTTCGAGTCATCCTTTGGTTTGTCGCATTGGGCGGAACAATGAAGCTCTCCACACACAACGCAAACCGGAGGCAACTTGCAGTAAGCCCTTGTATGGCCGTATTCTTGGCAATTTAAACATTGAACGGGTCCTGACCGTTTATGTGGTTCCTCTACACTTATCCTGCGGTGTAACAGATATTTTAGATTATAAATGGGATGCGTTTCGTTCTTCTTTAATCTAATATCCCCAGGTTCCAGTTCAACGCGAAATAGAGGTTGAGGGACACGCTCTCGATTTCTGAGATTGTCAACGCTTTTAACCTTAAATCCTGCTTTTTGGAGGCCAGCTTTGATTTCCACTGGATTAACATATGAGTCAACACCTTTGATGACTACCTGTAGGCCTTTGCTACTCTTCAGCTGACAGGTATAAAAGTTCTTATTGCAGCTTTCAAACTCCTTTACTGCTATACGATAACTACTCTCGTCTATAAAATGAATTTTAGTTTCATCAATGTTACCACGCTTGATTGGAATTACATAGAATGAATTTTCCCCGATAACTGAAATTAATTTATTTATTAATTCATTCGAATTTTTTTCCCTTAAAAAAATTGGTGGTGGTTTAAACGACTTCGGTGCCGTTTTTTGCTCACTTGTTTCGCTATCTAAAATAGCAAAACGATTTTGGGAACTTATTCCGTTAGCCTCCTTATCTTTAAGTACTTTCGACATTGGTGCAATCTACGAAGATTTAGGGCTTCGACCTCTTTTCAATACAGTTATATATCTGTCCATTCCCACTTGCGTCTTAGGTTTTTCTGCACTATCCATATTACTGTTGGTAACACTGTGTTCAGAAGGCGACTTGTTTGTAGTTATATTATTGTCATCGTTTAGCAAAAGCGACGAACAAGATTGGGCACGTATAACTTGCGTAGAATTTACACACAAATTATTTTCTGTTTTTTTGTTTTTATTTAATTTAACATTGTCAACATTTTTGTCGCTTAAATTAAAGAGGCTCATTAGCCCTTATTGTTTTTGTTTTATTTTTAAAGTAGCAATTCAATATGCCGTTGTAAAAAATAAAGAGAAAGAAAGAAATAAAAAAATTACAGACAACTTTGTTGTTGTATTAAAACAGGTTTGTTTTTTTTGTTTTTGTTTGAAATTATTCACACAATGTATGTTTTGTTTTTTTGTTAATGCGAGCTAAAATAAATCGCGTCCGCACTTATCAACGCCAAAAACAGAACTCAGAAATGTTTATTAATAATTTTTTGTTTGTTTTTATTTCTGAGTTCTTATTTCATTTGTTTCATAGAAAAACAGTTGTATTGAACATACTCCTCTCTTCTTCTTTTTCTTTCGATTCAGTTTTTGTTTGGAATACCTTTTTTCGATTCTTGCGTAACTTAATGCGGGAACTTAATCGAAATGCAGAATAGGGGTGAATGTTTGGCATTTTTTGACAAAATTTAAGTTAAAAACTTTTTACAAAGTATTAGTTATAAGTATAACTTAATATTTAAGACATAAAAAACCTATTTTTAGCACGGTTTATCACTTCACTCTCATAATAAAATTCATATAAAAGTTAAAATGTATTTTATTTTAAACCCTTCATTAATTTTTCTCTTATCCGTCGATTTTTACATTTTATAGCAAAAATTAAAGGCCAAAGTCTCACCTACAAAACAGAAAAAACACGTATAAAAATTCGAATCCAATCAAAAGTTATGGATTTTTGACCAGAGTGCGTCGTAGAGTATGAGGTATGGTCCAGAATAATATCCATTATTAATAAAAAAAGGTTTTGAATAGTTTAAATGGCCATAAATTGCTTAATATATCAATTACACATAGTAAATTGAAAGTGCTTTTTTTCCCAAAAATATTTTCGTTTTACGCTTTCTATAGAAGCAAAATACGGAATCAATTCCGCTTCCGAACAAAATATACATAGCTCTGGAACATGGGTGATTATTTTGCTAGAATCATTTTTATGTTGCCACAATTAAAGTTTTTTTTTTTCGCAATTTTTATTTATTGTATCTTCAATATAATTGAACTATCAATAATTACTCATATCTTAAGTCTAAAAATATACTTGTTAAGTCCAACCAGTGCTGGACAAAAAAAATGTATGTTTCACGGTTACTGTAATTTGTGGGTTATCCCTATGATGTACGGATGAGAGAAGAAGTGTCCCTCCTTCTTAGTCGAATGTAACCAGGTTCATTTAGTATGTTACGGGCCAGTGGATTCGGATGAGTTTCAAGCTTCTTTAAATACCTTATGGCAAGTTTCGCTATTTCTGCTTTAACTGATGGCACGTTTAGATCTTTATGGATGTTCGAGTTTTTTATATACCAAGGAGCAGATATAATTATATGAAGAATCTTATTTTGGCGCCTTTGAATTTTTTCTACGTTGGTAGCTGAGGCAGTGCCCCATAATTGAATGCCATAACACCATATTGGTTTTAGAATTGACTTGTATAATAAAAGTTTGCAATCTAGAGCTAGAGTAGAATTTCTGCCAATAAGCCAGTTTAGTTGGACTGCTTTTAACTTCATTTGTGTTAACTTTGTTTCTATGTGGCGTTTCCATGTAAGGCGCCGGTCAAGATGTATGCCGAGATATTTGACGTCTGAAAGCTGAGGTATCGTTTGGTTATTTATCCGAATAGGGGGGCAAGATTCTCTAATTATAACTAATAATAACAATTAAAGTGGTTGTGCATTTTTTCGACTTAATCAAACCTAAGATCGGAATGTTAACTGCGGAATCATTTCAATTCCGAACGGAATTTGTGACATGCCTAATATTTTAATTGTTATTGTTAAAACATAAAAATTGCACCAACAATTAATTTAAAAAATTCCTTTTAGTTCTTTCTTCCAGATTCCAATTATAAAAATCTAAACTTAGTAACGGGTAACCCTTTAAAGTATTGCAGTGCTATTCTCGAATAATAATTTTTGTGATAGTAAAAACATAATTTGCTATTCTAGGTTTCATAAAAAAACTTTTTTCTTCTAAATTTCAATAATAGTTTTCATATACACAATAAAGTATATGTAATTATATATATGTATGTATATCAACGTTCTAACATCCTGAGACCGGTACGCAGCACTATAAAAGTAAGAGTTCTAAAATTTGGTGAGAATTTCTTTCAAATAAAGGGTAATATTGAACAGAATAATATAAGGATGCCGGCGATACCGCGGGCACTACTAGGGCAATATAAAAACTTTATGTTAGATTGTAAAAAATCTAACCTTTTGGGAGTAATTTTAAATTGAAATTGAAAAAATCTTTATAAATATTATATATTTTATCATAATCGCTTAAAGTGCAATAAATTAAGATAAGAAAAATCGCCTAGTTAAAGTTATGCTAAATCCGAAAAAAATAATACCGCAATAACGGATAATAAATTTGATAATTTTAAATCTCAACTTTTACAAAAAACAAAAAATGTTAAACAACTGAGTGTAAAACTTTCTATTTATTGACCAAAATTTACATAGTGATCAACAGAAGTTAATATTACAAAAAAAAATTTTTTTGCTGTAGTAATGTTTTCCGAAATTATAAATTTTGTAAAATTAAGATTTTTTAATGAAAGAAAAACTCTTATTTATCAACAGCCATAATTATTTATTCATCGCAAGAAAATTTTAAAATCCGCGGCCAAAAATATGCATTTCCTTAAATTTTTTTTCACTATTTTATAGGGTTACAGTTACCTACAGGAATGGAATAATTTACTTCGCTTATTAAACAGAAAACAGTTTTCTGTCTTTTTGAAGAAATAGAATTATTCTTGAGATTCTGTCAGAAGGTTGGTAGCAATTCTACAACAATCAAAAGAATTGTAGAATTACTGCTGCTTTTATGACGAAACATGTGAGTGTATTTCAGAAACATAATTCGCACGAAAGTGAAAAAATTAATATTTTTAGCTTTTATATTCCTCTTCAAAACAGTAAAGTATTGTTGATAAAAGAGAAAGCAAACGTTCAAAAAAGTTTCCAAATGGTAAGAAATTCAAAGAAAAAAATTACTTAGACATTCTTTCAGCTAACTGTCGGGTGTCGTCTTAAATAACAGAATTTGCCATGCCTTTTTTTATTCGATTTCTGTTATATTTCTATCAGAAATATCGGCAAAAAATCGGAATTTCCCACGAAATGTCTGCCAGATTTCGTGTCCATCACTTATTATATTTTTGGGACAAAGGTCGTGACAGAACTCGCATACATTCATACATACATACATTCTGAAGACGATTCTATCTGACATCTTACGAATGTTGCAAACATTCGTTGACTGGAAAGCAGTGTATGTGGCCATTTTGGCATTTTTGCAGCTAAATTTAGCATTATTTTTTCAATTTAGCGCAAGTTTTTCATTAGCAGTTATCATTATTTGTAAAATTTTTCAATTACTTATTTAGCATTTTTAACATTATTTAATTTTGGAAAATTCATCAGGTATTACTACAAATTATGACATATTTGACTTTCCAATTGTTCCCATAATGTTATACTGCATTATACTTAAATCAAAAGACTTTACACCTTGCAAGTTTAATAATAGTTATTTTATACCACAATTACTTTTTGACCAATTAATCGCAAAATAAATAAATTTCGTAAAGGTATATAAAAACCTAATCGATTACTCGAATACTTTTTAATTACACTGGTCTGCAAAAAAATTGCTCCCTAAACATAAATATGTGGAATATATGTATGTAGTTATCTCTACTCGTTAAATTCAAATTCGCTTTCAATTTTCGCGTATCACGTACAAATGGAGAAAAATCATTGAAAGTACGCAACTTTACCCATATGCATAAAAAAGCACCTTTTATTTTTGAAAGCAGAATAATTTAAGCACCCTTTACATAGCTTTATAATAATTTTTAGAATACTTATATAAATTTTATCCAGGGATGGTAACCTTTATATAAATAAAATACGTATATGTGAAGCACTATAAAAGTAAGAGTCAAAGTACATTTTTCAGCTAGCATCACTACGGAGGGGAAATATTAAGGCGAGAATTAAATTTTTTTTGTATGGAGTTTGTAAGTTAAACTTCCATTTAAAGCCTGGTATTCTGTTGAGTTTTTTATGCGGAATCAAGGTTTACTGTCAAAATCCATATAAAAAATTATAAGTTTTGCCTGAATATTTCCTCTCAGTAGTGAGGCTACTTGATGAATGAGCCTTGAGTAAGAGTTCTAAAATTTGGTGTGGATTACTTTTAAAGCAAAATCGAACGAAATATTGCCAGGACGCATATAACGTGTGCGGGCATAGCTAAATATTTTATAAAAAACAATAAAAATCAGAGATTTTCTTGTGGGTATAAAACCAAAAAAATAAATGAATAATTATGTGATTTAAAGAACATGGTAAAATCACATGTGTGATTCCAAAACGTTTTGTGATTTGAAATCACGTGATTTTCGGTACGGGCCTGATTATGTAAATTTTGTCTTCTTTAAAATTGCATATATGTTTACATTGCAAAACTTTAATTGCAGCCACTTTGTTAGTCAAACAAAAAAAAATAGCTTCCCGTTTCTCGCTAATTTCGCCGCAATTTTCCCGATAAATTAATGTCTTTTTAGGGCAAAATCCCGCTCGGGAATTCCTGTTTCCCAAGCCCTAGCTAATACATCTAATAAAACATGACTCTGTCAACAAATGTGTTAAGTCCACTTCTTATGACATCGTTTACATCGTTTTCGGCAACAAAATCGCCTCAATGCTTTCCTGTAGTATTGGATATATTATATATTTAATTCTTAAATTCCTAGTGAAACATTTTATTATTACACACTTCAGGATACACTATGCTCATGCAATTCTTTCTCAATTTGTCAGTATTTGCAGCTGGCTTTCTCATTGTGTGCCCCAGCCAACCAAATTTACGCGATCTTATATTTAAACCCAAAGGAACCTGATTTGTTCAATTCCATAAGTCTTAATATGATATCATAGCTGGCCAGAATATTTTAAGTATACGCCTGAGGCAACGGTTTACAAAAACTTGCATAGTTCTCATTTCGCGATTCGATATATTCCATGTTTCGCAGCCATATAGAAGCACCGATTTAACATTGCTGTTAAAAACCTTGATTTGCCTTGCCTTAAAAAGTCTATTCTGAATATCTTATTTACTGCCCCCACTTTTTGAAATTATACTTCCCAGATAGCAAAAGTCTTCAACATTATCAATGCGTTGCCCCGTAAGCCGGAATTTCGAGTTGTATGATGAATTTATGCGCATTGAGTTTGTTTTGTTGATGTTAATATGTAAGCCAGCTTTTACTACCCATATAGCGGAGGGGATATATGTATGTACATATTACATTTTCTTTATATGGAGTTTAATATTTAAAAGACATTTTCTTTCCCCTTTAAAATTCTTTTTAATGTCCATAAAAAATGTTAAAAAATTCTTAACAATATCTTAGCTCCTCCTAGTGAGTTTACCTGATATAAATTTGCCTTAATTTAACCGTTTTCTAATATTTTTTGTGGAAAATTTTATATAACATTGTGGTATATTTAAAAGCAATAAAATAGTAAAATATTTCCACATCGCGATTTAGACACCACATTCTAAATGTCAAATTTTCCTTGTGAAATAATAAATGTTGCTCAACTTTTTTCACAAATTCTAACAGAGTACTAGGCTTAACACGAAAAATTTGATTTTATTAAATAGTAAATTGTTTACCGATTTGAAAAAAAATATTTTTGTGTCTGCCCTGTTATTACATAAACAAATCACGTGAAGTTACTACCGATTACTAGATGGTACCAGTAGAGCAATCTGGCAGCTTTGTTTAAGCAGCTGTTGCATTTGACATTTCTTGTGATTTGTTTTCAGATATTTTGTAAAAATATGTGCACGTGTTAAAAACCAAAATACTAAACGAAAAAATTTTTTTTAAATATCAAATTTTTGTAAAATTAGAACAGAAACTATGGGCAAATTAAATGTTACCGTATTACGTTACTTAACGAAGGAAGATTTTCGGGTTTTAACAGCGGTAAATTGTAAATTATAATACACTAAAATGACATTAAAAAAATCATGGTTTTTAGGTTGAAATGGGTATGAAAAATCATGAATTGGTTCCGGGGCCTTTGGTAGCATCTATTGCTAATCTTAAAGCTGGTGGTGTCCATAAACTGCTCAAGGAACTGTGCAAGCACAAATTGCTCGCTTACGAAAGAGGCAAAAAGTGTAAGTTGCATTTGGCTTTAATTTAGCGAAGTACCTCTAATAAAAAAGTACCCAACACAAAATAAGTACAAAAATCGACGTAAACCTATAATTTACAACTAAACACATACTTATTTATGCAGTATGCTGGGAATCTTTAGCATGCGAAACCAGAGTTAATCATAATATAGAGGAGAAAAACGGTTGGTGCAGGATTAATTATATATGACCGCGTGTAACTCGGGTGGCTCCAATTATTGCGGAAACGGGAAATATTTAGTAAGTGAGGCCGGTATTAATCATACCATAAAGAAGAAATACCTTGTGTTGGGCGTTTGCGCTAAGTGGATTAACAAATTAAAAAAATTCAGAACCTGAAAGATGTTTTTGAAGAGCTTTTAAATGATACCATTGTGATAAAGACTTACGTCATTACCTAGCGAATTACCTTAACCTGACGGTGGTTTTACCGCTGGTTGAAAACAATGCCTCTATTAACGAAGTTATTGAATCAGCGATGCAACAAGTAGCAAATTTAGAATATCGCTGGCAGGACCATGTTCATACCACTTGTAAGGGAGTTGGAGATTTTCTAAACTCCTGATACTTAATAGGTGCCTATGTTGAAGTGCAAGATTTACATACAAACCATAGCAACCACATTGCTCCCAGAAGGACCCCAAAAATAAAAAGATATGTAGTGTAAATAGTTTGAAAACTGGTTGCATCCCTTAAGGTTCTCCCAGTTTTAGGGCCCGTTCAAGGCTCGAGGTATATATAGTACCCATATACCTATACCTCGTAAGCATTGGCGTCAAGATGTTAGAAGTCAACAAGACAATATGACCACGGGTGAAATAATACCAACATTAACAGGATACGTTCCAAAATATGTTTAATCACAATTTTATGCTAAATGTTTAGAACTTTTTGGGTTTTCGCCGATTTTTGTACCTTATGTTTAGTTCTGTTATTTTTTTATTTAAGCTACATCGCTTATTTTTTACTTGCTTTTTTAGTACCATTTTTCGAAACTATATTTACAATTTGTTTTTTACTAGTTGATGGCTACCGCCTTACCAATACAGGTTATGATTACTTGGCTTTAAAATCTTTAACTCTTCGTGGTTCTGTAGCCTCATTTGGCAATCAAATTGGCGTTGGTAAAGAATCAAATATATATGTTGTAGCTGACGAAGAGGGTACACCCATCTGTTTGAAATTACATCGTTTGGGACGCACATGTTTCCGCAACATTAAATCGAAGCGTGATTATCATGGTCGCAGACATAAAGCTTCTTGGTTGTATCTATCACGAATTTCAGCCACTAGAGAATTTGCCTATATGTCTGCTTTGCACGAAAGAGGCTTTCCAGTGCCGAAACCCATTGATTTTAATCGTCATTGTGTTTTAATGGAGCTGGTTAATGGCTGGCCAATGTATGCTTTGAGTTATACACAAGAAGTAATGTTTATGAATAACTCAATACATTTTTTGTTTTTAGGACTCAAATACATGAGTTAAGAGATCCTGATCAAGTATACGATGATCTTATGAACTTAATCGTACGTTTGGGCAATTCTGGTGTTATTCATGGCGATTTTAACGAATTCAATTTAATGTTAAACGACGACGGCAAACCTGTATTAATAGACTTTCCACAAATGATGTCAACATCTCACGAAAATGCTGAATTGTAAGTTAAGTTTTATAGTTATTTATTTTTATACTAATAATTAACACTAACAACTTATAACCTTATCGTGGTAAAAATGACTAATTTGTTTTATTGGTTATGTTAACCATAATTTGCGATTGAAGTTAATTTCAAGATAAGGCAATTTAACTAAAATTTCGAAGTAGGTATTTTCAACTGCACCAAAAACAAGTTACAAAAACAATTTTTAAAAATGTACGTAAATCACGTTGCCGTGTGATCATTCTGAAAAATGTATTAGAGTATTTATTGTTTCTCAAAAGTTATTCCTTTAATTATCAAAGTAGGAAAATGAGCAGCAAATATTTTTAGTACGTATCTGAAAAAGGAAAATCGGAAAAAATATTTAAAAGTGACGAAATGTAATGCCCGTTTCTGTAAACATTGTAATTAAAAACACCTATGAAAATTAAATTGCAGTTTGTATTTGTTTAAGTAAATAATCATTTATTGATTCTTTTGCTCTGATTTATGTTTTTAACGTTTCAAATATTTTATTCGAACTTAATTTCGAATATACCAAATGACGTGATTTGCAGAACAATTGTTTTCCTATTTTTCATTTTTGGATCACACGATTTTACAGATCAAAGGTGTATATAAAGTTTCTAAAAATACAATTTTCCCATTAATCACCTAATTAGTAAAAAATATTCTGTCAACCCCATTGAGTAGTTAGAGAGAATAAACAACTTTAACATTTATAACAATTCATTTTTATTTTTTAGAAATTATTTCTGGACTTTTTGTTTTTTTTTTTTTTTTGTTCTATAAAAATCCCTTTTTCCGTTTTATTTCGTGAGGTAAAATTCCAAAATTTCCGCTTTTGAAAAAAAAGTAGCTAAAATTTTTCAATTAAAACTTTTTTTATAAATGAAAAAAAAACTAAAAAAATATTTTAAATGCTTTAAAATCCTAATGAAAGTTGCACAAATTAAAAAAAAAATAATTCGTTAAAATCCCGAACACTGAAAAAGAAAAAAATTTATATGTTAATAACTAGTTCAACTGATAAATTTAAATATACAATGCGATGTTTAATATCGCAGGGCGCAGTGCAAACATGTTTACCTTGCAAATTTTGATTTGATACACTTTTGTATAAACTAAAAAATATTGTTAGGGCAAAACAAAAGTTGCTCTAATTGTTAACCAAAGGTTGGCTAGAGCAACAACAGATACAAGGATGTAAATATTAAAGAAAAAAACAGAGGGAAGTTTTAGGAGGTGGTAGAGTTTGTTATTACCAACTGGCGGTAGATAGTTAAAGACAATATTTTCGTATTCCTTTATCTGAGTTGATGCTTACAACTAAACTCTACCCAAAATAGATAGATGCAAAGAATGTTGAAGAAGTGTGTAGCGATCCAGAAAATGCATTACATTCTGATAGTATCTAAATTAAAAATGTTTCCCATTTTTCTTAAAAATTAATCAAATAATTTGAAAAACAAAATATTTTTTCAACCCTATTAGTAGTTAAAAATAATAAACGAACTTAAGCCTTACTTTAACAATTCATTTACACTTTAGTTTGTTTTAAATTTTTTATTCTTAGTTTTTAATTAATTTTTATGTTGGGTGGAAATTAGCAATATTTTGCGATTAAATTTATTACAATTGAATTTTAATTTCTTAAATTAAAGGATCAACAACGCATTTATATAAGCAATTTTTATTTTACTAACTTTCTATTCCATTCTAACTATGTAGTTGCATAGATCTATTTTTTCATCGAAAACAATTATAATAATATTTGATTTTTTATAGTTTCTTCGATCGCGACGTTCAGTGCGTGCGTGAACTTTTCCGTCGTAAATATAATTACGAGAGCGAAGATTATCCTAAATTTACTGATTTAATAAGAGATGACAATTTAGATACCGAAGTCCATTGTACAGGTTATGGTTTTACGAAAGAAATGGAAAAAGATTTGCTAAAGGTACGTAAATATTTTATTTCTCGACGCGTATGCGATTGCGACATTACATGCGTTATGAAAATCGACATATTTAAGGGATATAGTTCATGTTGGGCTGAACAGCTTGCCACCTTATAAAGATAAATCGGGCTTACTTGGGTGCTGATGCAGGAAGTCCATAGGGTTCCTACAGTTTCACAAAATGTTCAGTACCCACAAAATATTTGATACTGAACTTAGGATAGAAAACGTTACCGATATTTATACTATTATCCCCTAAATATATATTTTTTTAACTTTACAAAATATTTCAATACTCCAATATCCAGCTTATGGAATAAATTTATTTGAAGTATGAATAATACAGCTGCTTACGATTAGAAATCGCTGCTTTCTGGCGTTTGTGACCTATAGAGAACCTATTATGTTATTTAAAGTCGCATTGCAAATTTTATTATTTTGTTGCTCACTTTTCACTTTTTTTCTACAGGAGTATGGAATGATAGAAGAATCTGATGATGATGATGATGAAGATGCAGCAATCGACGATAAAAACGTAGTTGTACAATGTATTAAATCCACTAATGATGATATTAATGAATATCGGCAACAATTAGAAAATGAAATTAGTTTCAGTGAATTAAAATCTAAGATCGGTGATGACTCAATTAGACGTTACATTGAATCCTGCTCTCAGTATTTGGGTAACATTAAAATAGGTCCTGAAGTGGAAATACCTGAAGGTATTACGGGATCGGAAGAAGTTCAAGCTAAACTTACACCTGAACAATTGGATCTTCAAAAACAAGAAGTAAATGCTATTGATATGAATAAATTAAACTCTAATTTACACTCAACTGAAAATCGAGAACAAAACGCATCAACTCTAGAGGATGCTGATACTCAATCGATAAGTTCAAATGATTTTGAAACTGATATAGTTCCCGACTTAGCAAATGTTGACCCAAATTCTCGTATGTATCGCTTAAAGATGGTTGAGAAATTATTAAGCGATGCTCGTTCACAACGTTCGTATTCGACTACAGCCAGTACGATAGCACCATCAGTTGTGACGGAACGTATCAAACGCAATATGGATAAAAAAGAAAAAATTGAAGTGCGTAAACGTTGTGTAGCCAAAGGAGAGGCAAGTGCTGTACATCGGCATCGTAAAGAGAATAAAGACGTTGTTAAGGAATATGCAGGCTGGGATTTTTAATATTAAGTTAAAATATAACAAATTTAATTTGAGTTTAATTAAATTTAATTCAGAATGTCTTACAAATTAAACTGTTTTTTTAGTAAAAAGATTCTACTTGTAATTTTTTTTACAATTGAATAAAATGTAATAAGTTTTAACTTATGTTAAAAATATAAATTATTGTCATAACTATAAAACAACTTGTAAGTTTTTGTATGTAAAAAAACAGATTAGTGTTTGGAAATATCATCACAAACTGAGTTAATATGCCAGTGTAATTATGAACATGTAGATTATGAACACAAACATTAAATTTCAAATGTATGTCTATAACGGTTCACAAGGTAAGACCATTTACGTCACTTGTGAGGACACCCTTCAAATTCTAATACTTTTTATTGTGGATATACAAACTTTGTTTCCACTTCAAGTGTCTATCCATAGCAGTTGAAATTACGTTTTAAAACACCGTTTCAAATATAACACATATGTATGTATGTATATCGCTCAAATAATATCACCTATTGGGAATTTGACATGGAATAACCCACATGTCGCAAAATGATATTATTTGCTTACTCGAGACGTATCGAAAATATATTTTGCTGCCAAGTTTGCAGTACCATTGAATCGGTAAAATTGCGTACGTTCACTACTTTTTCTGAATTTTGTTTTGAAAATGAGATATTTTTTTTTGAGAAAAAAGTATGCTATATTTTAACCGAGATACTCACCCCTATCGCGATTAATTATTCCCATGAAAAACTCCCAAATTTTCTTTCGTGAATGATACTAATAACAAATTTACTTGTATTTTAAGGTAGAAAATTTTGCAGGTTTTTTCATGGGAATAATTATTCGCGATGGGGGTAACTAAGGTAACTAACCCCATACAATTTTATTAAAATAAGTCGTGTTTGACGATAAAATATTTACCTGGAGAGACGCAAAGAAGATTTTATAACTTATATTATACAGGGCTCTCACAGAATCCAAGTCGGTTTTGCTTATTATCGGTTTTGCAAACAAATATTGGTTTCATTTGGTGTCATAAAACCAAGTCGGTTTGTTTATTTTCGAATTGAAATAAAACCGATGTTCGAATCAGCTGTTGTTTAGCAGATGTACATTTGTTTACAATTTAAATGTTACTTTTTTGATTGCTTTCGTTTAAATATTATTAAAAGTTATTTCATTTTTGTAAAAAATATAAAAAAAAAATAAATTACGATAAAATAAAAGGTGCGATCCCTTACTCAGCATTGGGAGCCCTCGGGATCCCAATTATACCGAAAACTGTTCCCGTACTGCAAGATTGGGTAAAAGAAAGTAATTTTGAGAGAAAGTATTCTTCTTCTTCTTCTTGCACGAAACAGCCCAAACTTTTTCTTTGGGTTGATTGTGAAAATACAAAACAATCAAGGCGAATTCATACCAGGTGTGAGCAGTAGGACAACAACTGCAACAAAACAACAACTTTGACATTCGATTAGCAGATATGAAACAATGTATTTTTTGACAAGACATTAGCAAAAAAAGTAAAGCAAAAAACATACAACTGGGCTATCGACTCCACCTGGTATGAATTCGCCTTGAAAACAATCAAATATTTTAAAATAAACAAAATTAAAAAAATATGTATGTATGTTTTTATGCTCACAAAACCTATTATTTTAAAGTTTTTTCATAAAAGATTAGAATAATTTTTTTAATTTTTATTATGTGCGAATGCATGCAAAACACTTTGACATCACGTTTTGGGATACAAAGTTGGTTTTTTGTGTTCATTTTTGTCTCTAAGAGAGATTATTTTTGTTTTCTATCATTTTACCAAACTTTTCCCAAAAAGTACGGGATCGCACCTAAAATAAGTAAATACGATCTCAATTGTATATTATGATGCGTATATGTACTTACCTTTTAAAGTGATTTTAACTATGTATGAATGTACATATGTATATATTTAGATTTGTGACCAAGATAGGAAAAGTCGAGCGGTAGATGCCCGGCTCTAGCCAAGAAGCATTTGTATGGATTATAAGCAGTGCAAGACATTTTGTTAGAAAGTTTGAGTTAGTTACAACAAAGGTAACACAGAGGATGATATATACAGTTTATAAAAAAACACCTAAAACAATACATTTAATTCCACATAACAAAAAAAAAAGTTTAAAATTCAGTCCTTTAAAAGCTTACATAAAACAAAAAAAAAAAAACTAATATAAAGCCATATCTACAGTGGTGTTCCATAAAATAGAGCCACCTTTTACTACATATTTCGAAAAAGAAAAAAGTATACTAAATCTTAATAAAAAATTTTAAGGTTTTTATTTTTGTGTGACCGAACAACTGACCTACCAAAAAGCATAGACCTGTTTTGATAAAAAACTTAAAATAAAATACGTAAAAACATTCGAAATACAAGATTTTAGGTGTGAAAAATAATAGAGCCATCAACTTCAATTATCTAAAACACACAAAATTCGAAGAAATGAATAAAATAATATACTTTAATTATCTTTATTACCTTAGTACTAAGTGGAATATAATTTATTTTTGATAACGGATAAGCACCGTTTTGGAGTAGGGTCAACAAGTTTTTGTCATGGCTCAATTTGAATACTACTCCATGCTCCTTATACTAACTCCCACAAGTGATCTTTATTTGTTGCGTGTTTTCCCTTAAGAGCTAATTTAACTATTCGCCACAAGTTCTCAATGGATTTAAGACTGGCAACTAAGCCGGCCAACTTAAAACATCAACCCCATTTTTTTTCAAACCAATCTTTTGGCCACTACGATGTGTGTTTCGGGTCATTGTCTTGATGAAACACACATTGAAGCGGTATTTTTTAATCAGCGTAAGGCATCACATATCTGTTAAGCAGATTTGTGTAAAAACTATCATCCATTCTTTCCTCGACCCGTATAATAGGCTCTGCTCCATAATATAAGAAACATGACAGCATAATATTTCTGCCACCGTGTTTAATGGTCTTTATGGTGTATTGAGGAAGAGAGTTTGGTGCTTGGTGGTCTTCGTACACAGTAACTGCTTCTGTCAGAGTTAAAAAATTTTTTTTTATTCGTCTGACCACAAAGTTTCTTTAAGAGAATTAAGGACAGTAAAATGTAGAAAGTGAGACTGGCTCTATTTAATGAAAGTGGGTCTATTAATTCATAAATATTAATCAATTAATATTTACTTCTATACATACATATGTATGCATGTATGTATGTCTTAAAAAATAAAAAAGCGAGTAAATTAAAACCGACAGCTGTTAGCTGATTGGTTTATTTTCAATAAAAAACGATCACATTGGTTTCTGTGACACATAAAACCGACAATAATTCTAACTCGAAAATAAAACCAATAACATTGGATTTTTTTGTCGGTTTTAAATCCAATTCCGACAAAATTGGATTCTGTGACAGTCCTGATTGGCAATGGTGACATTACCTGCTGTGACACCTTTCATCGTTTTTTTGCTATAGAATTCCTATTCACAAGTCCTTATTTATGATATTTAACGCCATTTCACACTACAAAACAAGAATTAATACTGATCTAATCGCGGTTGGAAAATTTTCAACAATACTCATGTCAGGGTTTCATTTTCCTCAAAATAATTAATACTTATAGTGTGAAACTGCCTTTATTGGTTTACGCTAAAAATCAATGCTATACATGAGTTGGCCATCCTGGGTACCATAATTGGTTCAGCAGAATACACAACCCTTCTTTAAAGAAATCTAAAACATAGTTTTTCAAAATTTAAAAAAAAGTGATTTTCTAGTTTATAACAGTTTTCAGAAGCAAATATGGTAAGAGGTAAACAACATGCCTCTATTACATTACAGTGACCTTTCTTTTTCACAATATTCCGATGCAAACACCTAAGAAATCATTTGTTTTGTTCTATTAACAAAATTCTCATTCTATTTTTGAAATTTAGTACAATTTTTTTTGAAAATTTTAATTTTTATTAGTCGAACTGTTTATGTATTACATACAATGAAATTTATAATCAAGCTTAAGTTCGTTTTTATTCTCTCTAATTACAAATTAGGTGATAATATTGAAGAAAAATTGGGAAAATTGTATTTTTTAGAAACCAGCAGGAGCGGAATGCACATTTTCCAGACAGCAACGTCCGTCATCAGCACTCTTGTATCTAATCTACTTAGGGTAGTGTTTAGTTGTAAGCATCATCTATTTAACCAACCAAACCCAGATAAAGGAATACGAGAAAACTTGTATTCTCGTAACAACAAATATAAGGTGGTAAATATTAAAGTAAAAATATTCAACAAGAGGGAAGCTTAAGGTAGTGGTAGACTTCGTTCTCACCAACTGACGATCCATAATTGAATACAAGTTTTCTCGTATTCCTTTATCTGGGTTTAGTTGGTTACATAGATTATGCTTACAACTAAACACTACCCTAAGTAGATAGATGCGAAGAGTGCTGATGACGGACGAATGTAGCTGTCTAGAAAATGTGCATTCCGCTCTGCTGGTGTCTAAAAATTTAATTTTCCCAATTTTTCTTTAATAATATCACCTAATATGTAATTTAATTTATTCTTTCTTAGAAGGAATAGGACGAACTCAAGCAAGACTACAAATTTCATTGTATGTAATATAAATAGTTCGACTAATAAAATTCAAATTTTCAAAATGAAAAAAAAAATTATTTAAAAAAGGCGTTACATATGAATGTATGTTGATTTTTTATTTTAAATTTTGAATACTTACAACACAATAACACATAACACAAATTTTCATAACAATTTAAATAAGCTGCGGTGGGTCCAGATTCTTTTTTATTTTAATTGCTTTTTATCGTTTAGTAAAAATAAACAAAACACATTAGGTTTGTTCTTTGATTAAAAATAGTTAACAAATTTATTTTTTGTTGTTTGCTAGTCATGCAGCCAGCAGCTCTAGAAACATTGTAGGTCCTTTTAACATCTTTCAGGGATCTTTTCACATAAGATTAATAAGCCCTTAAATTATTATTGTGTACAAAAAAAATAATTCAATTCAATATTTTTCATAACTGTTAGAAGTTTCTGCCTCGAAAGTAAGCGAACACAGCTATTTTTTTTACATTTTGCTTTGATATTAATTAAGGCGAATTAATTTATTTTGACAGAGGCAGCCGACCAATCAAAAACAAAATACATGTTGTTTTTTATTGTCGTACAATACAGGTATATGCAAGGTGAAATCAAAAAAACTAAGCAACCTGTTTTTGCCCTGTTTTTAAATAATATGACCTGTGTTCGCAAACATTTCTATGACAAATTATTTATTATAATAAAAATAACTAAACATTATAATGAAAATTCGAAGAGTTTTTTCTAATAATTAAAATAAATTATATGTAAAAGCAAGTGTGTTTAAGAAAAGGTTATAAATATTTTTTTTGTTAGATATTTGTTTAACATAAGTAATGATATTTAATTTAAAAGTTAAAATTTATAAAGATCAATCTATAAAATCATTTTGATCAAGATTAAAATTACTTAAGTTTAGTTTTTAAAGTTATTTTGGCTAGTCACCTGTACAAGTCATAATACATATGTATATAGATACCAAGGCACAATGTCATTATTTTAAAGAGCCCTTACATTGTAGGTTTCAATACACGACTGCTAAGTACGTTTCGCCTTCATTTAGAAGCTCTGTAAATATCCAGGGAGGGACCCTGCATATAAAGGAAGAACACCTAAATAAATATGGAGTACTTGTGTGCTAAATCTAAGGAGCCTAAAGCCGATATGACTGCTTTAAGAAAGTCAGGAATTGAGTGGGCTGCCTATAGCCCTAGTAGCAGGATCAAATCCAGCTGACCATGTTATTTTATTTTATTATTTTCAGGTTATGCCGAATACCAAATTTCCGCCTACGAGAACTGATTTAAATTTAGTTGAAAAGTTTTAGTTAACAAACATACATATTTTTTATTTTCCTTAAGTAAATATTGTAAGTTAAATAAAGGATTGAATAAAATACAGCAATTAGTTTACAATGCACTGATTAATATAAAAAAGAACTATTTTTTTTTTAGAAATTATTACTAATTTTTAAGTGCGCGATCAGAGTTTTATACGAGGTTTGACATTTTCAGATAAGCAAATTTAAACAGCTGCTCTAACAGTTTTACCTGTATTATTATACCATGGCTTTCATCTAATAAATGGATTCGCCTTGGGTAAAACTGTTACATCAGCTGTTTAAATTTGCTTATCTGAAAATGTCAAACCTTATATAAAACTCTGTTCGCGCACTTAAAAATTAATAATAATTTCAAAAGAAAAGAAAAAATATGTAGATATATATGTTTCTTGAGTAAAACTTTGATGATAATAAAACGACATGGTCAGGTGGATTTAATGCTGCTGTTAAGGCCGCAGTCCACTCAATTCCTGACTGCCTTAAATAGCCATATCGGCTTTAGGCTCGTTAGATTAAGTTCACAAGTTCCTTCCTATATCTGCAGGGTTCCTGTATATATACAACTTTGTATTATGAGTTATACAGGTGACCAACCAGAATAACTTTGAAAACTGAACTTAAGCAATTTTAATCTTAATCAAAATGAATTATTAGAGATTGATCTTTATAAATTTTAACTTTTAAATTAAATGTTATTACGTATGTTAAAATATATTTAACATCTTTTTATTCGTCTATTTACAGAGTATTGAATATTTACAACTTTTTTGAAAAATGATACCTGTATTATTATACCATGAGTAAAAAAATAATATTTCGTATATTAAATAAAACTGACTATAAGACTTACATACATATGTATGTATATGTGACCGAACAAATAAAGGGACCTAAGGAAAAAAAGTAAATTTTACAGAAGATCCGTTTAAAGTTTTTTTACGAGTAAGCATTTACACTTTAATATACAAGCTATGCCTCCGAAATTACCGATTTTTTTAACAAACTAAAAAGTATATACATATATCGCAGAAGAACATAGAGTTATTGTTAAGGCAGATTTGACAAATTTCCTGGCCGAGTGATCTCCCGCCAAAGACGCCATTGGTATTTTTTCTTTCTTTTTGAAAACTACCTTTTACCACAACCAGGATAAAATTTTGAAAAAGGTAAACGATTTGGATCGATTAGATCGCCAACTTTGCAAAATTTCTATTATATAATGACATTTTAAAACATATTTTTAGATATTCTTTAAGAACTATTTATCAATTACAACTTACTTTTTTCAAGATTTATGTATGTAATGTATTCTAAAGTCTAGCATCAGAGATTGAAAGGAATAGTAAGCCATTATGTGGCAAGTACTTCTTATGGTGGTGCCTAATTTTTTTCGGGAAATTAGAAAAAAACATTAAAGATGAAATCATAAATTTGAAGTCAGTTGTTTGGTGAGCAACATTTCATAATGTTATCAAATGGAGCACAAATTTGCATTAACTTTTACCACTTTATGTATTAAATATTAACGAAAAAAGCTAGCCAAAAATGGTAGCCAATTATCTTGACATTACTTTTACGCCACGTAAAATATTTTTCAAAATAATAATTACTTGACATTTTCTTATTAGCAATTGGAATCTTTTCTAAATCATAGTTGTTACAGTGCTTTCACTAGTTCCATGGATATTATTAAAAATCAGGACCGCTTCTTATTGAAAAAAATCTCGTTCTATTTACTCTAGAACTAGTTAGAAAAATTTTCCCGGAAAAGGTTTTACAATCAATATCGAAGGTACCAATGCTGTCTCAGGAGTAAGAAAACCGGTTGAACACCGTTATGTCCTCCAGTTGTATCCAGACAAAAAAGTCTTCTATGCACTGACTTTTTTGTTGGATTTTAGATATTGCGACAACAGCAATCTGTAATTGCTGTTCGCTAATAATTTCAATGTCCGCCTTTACGTCTACAGCACTTTAGTGTAAGAGTGTTCTTAAGATAACCGGCTGAACACCGTTCAATCTCTGTTTCTACACTCATGCAATGATCTTGCGTACGATGGAGATCATTTTGGAAACAATCTGTTTAGGTACCGCCACTCAACTGCTTATGGAGTGCACAGTAGGGCTGTTTACAAATGGAAATAATTCAGCTTTTGATAAACGGCTAGTCCGATTGATCCAAAATTGGACATGGGCCTTGGAGAGGAGTATTTGAGCTTAAGTATCGACGGTGAACACTTAAAAATCTTTTTAAAGCTTCGTATTTATTTATTTTTGGTAAGATTTTTTTAAAAATTCTATATTGTCTTATCTCTAATTAAAGCCTTTTTCGATTTTCCAGGTCCAGTTTTTTTTCGAAATATTGAATACAACTTTCAAAAAACAAAATTTATTTTTTTTTCTCGTATAGTCCCGTTCCACACTTGCAATTTTTGTTTTTGAAACATTTTTTAAATTCTCTTTTAAAGTTGGATTCGTGTCCATACTTTAAAAATTGTGTTATACTTTTATACAGCAAAAAAACAATAACAATGGAGAGACGTAACAGAGTTTCAAGTACATCAAACATCGTACCGCTGCCATTTTTATTTCCTCTCCCAACAACAAATACATGTGTTGCAGAAAAAAAAATTGCATATGTGGAACGGGACATAGTTACCAAAAAAAAGCTACGTATCATGGTATAATACAGGTATATGCAAGGCGAATCTAAAAAAACTAAGCAGGGTAATTCCACGTCAAATCAACAAGGCACTCAAAATGACTACTTCAGATTTTATTGAAACTTTTGTTATTTATGTATATTCCTTGACTCTATGAATCCAATATAATTTAAAAAAAATTAATCTCTTGTACAGTTATAAAAGTGGGAAAATATCGCTTTTTGCATATGCGCTCGAGGATTAAATATATTCTAATTCCAGTTCTATAAGCCCTAGGAAGTTGAATAATAGCTCATTTTAAAGGGGATTCCATACGCTTTAATTTGATATCAATCATGAAAATAACTAATTTTTAACAAATTTTTTTCTTATATATAAAAAAAAATTTATAAAAATCTTTGAGATAGTGTCTTTTAATATTTTTTTTTTTAAATTTACATATGTTTTTAAATGTGGCATGGTGAGTACACCATAAAAATTTCATAGTGGGACCATGGTGAGATCAGAAGTTATGTTAAAAAAACTTCTGATCCCACATGGTCCCACTTCCTAGGGCTTATAGAACTGGAATAAGAATATATTTAATCCTCGATCTCATATGCAAAATAGCGATATTTTGATAACTGTATAGCTAAAAACTGTAAGAGGAGGAATTTTTTTAAAATTATATTTGGCTTCGGAAAGTCAAATAATATAAACAACGAAAGTTTCAATAAAATCGAAAGTGCTAAATTTGAAAACAATTTTTTTGGTTGATTTGTCATGGAATTACCCAGCAACCTTTTTTTTGCCCGACTGTGTTAAAATATTTTACTAAAATTTAAATAACATGAGCTGTGTTCGCAAACACTTCTATGACAAATTATTCATTATAATAAAAGTAATTTAACATTATAATAAAAAATAAAACTGGCTTACTTTGAATAATTAAAATAAATTATATGTAAGGGATTGAATAAAATACACCAATTAGTTCCCAATTCACTGAGTGATATAAAAAATGTACAGAGTTTTATAAATGGTGTTTTTTATAGAGGTATAGAACTTTAAGTTGGCATTACTTTTCAAGCTGGCGACCGATTTAACAGCTGTCAAGTGATTTATTCTCAGTTTGGTTTGCAATACATCATGAATAGACTCACGCCTGAACAACGCTTGCAAATAGTGCCCAACACGAGATTACCGTTGTTCCCGATTTTCATAAGCGAATTTTGTTTAGCGATGAAGCGCACTTCTGGTTGAATGGCTACGTCAACAAACAAAACTGCCGCATTTGGAGTGAAGGTAATCCTCAAGTGTATGTCGAAACACCGTTACATCCAGAAAAACTGACTGTTTGGTGCGCTTTATGGGCTGGTGGAATCATTGGTTCGTACTTTTTCAAAAACGATGGCAGGTAGAACGTTACAGTCAATGGTGATTGGTATAGAGCCATGATTACTAACTTTTTCATTCCTGAATTGAATAACCATGATGTCCAGGAGATGTGGTTTCAACAAGACGGCGCAAAATTACACAGCTCGTGCCACAATAGATTTATTGAAAGACACGTTTGGTGACCGCCTAATTTCACGTTTTGGACCTGTGAATTGGCCTCCAAGATCTTGTGATTTAACACCGCTAGATTACTGTGGGGCTATGTAAAGTCATTGGTCTATGCGGATAAGCCACAAACGCTAGACCATTTGGAAGACAACATTCGCTGTGTTATTGCCGATATACGGCCACAAATGTTGGAAAAAGTCATCGAAAATTGGACGTCCAGATTGGACTACATCCGCGCCAGCCGTGGCAGTTATATGCCAGAAATCATATTTAAAATGTAATGCCACAAGATTATCTTTCGGATAAATAAAATACATGTCAATCGAATAATCCATCGTTGTTTTATTGCAACTTAAAGTTCTATACCTCTATAAAAATCTTTACAAGGTTTGACATTTTCAGATAGGCAAATGTAAACAGCTATACTAATATTATGCTATGCTACATATAAACAAAAAAACTAGATAACAAAATAGAATTTTGGGATTTTTGTTCTTTGTTTGCGAATTGTGGGATTTCCTTTACCGTAATGTTGCAAGCTTTTATACACTTTGATTTTCATTGAGTAATTACATATCCACAGAACATTTCATTGAATCGTTTAACCACATATTAACTTTTCTAAAATTGGACCACTTTTACCAAATTATCGAAATTGGCAGATAACAGCAACAAATTGGAAAATTTTGTTATAATTTATTATTGTTGTGTATATAAATCTTGATAATACAATTTTCTAACAAACAAAAAAAGATTCATCTCAATATCTTTTGTACGTTCAAAACAATGTTTTGTACTTTTATCAGTTTGTTACTGATTTATGTTAGGTTATGTTAACATAAAACTTCAACAATTGGCTACATACACCAAAAAGGATTTGACAGCCCCATGGTAAACAAAAGTGGCTGGCTGCCCTGCCACTTTTATAAAAAAAACAATATTTTGGAACATATTTTTCTCGTGTTAGGAATTCAATTTCAGTTAAATTTTCCGAAATTCAACAACAATTCTTCTAGAATTTATTAAATGAAATAATTTCTGTTATACACAAAATAAATTGATAAAATAAATTCTTAAATTACTTTTGTACATCTAATAAACCGTGACGGTCAAAATATGGCAATAAATGTTTAATTATGTTTTGAAATCTTTTATTGTTGTAGGCACTTGCGCGAAACCTTCTACCTTTATCGTCATCGCAAACCAAACTGCGAAAGTCGGCATCGTGGCATTGATCGTTAATCATTATAGGTTGCGAGGCTATTGCGGCGGTTACAGCTAAAAAATTATATGTTAGTAAGAAAATAAATGAAGAACATTAAAAAAAAGTTAAAATTTTGACAACACTTCTTTAATGTTATATCAAATGTTGACATCACTCACCTAAAAATTTGGCTTCCTCCAATTGAATTTGCAACTCATGTAATGTGGGCACATAACCCTTGTATTGTAAGTTGTTTAAAGTTTCAGTTAAAATTGTGTGATAATACTGCACCAGCGCATCTAGGGCGTGCATATCTAACTGTAGTTGAGATTCTAAAGAAGAATTAAAAAAATAATGCAAATCCACAGCTGGTGAGGACCAACTGCATAGTTGAAAATCTATTAGTAAAATATCTTTTAGGCACATTTTTTCATCATATTGAAACATGACATTATTTGTCCACAAGTCTCCATGAGTTAAAGTGTAAAATTTATTAGAATTACTATTATAGTATGCTTTAGTGCCATAAGCCACTATATGCGGTTTTAATTTCATTAGTTTATCATAATAGTAAGAACCCAATTCCGGGGAAGTTTTACAAAAATCTGCACAGTTTTCTGTCATATATTCAAAAAAACAGCCAAATGCTCTAGTGTGTTTATTAAAAATGCCACGTTGAAATTTTTCCAATTCACCATTGAGCTGCTGATTTAATACTACGCCTGCTGCATGAAATTTTGCCAATTTCTTTAAAACTAGTTTAGCATGTTCTTCATTTAGACCTACTAAACGATCAGCTGGGCAATAATTACTTACTGTCAAATCTTCAAATAAAATGGCGGATTTTTCATAATCCACCTTTAAAGTATTTGCAAATAGTTTGTCATTGTCACCCACTTCCTTCAGTACTTCAGCTAACTGCGGCAGGATTTTTTCATACATTTTCATTTCCGTTTTATAAACTTCATAGCCACTCATTATGTTTGCAGCAAAAGGATCAGTTTCATACGAGTATTTCATTATAAAGCACAAATCTTGCGTATTTTCTTTGTTGCTGCAAAATTGCACTTTAACACGACTCATTATACTGGAATAATGTTCGCCCTTTGAAGTGGCAGGTTTTACATCAACATTTTTAGTTTTTACTTGATCATTTTTAAGATATTTTTGTAAAACTTTTTCCAAATACAAATCAGTTAACCACACGGGTGCCTGCCAACAATTATTTTCACACATTTTATTTTTAAATATTTTTTTCAAGTTAGTTTTTGCGTATACATATGTGCGAGTTGCTTCAACCTACGAATGAATAAAAGGTTTCTAAAAATTTTCACTACATTGTTACAAAGAAAAAGGTTCTCGTAAATTGCCACTAAAGTTTGTTTTGTTTAAAAGTTTTATCTCTTATCTAATCGTTCTTATAAAATAGTTTGGCTTGAAAGATTTTAAGGGGTTTGATATTTTGGAATCTTCGCGTATATTTTAGAAATACTTTCGAGGTAAAGTGGGTTTACTAATTTATATAACATTATTTATATGGCTAAAGTGGCCATATAAGTATAAAATATCGCTATTGTACCAATATCGCTATATATGAGATGAAAAATATCCCATCACAAATTAAGCCAAACGGTTACGTCGGCCAAAAGAGGTCGTCACGCTAAAAATAGTCGATTTAAATAAACGCCTATTTTAAGGAGTTGAGAAATATTATTTAAAGGAAATAAGTAAAACTAGAAAGACGCTTGTGCTTAGAGACCATATTGAGAAACAAAATAATTTTCCCCAAAAAATATCGTTTATCCAAAAACTTACGAAACTATCCAATTTCCCTTATAAATTCTTTGTTTTCACAATAGACTGTAAACAATGCCTTTCTCTTCTTTTTATCTCTTTTTTTAAGAGAAGTAATACTCAGGCAATTAATGCCTACATTAACAGTGATATTTCATTTGGAAAGGGATAGGAATTGAACGTTATGTTCATCAGTGTTGCTTGCAGCTCTCTGGTGATATAGCGGTATTAATTCGCCGGCGATTTAGTGGTATATGGTAATACCGTCAAAGGGGGGCGCTGTGATATAGTATAGTAAATAGAATTAATAGTTATCAGAAAAATCGATGTTGCCAGTAGTGCTGGACATTTTTACTACTTTTAATTACTCGATCCAACTAAATACTTTTCAATTGGGTACTCAATAGTACTCAATACTTTCGTTTACATACTAACAGAGGAAATTTCACGTCGTAGTTGTCAAATATTTTTATAAATTTATTTTTAAAAATACTACTGTAAAAGTGTATTGAGTACCCAAAAAAATGATTGAGTATAGAGTACTCGGTACCCACTACTCAATACTTTGCCGGCACTAGTTGCCAGGGCTGAGTATTGAACTAGTGACCATGCTCTAAAGGTCAACGTGCTGACCACTTGAACTACAACACCTTCAAAATCGTGCTTTAGTATTGTTTTATTTGATGGAGATTTTCGAAGCATTTCTTTAAATATCACAAAATATAATCGATATATTTTGGCCAACCTTGTGGATGGATTTCCGAAAAACATTTAAAAGACAATATGTACTTCAGTCTAAAGACCTTAAATTTTTGGAGCGTAATATGTTTTATATACGACATTTCTGCTCTCTAGCTTAAATAGAAGTGCCTAGTTTTTTTCAGATTTTTCTGGTTACTTACTCAGCGAGATGTAACTATAGCCAGTTAGTGTATAATGCAAATATGCAATTTTTAAAACTTCATATATCAAACTTCATAACTTGTTGAAAAAGAGAAAAAGTTATGAAAACACTGTGAGTATATATATGTATGTAGTGATACCGACCCAATTTTTGTGTTAAGGAATAATTTTTTGCCCCCAATGTAAGGAGGAATTTTTTCGACCATAGAGATAATTTTTTAAAATTCCAGTATAAACGATAATAAAGAGACTGGGAGTTTGGTTTAAAAAAATGATGAACTATTGCCTATATAATTTACTTCCAGATACTATAACATTTACTTCCAACTGTGATACATGGTGGTGGTAATATCATGCTCAGGGAACGCATATCAGCTGCTGGTGTGGGCAATTTTGTAATGATTGGGATCATGATGGGTCTATTTGTTATTTTAGATCTTCTTAAAGCAACTGATAAACAAATTGAGTCTAAATACTGGCTGGTATTAACAAGACAGGGATACTAAGCACAATGCGGGCATTGAAAAGAATATCTTATATATGATTTACCTCACCAACTGCATTATACACCTCATTCGCCGATTTAAGTCCTATTGAGCACTTGTGGGAAGAACTAGATTGCAGAATTAAAAAAAAAAAAATTATAAAAAATAAGCATAATCTAAAGAATTCACTAACTGAAGAATGGAATTCCATTTTAGGAGATGTTTTGGAATTTTTCATGAAAAATAGGCTGGAGGCGGTTTAAAGCATATTTGTGTACCCAGAAAATATTAATTGGAACTTCGGAAATATTTAATATAGACATTACTCATTCTTTTATATATGCAGACTTTGTGCTTTAAAAATGATTATTTACTGATTTTTTTAATAAATGAATTGAACCTTGGTTTTTTAATCCGCTATTATTATCTGTTCCTAATGCCAGTTTATTTGGTTAAAAAGAAATTGCTACATGTTGCTTTTATTTCATAGAATTAAAATAAATAGGGGGGTATGTAGAGTTTTCTGTGCCACTGTATGTGGAAAAGTATAATCTCTATTTGTAATAACACACTCTAAAGATAGAGACTAAGAAGTGGACGGACAGAAATTAAATTGTATTTTCGAGTGTGGAGATTGGTAGTATTTTTAAGCGTGTTGTAAAATTCTTAATTACAACAATTTCAAAAAAAATTCTTAAATTTAGGGGAAAACAAACTATATTTGTGAGATAAGGAATTTTTTTAAGATTAATCAATTATTGCTTAAATGTAAAGTGTTAGTTGTCATGATTTGACATATTGGTAAATGTGATATTGTGATTGTGAAAGAGAAAAAGTTATGAACACACTGTGAGTAGAATATATGTAGTGATATGTATTTTTGTGATAAATAGGAATTTTTTCGGCCATAGAGATATTTTAAAATTGTAGTATAAGCAGTAATAAGAAGCCATAAAATTTGTTAATCGATTAAAAGAAGAAAGTGTGAAAAAGTTATGTTCGAAAAACTTCATATTTTTTTAGTTTTAGGGAACATTTCTTACCTTTATTACCCAGTTTATTAAAAAATTTCTATTTTTGTCAGTTTGTAATAAGTCAAAATAAAGTTTTTTAATATAATTTTTGATCCCACCATGGTCCCACTCTGAAATGTTTATGATGTACTCACCACATTAAAAAACATTTGTATATAAATTATAAAAAAAATTAAAAGACACTATCTCAAAGATTTTTATAAAGATTTTAAATATAAAAAAAATTGTTAAAAATTGTTTTTTTCATTCAATTAAAGCGTATGAAATTGCCTTTAAAATGATTATTACTCAACTTCCTAGGGCTTATAGAACTAGAATTAGAATATATTTAATCCTCGACCGCATATGCAAAAAAGCGTTTTTTTTCCACTTTTATAACTGTATAGCTCAAAAACTATAAGGCCCATTATTATAACTTGCCAATAGCTAAAGTTAGGATTTTACTGGAGTTATAGGTAGGTTTTCGTTATAATAAGTAAGCTTAAAGTATCCTGTAACTACCACTTACTTTAAAGGCAAGTTAATGTAACGAGACTTACCGTCGTTATTATATCGAAAACATATTTATATCTCCGATAAAATCCTTACTTTAGCTATTGGAAAGTAATAATAATGGGCCTAAGATATTCAATTTTTTTTTTAATTCTATTTGGATTTAGAGAGTCAAGCAATATAAATAAAAAAAATTTCAATAAAATCGGAAGTAGTCATTTTGAGTGCCTTGTTGATTTGACGTAGAATTGCCCATTATGGCAATTTAAAAAAAAGTTCTTAAATTTAGGGGAAAACAAACTAAAGAAATATTTGTGTGAGATAAGGA
Source organism: Phasia obesa (assembly GCA_949628195.1). Taxonomy (NCBI): domain Eukaryota; kingdom Metazoa; phylum Arthropoda; class Insecta; order Diptera; family Tachinidae; genus Phasia; species Phasia obesa. Next base: position 167,408,692 of record OX451215.1, on the reverse strand, counting down.
AATTTTTTTAAGATTAATAAATTCTTGCTTAAATATGAAGTGTTAGTTAACATGATTTGACATATTGATAAATGTGATATTGTGATTAAGGTTTAGTGTAATCAGTGTTGCCAAAACGGCGGTTTTCCCTTTAGATCTGGTGTTTTTTTGCTCTTAAAAGCGGGACCTTTTGAAAAAAAACCGCTAAGTGGGTTTTTAGCTGTGAAACTTTTTAGTTAGCGTTTTTCTAGCGTTCTAAAGCTTTAATAAATACAAAATTTTAAGCATGAAATATATACAATAAGTTTTTGTTTGTTATAATGTAAGCTGAATGTGCGCTGCGTTTGTTTTTGTTTTATCGATGACGAAAGATTTACACCCCTGAAGGAAGTCTGGGTACAAGTGCATTCGAGTCACTACTTTTGTCTAATATGTATATTATTTTTTAGGTGACATTGTCAACGAAGCGTCTACATTTTTTATGGCGGATTTGGTATACATATTAAGAAACTTGCCATTTGGAAATAATTTTTTTTTGTTTATTGTGCAAAAAAGTTTTAGTTTATGTATATTTATGTATGTATGTAATTAAGTATTTAAATTATAATTTTTTCTGCCAAAAGTGTAGACTAGATAACCTAAAATGTACTAGTGAATCTCTGGTACTAGACAAAACAAAATTTCATCTTATCTGTTGCACCGTTATCTCAAGATATTGTTTCTTGAGATTAACTACAAAATAGATTTTATTTCATATTTAAGAAAGAAATGTATATAGGAGAAACTGGAAGAGATACAGAGATGTAAGTGACCATTTTTGAACAAAAGAGTACAATTACAAAATTTCACAAAAAATTATAAAATATAAAAATGTTATTTGGAATAAAAAGTGGGCAACTCTGGAAAAAAGGTTATTCCCCTTTTTGGAATATTTCAAAAATCCTAAGGAAGAAATACATCCCTGTTTCAAAATATAATAATGAAACGTACAATACCCAACTCGTGAAATGTGAAATACTGGCTCAAATATTTAGTTTAAATCATTCAATTTCATCCAACCTCAGCGAACCGTCCACTATAAGAGATGTTGACAATGCTCTGAATCAATTCAGATCCATGGAATCCACGCCAGACAGCGATTTAATTGTGTCAGTAGAGAAAGTAGCATATATTATAAAGACTCTCAAACAAAGAAAAAGTCCTGGCTCTGATGGAATAACCAACAAATGTTTAAAATCCTTACCAAAAAAATGTATAAAATACGTCACGGAAGTAATAAACTCTTGCTTACGAATTAGTTATTTTCATAAAACATGGAAGCATTCAAAAGTAGTACCCGTAAGAAAACCCAACAAGCTACCAATCTGTCGAGAATCGTATAGATCAATAAGTCTTTTATACTCTTTCAGCAAAATACTAGAAAAAGTAATCAAAGAAAAAATTACCGAATTTGCTAATGTGGCTATTCTTAGTTCGGAAATATTTTCGGCCGATGTTTTATGCAGATTACAAACTTCTCTGAGTGAATTTCATTCCTACTTTTGAAATGGAAAATTCTTGTTAATCCACAGAAAACTCAAGTTAATTAACAGAAAACTCAAGCCATGTTCTTATCTAGAAGAATTAAACCGTGTTATTTACCTCATCACCCAATTATTTTTAATAACATAACTATTCCCTGGGTGAATAAGGTAAAATATTTAGGTATCATATTAGATCCCAAACTGAAGTTAAAGATCACACACCATATATTAGCGATAAAGTAAACAATTTAGCAAGATTATTGTATTCTCTAATAAATAGAAATTCCAAACTTAACATGCATAATAAAATTTTAATATTTAAAGCAATATTCCGCGCAATAATATTTTATGCGGCACAATGTCACATCAAAAGGCTACAGATTATTCAAAATAAAGTCTTGAAAATGATTTTCAGTTTGCCTTGGCATTACTCCACACAAAGATTGCACTCCCTAGCCAACGGTGAACTGATCAAAAATAGAAGTGAACCATTAACAACAAGCTTTAAGAACAAATGTCCGCATTCTGATTTTACACACATCAATGAGCTTGTCTCATCATAATTTTAAATCCAAACTTTATTTTTTATCTTCAACCAAAAATCTAAACAAAACTGTTCAATAAGGTATTTTGAAATTTTTTCCCTTAATTCTTAATAATATTATAAAGACAAATTATTATAAAATTACTATTGTTATATTTAAGCAGAAGAGGATAAAATCCTAAACTCTTTATGAATGAATGACATATTAACTAATGTACACAATAAATATTAAATGTATTATATATAAAACAAACACAAAATTGATTTTATTTCATATTTAACATATTTAATAAGACAGTCTTAACAATTGAAAAGTTGCACAAATTAATTGCACAAATCTATACTTTCGAACTAAGATCTTCAAAACGCCATAACTTCGTGAATTTCTTAGATTTTTTTGCGTTCAGTTCAGAATTTTGTAATTTATCGAACAACATCGAAAGCTGAATTTCGACCCCTGAAAAGAAAATATCCCTTTTATCAGCTTGAGTCGCATATGTATATCACAAGAGTGATTAAAATATACATACATATGTATACATTTTAAAGTTCTGTTCTTGTAAAACACGTTTTTGGTAAGAAATAAGAAAATATAAACAAATTTGTGTTTCTTTATATACTTACCAGCTGTTCCCACCACTTCGTCATATTGCTTTGAAAGTAATCCACACAAAATTGTAAGTTATATGTAGTGTGCATCAGATATATCGGGTGGTTAAATTTTAAAAGGGCGATGTTGAATGTGAACCACAAGTAAATTTTTTTCTGCATTTAATTTGACATTTCTCAACTTTAGACTGACTCAATTTGAACCACGGTCATTCCAAACGTCGTTAATGGTCAGAATGGTGGATTCGTCATTAAGCGGAATTGTCGCATTTGGGCGAATGATAATCCAAGAGTGATTGTCGAAAAACCAATGTTCCCATAAAGACTGTTTGGTGCGGTTTAGGGGCTGGCGCATCATCGGGCCCTATTTTTTCCAAAATGAGGCCGGTCAGGCAGTTACTGTAAATGGTGTTCGCTATCGTAAGATGATAACGAACTTTTTTTGTCCCGAATTGGAAGATATGGATGTGGACGATATGGTTTCAACAGGACGGTGCTACTTGCCACACAGCTAACGAAACAATGGCTCTTTTGCGCGACAAATTGAATGGCTATCAATGGTTATCTCACGTAGTGGCGATGTCAATGGGTTGACAAGATCATGTGGTTGGACTTCTTTCTTTGGGGTTATTTGAAAGAAAAGGTATACGTCGATAAGCCAGTAACAAATTCAAGAGCTAAAGGATTTTTTGTGGAACAAGATTAACGTGAGTACCTGCCTAGTCGGCCTAACCTCACGGTGGTCTTACCACCGAGTGAAACTTAGGCGTAGACTAGCGCCCGCATTGTGTAGTATAACAACACTTACGATTGCCACCAATCGCTTTTTGTGTGTGATACAGTCACAATGAGTAGCAATTTATATAATATGGCAAGCCTTTCCAAGGCAAGCCTAGATACACATTATAACCTCTTGGTTAGGGGTTTGGAGACTATCCAAACTCCGTCTGTTGAAAGTGCAACAGCACACTTGATCGACCTTGCACCTTGCAATCGATCTTAAGCCACAACCACCACGTGTACCCCCGAAGGGGACCTCACCAATAACCGGTCACAGAGAGGATAGGCTCTCTGTGGGGCCGCCACCGATTCCCGTGGTACCAGTCCTTTGGGGACTGGTCGGGCCTCGAAGAGAACTCGTGATTTTACTCACAGACCTTTTCTTCCAGATTTAGGCTCTAGGAACCCTAGCGTCTGGTGCCCCTATTTTCCCCGAGTGGACCGCGTCAAAGCATTTGCCATATTCCTGCAGTGACAATTGGAACCCCCGGGGGTAGTATTTACTTTATATTTGTGGAACAAGATTAACGTGAGTACCTGCCATACTCGGCCTAACCTCACGGTGGTCTTACCACCGAGTGAAACTTAGGCGTAGACTAGCGCCCCCATTGTGTAGTATAACAACACTTTACGATTGCCACCAATCGCAATTTGTGTGTATACAGTCACAATGAGTAGCAATTTATACAATATGGCAAGCCTTTCCAAGGCAAGCCTAGATCCATATTATAACCTCTTGCTTAGGGGTTTGGAGACTATCCAAACTCCGTCTGTTGAGAGTGCAACAGCACACTTGATCGACCGTGCACCATACCTACTTAATCGATCTTAAACCACAACCACCACGTGTACCCCCGAAGGGGACCTCACCAATAACCGGTCACAGAGAGGATAGGCTCTCTGTGGGGCTACCGATTCCCGTGGTACCAGTCCTTTGGGCACTGGTCAGGCCTCGAAGAGGACCCGTGTTAAAACAACAGACCTTTTCTTCCAGATTTAGGCTCTAGGAACCCTAGCGTCTGGTGCCCCTATTTTCCCCGAGTGGACCGCGTCAAAGCATTTGCCATTACTGCAGTGACATTTGGAACCCTCGGGGGGAGTATTTACTTTATATAAAGGTACCCTATGTAATTACTCAGGAATTTGGGCTTTATATAAAATTGTTGTTGAGTTCTGCAAATAGTGTTTAAATTTTCCCGCTGACAAAAGTAAAAGTTTTTGCGAAGTTTACAGTACCATAGTATAGGTAAAATTACGTACTTTCACTACTTTTTCTATATTTTCATTTGAAAATTAGATATTTTTAAGAAAAAAAAGAATCCTATATTTCAACCAAGGTACTAAGGTATATCCCCATTAAATCACATTAAAATTCATTCAGAAGTTTTTACGTGATGCGAACACAGACATATATGATATATGTATGTAGATAATGAATTTATCTGCTAAAAAAATTATATATGAAAAAATTCCATTTTTATTAAAATATGCTAAAGTGCAAAAGTATGAGGCTTCTTTCTCTTTATATTTTTTTATAGATTTACATTTTTAACTACAGATGATCATGTGTTATATATATACATATTTCAACTAATTTAATTTTAAAATTTGTCTTCAAACTTAAAAAAAAAACTTTTTAATTTATTTAGCGGTTAATGTAAGGTTTTTTTGGACGAGTTAGCGGTTTCTAGCGTTTTTGAGTGTAATGTACAATCTCTTGGACATAAGACGCCCACGGGAAGCATGTTACAAACAAGCTCATGGTGCGGGATAACTCATGATATGGGCTGTATTTTTTATCAAGAAGGAAGCCCAAAATAGGCTTTGAATGCATAAATCTACATAGATGTCACACTGTGTAATTTTTTAAGTCATGGTAAAATAACCATATACGTACACCACTACGTGATAAAGGGCCAAAAAAAAGACCCCTGTCTCCCAGTTTTGCCCAAAGTCCTCCAGGCTTTTTTTATGGGCCCTCAAAGATGTGGGCCTCGATGTCATTTTTGCAAAAAATGATCATTTACTCAAGCTCATATTTTGCAAACCGTTTGAAATTTTGATATACTCTCTGAGACAAAGTTGTAGCTGTTGTCATAAAGAACAAAAATTGTGAACATATAAAATCAAAAAAACTTCATCTTCAAGGTCAAAATCGCAAAAAACTTTAAAAAATTCAATTTTTTTACCTTTTTCCCCATGTTCAGGTCCATAGGTAGCAAACCGTTCAAAATTCAAGGAAACAATCAACTATAAAAATGAACCTAAGATCTCAATAAACAACTTTCTAGAACATATGAACTTCCTAGGAATGATTCTTAACATCGTTTAGGTAGCGCTTAGGTAGCCGCAACAGTTTTTCACTTATTGAGATCTTAGGTTCATTTTTGTAGTTGATTGTTTCCTTGAATTTTGAACGGTTTGCTACCTATGGACCTGAACAGGGGAAAAAAGGGGAAAAATTGAATTTTTTAAAGTTTTTTGCGATTTTGACCTTGAAGATGAAGTTTTTTTTTTTGATTTTATATATTAACAATTTTTGTTCTTTATGACAAGAGCTACAACTTTGCCTCAGAGAGTATACCAAAATTTCAAACGGTTTGCAAAATATGAGCTTGAGTAAATGATCATTTTTTGCAAAAATGACATCGATGCCCCACATCTTTGAGGGCCCATAAAAAAAAACCTGGAGGACTTTGGGCAAAACTGGGAGACAGCGGTCTTTTTTTTGGTATTTTATCACGTAGTGGTGTCCGTATATGGTTATTTTTTTCCGTGTTGCACTGTGTGTGTTACAAAGCGAACACCTTAATTTTGCTGGTGATTTACAAAGCGTTACGGACTTTCCACCAGAATAATGTACCGGTCCACGTGGTGAAGAAGATAAAGGCGTTTTTTGATTTTCGACAAATTGATTTGCTCGAGTGGTCAGCTTTAAGGCCTGACCTCAATCCCTTCGAGGATCTTTGGTGAATACTTTATGCAAAATACATGCATCTTCAAGATATATGACAGCTGGAAACAGCTAAAAAAAAGCCATATTGGTTGAATGGGTCAATATTGATGTGTCTGTCCTGAAAAAAACTGGTGGAGTCAATGCTCCGTGGTGTCAAAGTGGTCAGGATACACAAGAGTAATACTACCTCTTCTTAACATATATAAAACTTTTATTTTGTAACTAAAATAATATGTTTATCTATTAAAAAAATTTTTGCACATAAATATTTTCTATGGAGATTTAAAGCTTTAACATTTTTTCATGTTAAAAAATAGATTATTATAAATTTGTAATTTTATTTTTATCTCTTTTAACTCTAAGTCGAAAAAAATATCTTTTCCCAAATTCCATTTTTTGTTTTATTTCAAATTAAAGTTAAAGCATTGCACATAGTATAATTATTTGCTAAGGTACTTAGCTGGTGAAACAATCGAACAGCACACGGAAGCATCGACAAATCATGTAACATGTAGATGCTTTGTGGAAGCCATATGCTTACAAGAGAGGTAATGGGAAAAACAAAACGTACATACAGCAGCTCAATAGATGGACAAATCGAAACTTTTATTGTAGGGTATTTTAACGTAATGATAATTGACCTTGATTGCCAAAACGCTTATCTATCATAAGAAAAAGGCTTACTATGTTAGGAGCTGGTATACTACAATTGCCATCAAGTGCTTGAATCTACAAAAAAGTCATCTTATCTTAATCCGATAGACTATGCGTAAAGTAATTTGGAAGAACAATTAAAGAGTTATCTAATTTCCAAAAATACCTTACCATTTCTGACTAGAAAAAATGGAAAAATATATCAGCTTAATACTGCCGGAAACTGATTGAGGCGATGAAAAACTGTTCAAATGCTGTATAACAACGATAATTTTTTACTTTTTATGGGTGGTATCACTCCCACTATCCTAATCCAGTCTGTATTTTGCTAGACAATGCACATTACTCTGAGGGTTACTTGTGCAAACTTCCAAGACTCTACCTATTGCAGTTCTTCAGGTACACGATAATAATTTTATAGGAGGTACCACGCCCACTATTCCAATTCAACCAGTGTTTCGCTTGAGGAATGTACATTAATATGGAGGCTACTGGTGCGAAATTAGGTGCTACCTAATTCAGTTCTCTAGATACGGGATAATAATTGTTCACTTTGTAAGGGACGTTGCCTACTGTCCCAATTAACAACAATGCGACCATTACTACCTCATTTTTAGAGTGTCCTAGAATAGAAAATAATAAATTAATTAGTTTGATTGAATCTACATACTTGTAGTATTATTTTTATAGTGTTTAATACTTGCACGAATAATTCTTTTAAGTATTTTAGTGTATAGGGATTATATATTTGATATGGCATATTTATATTTGATAGGTACTGGTCGTAAAGCATCGATGTCTACTCGATGTCGAATAAAAAGTATCGATAATTAAAAAGAAAAACAATAGTTAATAATTAGATGGTTTCAAAAAAATAAACTCCTTTACATTTTCGATAAGCGTCCAAAAAACAATAATTTATCGATGCAGTAACTCCCATTCCAGCTTTAGAAAAGAATCTGTTTAGGTACAGCTACTCACCTAGTTATGGAGTGCACAGTAGAGTCGATTACAAATGGAAATAATTCAGCTAGTTTGATTGATCCAAAATTTGACATGTGCCTAGAAGAGGAGTATTTGAGCTTAAGTGTCGACGGTGAGCACTTAAAAATGTTTTTAGAGCTTCGCATTTGTTTATTTTTGGTTCGTTTTTTAAATTATATATTGTCTTATCTATAGTTAAATCCTTTTTCGATACCCAGGGCCATTTTTTTTAATATTGAGTACAATTTTCAAAAAAAACAAAATTTTATTTTAGCAGGCAAAATTCCGAATATTGTAAAAAAATGTCAAGGTGATGTCTTTTCTCAGTTCAGAACCAAAATTTTAGTTAAATTATCATCCTTGTTGGCGCTTGACGTCTTTCAATTTGACTTATTTTATTGTCGCCTATGTGTTCTAAAATTCCAAAAATGGGATCGAAAAAAGAAGACTGGTATAAAAAAGCTATGTATGGACAAAACATTAACGAAATCCAATTTTGGGATTTTAGTTCTTTATTTGTTAATTGTGGGATTTCCTTTACCCTAATGTTGCAAACACTTTGATTTCGTCGAGTATAATACAATTTTCTAAAAAACAAAAAAAAAATTCACCTCAATACTTTTCTTACGTACAAAACTATGTTTTGTACTTTTATCAGTTTGTTATTTATTTATGTTAGGATATGTTAACATAAAACTCCAACACTTAACTACATACACCAAAAAGGATTTGACAGCCCCAACAAAAGTGGCTACTCTGCCACATTTAGAAAAAACAATATATTGGAACATATTTTTATCGTGTTAGGAACTAAATTTCAATTAAATATTTTCGAAATTAAAATTCAACAGAAATTCTTCTAGATTTTATAAAATTAAATAAGTTCTGTTATGCACAAAATAAAATAAATCGATAAAATAAATTCTTAAATTACTTTTGTACATCTAATAAACCGCGACGATCAAAATATGGTAATAAATTTTTAATTATGTTTTGAAATCTTTTGTTGTTGTAGGCACTTGCGCGAAACCTTCTACCTTTATCGTCATCGCAAACCAAACTGCGAAAGTCGGCATCGTGGCATTGATCGTTAATCATTATAGCTTGCGAGGCTATTGTGGAGGTTAAAGCTAAAAAAGTATATTTTGGTAAGAAAATTAATAAAAAAAATTAAAAAAAAAATTTAAATCTTGACAACACTTCTTTAATGTTATATCAAATGTTGACATCACTCACCTAAAAATTTGCCTTCCTCCATTTGAATTTGCAACTCATGTAATGTGGGCACATAACCCTTGTATTGTAAGTTGTTTAAAGTTTCAGTTAAAATTGTGTGATAATACTGCACCAGCGCATCTAGGGCGTGCATATCTAACTGTAGTTGAGATTCTAAAGAAGAATTAAAAAAATAATGCAAATCCACAGCTGGTGAGGACCAACTGCATAGTTGAAAATCTATTAGTAAAATATCTTTTAGGCACATTTTTTCATCATATTGAAACATGACATTATTTACCCACAAATCTCCATGAGTTAAAGTGTAAAATTTATTAGAATTACTATTATAGTATGCTTTAGTGCCATAAGCCACTATATGCGGTTTTAATTTCATTAGTTTATCATAATAGTAAGAACCCAATTCCGGGCAAGTTTTACAAAAATTTGCACAGTTTTCTGTCATATATTCAAAAAAACAGCCAAATGCTCTAGTGTGTATATTAAAAATGCCACGTTGAAATTTTTCCAATTCACCATTGAGCTGCTGATTTAATACTACTCCTGCTGCATGAAATTTTGCCAATTTTTTTAAAACTAGTCGTGCATGTTCTTCATTTAGACCTACCAAACGATCAGCTGGGCAATAATTACTCGCTGTCAAATCTTCAAATAAAATGGCGGATTTTTCATAATCCACCTTAAAAGTATTTGCAAATAGTTTATCACTGTCACCCACTTCCTTCAGTACTTCAGCTAACTGCGGCAGGATTTTTTCATACATTTTCATTTCCGTTTTATAAACTTCATAGCCACTCATTATGTTGGCTGCAAAAGGATCACTTTCATACGAGTATTTCATTATAAAGCACAACTCTTGCTCATTTTGTTTGTTGCAGCATAAGTTCACTTTAACACGACTCATTACACTGGCATAATTTTCGCCATTTGAAGTGGCAGGTTTTATATCAACATTTTTAATTTTCACTTGACCATTTTTAAGATATTTTTGTAAAACCTTTTCCAAATACAAATCAGTTAACCACACGGGTGCTTGCCAACTATTATTTTCACACATTTTATTTTAAAAGTTTTTTTTCAAGTTAGTTTTTGGGTGTATTCGCAAGTTGTTTTAACCTACGAATGAATAAAAGTTTTCTAAAAATTTTCACCACATTGTTACAAACAAAAAGATTCTCGTAAAGAGTCACTAAAGATTGTTTTATTTAAAAGTTTTATCTCTTTACTAATCTAAATAAGGTTTTTTATATATGGCCCAAGTGACTGCAGTTGTTTCTATAAAATAGTTTTGCTTGAAATATTTTAAGAAATTTAATATTTTGGAATCTTCACGTATATTTTAGGCATATTTTCGGGAAAAATTCACAGTACATTTAGTAATCTAAATAGGTTTATTTATATGGCTTAAGTGGCCATACATATTTGATCGATATTTTAACAGTATCGCTATATATGAGATGAAAAATATCCGTTCCATCACAAATGAAGCCAAACGGTCACGTCGCCCAAAAGAGGTCGTCACGCTAAAAATAATCGATTTAAACAAACGCCTATTCAGATCCTTAAGATCTTGAGAAATCTTATTATTTATATGAAATAAGATAATCTACAAAGAAGCTTGTGCTTAAAGACCATGTTGAGAAACAAAATAATTTTCCCCAAAAAATATCATTTATCCAAAAATTTAAGAAACAAAAGACCATAAACGGACTTTATTTATGTAAGTCAAAGTCGTGTTTTAGTATTGTTTTATTTAATGAAGATTGTGGAAGCTTTTTTTTAAATATTACATACTATAATCGATATATTTCGGCCAACCTTATGCTAATATATCCGTGTTGTGGATGGATTTCCGAAAAACATTTAAAGGCCAGTATGCGGTTCAGTCTAAGGACCTTAAATTTTTGGGGCGTAATATGTTTTATATACCAAATTTCTGCTTTCTAGGTTAAGTGGAAATGTCAGCGCCAAAACTATCGACTGGTGCTCTACCCCTAAGCGAGATCTAGCAATAGCCAGTGAGTATATACTAAAATATATAATATTTTTAAACCTTCATATCTAAGAAAGCTTTCGCTGCAAACATTCAAACTTGACCTATAGAGTTACCCATATGTATTTTCTTTCTATATCAAATTTTATTACTTGTTGAAAAGTAGAAAAAGTTATGAACACATTGTGTTCATAGGACGGAAAAGTATATACCCAACCAGCAAAATATTCTGTCAGGCGTGAAAACTTGATTTATGACATGTCTGATTGCTATCTGACAGAATTCGTATAAATATGCGGGACTGAATTTATTTGTTCTAAATATTGACGTAGATATCTGACTGAATTCGTACAGATATAAATTAATTGTTGCGCTTTAGAAGACTGTGATGAATACTCGCTGTGCTGTTAAATGCACAAATCTTTTGTTTTCTTTGAAACTTCCTTCCAAGCTTTCCAGGGTAGAAAATAATCTAAAATTTGGAATTATACATTTGGATTTAATTATTTTATACATACATATATTATATTTCAGATAACGAGATCTAATAAATAACTGCAGGACAACGACCACATATCGTATATTCTTTTAGATATCTATCAAAAATCGATACGAATTTCGGATGTTGGAACATAATTTTTCATGTCTTTTTGTTTAGAATTCTGTTAGATTTCCATCAGAAGTATCGGCAAGAAAGTTAGAATTTCCCACAAAATGTCTGCCAGACTTCGTGTCAACCACTACATATATTTTTAGTTCAGAACTCTGACAGAATTCGTATACGATTTTATAGTATGAGTTTTTTGTGGACGTATCTTTCAGATATCTTATGAATGTTCGACAATTTTGTTTACTGGGTATATGCTATAAGAGTATTGAAGAATATTGTGAAACCTCCTCTTTTAATCAAGATGGTTAAAAAATAAAAAAACTCTATCTGATGATTCAGAATTTTACTGCATTATCCTACATTTTTATCATCAAAGCCCGACTAGGTTAAATTGGGATCTGCTCTGGAGTAACTTAAAAAACGATTTTTCAAAATTATAGCGCATTTGATGATAATAATGCTGAACATATTGTACACAAAAAAAAAAATACAAAGAGATAAACATGGAACCTTCTCTTTTTGAATGAGATAATCAGAGAAAAATTTTCTCTAAATTCTAATCTTTAAATCTAGCAAACATTTATAATAAAATAAAGATGATAACAGATTAGAATAGAAGTGTTGAGTGACTGGCAATTTTTTTTATAGATAAAAATAAACATTTCATGCTGTTATCAATAACATCTACTTCGAAAGCAAAACATCTATGAAATCAAATATAAAATATAAGATATTTATGGGAAATATGCATTATCGTTTAGGAAAAGCCTCATTTAGGAAATTTAATTTAGGTGATAATTTCGGAAATAATAGATGAAGTCCAGCGTAAAGTTTTAAGAGACGGAAAAATGCAAGCTCGAGACCATTTCCTTAATGGATCCCTATTCGTCACCCTTGCGTCCTCTATGGTTATATGCAATCTAAATGTAATTTACAACAACCTTACTCTCATAGAGTCACGTAATACAGCCAGCCTTTAATCTTGACTTTAGTGATTACAGACTGTTGACGGGTAACTATCGTCCTTCTTTCTCATCACGCTGTCTCTAGTAATTCCTAGCATTTGTTAAATGCTCAGGTCCCCAATGACATTCACATTTAACAAGCTTCTACCAGTGGTCGTAAGTCTTATGCTAGCCTGTGCCGGACATTCACAATGTCCGCTTCAATGCGGACATGTGCGCAATGTGCGCTTCCGTCTCAGTCTCTTCCAGGCACAGTGTGCAAGTATCATCTTCTTCGATTTTTATCTTGGATAATTGAAGTTTCCACGACCTGTCACTTGCGCAGTTATCCAGCTTAAGGTTTTTCTATTGTTTCTAATTACTTTACTGGCCTTCCTACCCTTGGGCTATTTGAGCACGATTCGAGCCTGCCTACACGTAGTGCTCTCCCTCCACCTTTTCAGGTTTAATGAGTTCATCCATTGTAAGACCTTAGCTCGCATTATGTTATTACCCAGCATTACTCTGGGTTCTGATCCACAGAAATTCATAGCAGATCCCTCTTTTGCTAGTTAGATGCTGCTTCATGCCCAACTGTGCCTATGTGTCCCTTAACCCACAATAATGTTACCTTATTAACGGAGGCAAATTTGCTAACTTTTACACAAACACATTCCAGCACTAGCTTGGAGTACACGTTCACCTGCCTCGTGCGTTTTATAACCGACTGGTTGTCGAGTGCAATGAGAACCTTTCTGCCCTGTACCTGATATACAACGCATGCAGCACCCCAAGCAATGCTGTCTGGTTAACGGAGACGTACTCCCCCAAACCCAGACTACAGACAAGTTCAGCTCAGCTGTGTATACACCTGTTCCTGATCTACCGTCCATAAGAGAACCATTAGTAAAAATGCTGATGTCGTTTTCCATACACTAATTATGTATAACGCCTTTCGCAATGAATCCGACTGCGATGAAGTCTTTCGACTGTCTTTATTCTACTCATCCGTTCCATTGGCATTTGAGCTTCCCTAACTTTCTTCTGAGAGGCTTTCGGCTACTACAGATGCATAAGTTATTACGGGTCCCATCATCATGATGTAAAGCCAGTATGCAGCCTTTGGCGAGATTCCCAACTTACCTCCACAAACTCGTTTACGTGGTAATTATTTAGTAGTTGTCTTAAGCTGGATTTACCCATTATGTCCGGACAAAATTTTTGTTCGGACAACGTTCCTTTATATGAAGTTTGACATTTCTCTCAGAGAGTGAGAGAAGTGTGAGAGAAGTGATTTTCTACACACAACTCTCAGCTCGATTTGGTTTAATTTTAATTTATGTCCAGACAAAATTGAAATGAGTTGCCACTATTTTTTTTTTAGAAAAAACTGAATTGAGTTGCCATTATATAGATAGTGTTTGTATTAAATAGTGTCATTTGTTTTGTTTGTATTGATTATCAACAAAGAAATATTTTTCAATAAAAAAACTATTAAATAATTATTGTAATTTTTGACCTTTTATATAACTTTATAATTATGTTTTTTAAACTTTAGGTCTTTTATATAAAAATTTTAAATTTATTTTTATTTTTATATTCACTATTTCGCTACATCATTGGGTAGAATCGTCAGGAAAAAAAAAATAAATTTAAAATTTTTATAAAAAAGACCTAAAGTTTAAAAAACATAATTATAAAATAAAAAATTATTTTATGAAAATGGAGTTCAATGAAGCAACCTCGGGCTTATAATGGAAATGGCATTAGAATTTAACGTAAGCAAACGTAGTGGAGTCCATGCGATGATAATTAACAAAGGATTTTACGTCATTTAAGCGCATCTCAGTAACCAATGAGTGATAGTAGCCCAGTGCTGTTCTGTGCTTTAATATTTCTTTTACTGCAATTCTTTTTTGCATTTTTTATTTTAACAGCCATTAATAGAAGCAATTTCCTTTAATAATACATGTTTTAATAAGCAAAAATGTTAAAATAATAAAAAAATATGCAATTTCACACCAAGATTTTCCTTTTAATCACTTACTCCTTTGTTGCCACGTTGTAAAATTAATATGACTTGTTTATTTAGGTACTCATATGGCAGCTTTGTTTGTCCGGGCAAATTTTTCGTGCCATAGAAAACGTTCAGAAAAACATATTTGTTCTCACAAAAATTTTGTGCGGACAAAATGGGTGAATCCAGCTTTAGAGTTTTTCTGGTGCATTTCCCATGATTTTTTTAACCATATATAACTGTTAACGATTTTCAATTAAGATAATGCTCGTGCATACTGTTGGGCATCCGCCTATTTCTCCAGATTTGGGTGATTGAATTCTTTTCTGTTTCTGAGTTTAATAAACATCTGTGATAGTGCTGAAAAAGTGAGTAGTGGGTATTGAGTATTTCATTATTTTTTTGAGTACTCCATACTCAAAATTAGTTACTCGATACTTTTAACTTTATAGTTTTAGAAACAAATTAAATAAAAATTTTAACGACTTCATTAAAAATCTGATTAACAGTTAGTTTCTATTATGTAACCAAAAGTATGGAGTATTATTAAGTACCCAATTAAGTAGTATCGAGTAATTAAAAGTAGCAGAAGTTGCCAGCACTAATCTGGGAAGATACAAGTTGGAGTCGAATGATAGGATGATCTCTGTAACAAAAGCCTATTTGAAGGAAATTCTGAATTATTGTGGATTTAAGAACAGGTTATGATAAAAACTAAAAATAAACCGTTAAGATAAATAAATTTTAATACAAGTTTTTAATTTTTTGAATTAAAAATAAAGACTTTATTACTATAATTGGCATGAAGTAATTAGTTTTACATTTTTATATTTTAAATGATTTTAACTTTAATAAATCGTAAGCTTAAACTTATTATTAATATTTTTTGACTTAATTACACACAAACAACTTACTGATTTACATCCAGAAGTCCTCTTTTATCAAATATTGGCAAAAGATTCCTTAAATTCTCCTGAACAACAGGATTTTTATACAAATTATTCTTAAATTTTATGGCTCGATCATCTTCACCCATTAGGGCATTATAATCGGCATCTTGGGAGTCTTGATTAAGCATAACAGGCTGTATGACAATAGAAGAGTGCATAGCTAAGAAATTTATAAACGAAATTATTTTATTTCAATATATATGTAGATTCTCTAATAAAAGGTGAATAAGATTTGATTTAACTCACCAAAAAATCTTTTTTGTTCGACCTGCAACAGAAATTGTTTTAAACTGGGTATTGGATGCGATTTATAATTAAACTTTCTTAGAGTATCGCTGAATAGTTGATGATAAATTTGAAATAATTCATCCTGATGATAAAGTCTTAATGGCTCTTTGATGGAAGTATTAAAGAAATAATGCAAATCCAAGGTGGGAGAACCCCAAAATGAATATTGGAAATCGATGAGTAAAACATCTATTGGTTTTCCGGTTTTCTCACAATATTTAAACATGACATTATTCGTCCAGACATCACCATGAGTTAAGACATTGATGTGTCCTTTGGTGGGAGCAAAACAGCGCTTGCCATACTCCATATAATAAGGTTCCATGGCAAATATTTTTTGTGCATATTTACGAAAAACATCGTCATTTTGTTGTTGCAAGTAGCGACCGCAAGCCATAAATGTATTGACGAAAAAGGTCTTGTAGGTATCGGTGTATTTGTTAAAAAAACCACGATCATATTTTTCCAAATTACCACCTTCGCGTTCATTAAGCACAGCTGAGGTGGCATGCATTTTAGATAATTTTCGTAAAACTAATGTTAAATGGTCCATATCAAGTCTTTGTAGACGATCAGCCATAACATAACCCTGCACCGTTAAATCTTCAAAAATAAGAGCCTGTCTTTTGTAATCAACATGAAATGCTGTGGGACAGAGACGTTCATTATCATTGACTTCCTTAAGCAAATCATGCATTTTTGGCAAAACTTGTTCATATATCGACATTTCGCGATTAAAAATGTCATAGGGTTCCATTTTTTTCTTGGCAAATTCATCTTCCTCGAATGATGTTTTGCATATGAAATGTTTTTCTTTTTGCTTTTCACCATTTTTCAAACAATACTGCACATGAACTTTATTTAAAAAGCCGCCATAATTTTCCCCTTTACCAAAGGCCGGCTTAATATTGAATTTTCTTATTTTTAAGGTTAAATCTTTATAATAAACTTTCAACACTTCCTCTATATAATCTTTTGTCAGCCAGTCGGGAGTAGACATTTTTCTTAAACAACTCGGAAGTCTGTAACACTTTATTAACTAAAACTGTCGCACTTTTGTAATTTATTTTAACCTTTATAGTTTTCTAAAACGTATATGTTCCCTACAATTGTTGATAAGTATACAAAGTTTTCAGTTCAACATATTACATTCATATGAAAATTGTAAAGATAGTTATTATTTTATTTTAATCAAATGAATAATGGTTTTTAGAGACGAAACTTTTTAACTTGTTCGTATTACCAAAATTGTAGTATCAGTTAAGTGGTAACCTCCCGTACCAGGGTTCGAAGAAAACCTCAGGGTTTAGGGAGAAATAAAAATTGCCCTAATTCTAAAAAAATCTCTTATTACTAATGTGGGGAAGGGGGGGGGGGGGTATCGAGGCATGGGTCTCTTTTCGATATCCTTCCTGAATAATTATAGGCAACCGAGTAGTAATTTACGGTAACCTTACTTTCATTGAGCCACGTGCTATAACCATCAGTGATACAACTTAAAGTCCTTCTCACAAGCTAGTTGATTAAAAGTTTACAATAAACTTTTATAATAAACTTTAAGCCGTACAAGGGAGCTTGTGAATTAATCATGTATTTTTCAGTATAATTAGTAGTACGAGTAGGGTTAATCTTAGCTAAAAATATCAATAATAACGTCTTACAAGTCAAGAGCACGCGTTGCAATAATTATTTTTTTTTACATATATTGCAGTACAATAAAACAGATTTATTTTCACCTGTTTAATTTTTAATTATATTTTTTAGGTTTATATTATTTTTTGCTGCATTTTTATTAACTGTTTTTTTATGATGCCCACGTGATGACAGTTGTTTTTTCCACATACAAATTTTTTTACTTTACCTTACGTAGTAAAGGTAAAGAAAGTATAGTAATCGTGAAAAAATTGAGATCGGAATTTCGACGGATTTATACGTTTTGAGGTCTCCTAAATCCATATTGGCTATTTTCGCGATGATGTCTATGAGTGGGTACAGGTACAGGTCATACGTTTGACATATCAAAATGAAATTTAGTATGTGGCTTTGGTATATAGATATAAAGAGATGTACAGTTTTTGGGCACAATTGAGATGGAGCAAGGGGTAGTTTCCTTACCCCCAAATTTTGTGAACGCTCTAAAGGTCATACCGTATGACATTAATATGAAATTCAGTATATACCTTTGGTATATGAAGATGAAAATTTTGGGCATAATCGGAAGGGAGCAAGGGGTAGTTTACTTACTCCCAAATTTTGTAAACGCTATACAGGTCACACCGTAGACAAATCAAAAAGAAATTTAGTACGTGCCTTTGGTATATGGAGATAAAGAGTTATATAAATTTTGGGCATAATCGGGAATGGGAAAGGGATAGTTTACTTAACACGAAAATAATAATTTATTTATATATTCGATTCAAATATACTTTGAACTTATATTCTTTATGTAATATATACATAAAAATATGTGTTTCCATTAGGTATGGTAAGGATTATAAAACGGAAAGATGTTGTTAGCAGATTTTATTAATAAGAATTTACAAGAAAGTGATCAAATTGACGCCACTTATAATACCGTTTACCACAAATCATCTGAAAAAATTTTATTAATATATATTTTTTTAATTTCTAACAGTTATTATTTTACAACCCACTTTTTAGAAGAAACTATGTACTAATAATTTTAATTTCATAAAAAACACGTAAATTTACAAATAAGTGCAACATTTTTTTTAAAAAAAATCTAAATTTAAAAAAAAAGAATTTTTACTAAAATAAAAATATTCGCTAGAAAATCACAAAAAGTCACATACTTATCAATTTAATAGTTAACGACTTGACAAAAATGACTGTTCAATTTATTTATTGGGGAAAAAGCATTTTCATAGGGGTAATTAGCATAATAATAAATAATTAATATTTAAATTCCAAAAAATGTTATAAATAACAAAATAAGTAAATGCTTGTGCAAATTTTTGGCAACGTTTCTTAATTCTTGTTTCTCTTGCGAGAAGGAAATCAGCTTGAGTTGTTATTTATTTTATTACCACTTCGCCTTATATGATCAATAAGTATTTGCCAAAAACCATAGATACTATTGCAGATGGTCAGTAAGAAAAATAAAAATGTAGTTTATACGAGTATGTTGGTGTTTTGTTAAAGTCTTAATAAGGGGCTTCTAATAAAAGAATTCTCATTGTGTTTTTAACATTTTATTACTTAAAGAGTATTTCAGGCTTTTCTAAAATTTGGAAATAGGTTTCCTGAAGATATGGCCTAAGCAAAGGGTGAAATTTATTCCCCAACATATAAATTGAATTTTTATTATTAAACTGGCTGTGTCCGCCACAATATTTTGCTCGATTTTGCTTTGAAAGTATTCCATACCAATTACTTTTATAGTGCTTCAGTTTAGGTTTATGTATTAACTTTATATAAGGGACCCGTCCCTGGATAAAAATTCCAAAATTTATAAAAAATTCTAAAAATTATTGTAAAGCTCTTTAAGAGGTGTTTAAAATATTTTAATAACAATGTAATTCCACAAAGTAAATATACAAATCAAGTACAAATTTTATACAATTGGCGCCATCTGTTGCGAAATTTTGTTTAAAATATCCCACTTTCAGAAATCCCAGTTTTTAAAATATTCCACTTTCAAAAATAAAAGGTGCGCAACCGTGTTTAAAATATCCCAGTTTTAAACCGAAAATTTCAGTAGCTTTTAACCGGAAATTGCGTACTTTCACTGTTTTTCTCCACTTTCTCTTGGAAATGAGATATTTTTGCGGAAAAATAGTATTCTATATTGGAATCAGGATGCTAAGTTACGTCCTCACAAAATTTCGTCAAAATCCATCCTGTAGTTTTTACGTGATGCGAACGCAAAAGAAAAGCAGACAGACGGAAATGAGTTACTGTTTTATTATATGTATAGATATTATGGTTAATTAGCATAATATTAAATAATTAGAATTTTTATAATATTTTTGGTGTTTCGGAAATTAAAAAAAAAGGTTTTATGATGATCTGGCTTTCCCCAAACAATTAGATTAAATTTGTAATTATAAAATGTTATAGGTATATAGCATAATATTATATAATTAATATTTAAATTCTAAAAAATTTTACAAATTACTTTAATGAGTATTTGAGATAGCAGAAGCTATCTATCACCGAAACAATAAAACAAAACAATTATTCTATATAACTAAAAATGAAATGCTGTCCTAAGCGCATAACTTTTGAACGGCTTGACCGATTTCGCAAATTTTTTGTTTAGATCTTCATCATAGCCCAACATAGGTTTTCACGGTAAAAAAAAAATGACCACGCCGACTTTAACGCAAAATTTTTATTTATATAATTTCGAAAAACGGCTGCACCGATTTGGCAAATTTGGTTTTAGATCTTTACCATAACTCAAATGAGGTTTTTACGGTAAAAAAAATTTAACACGTCCACTTTAAAGCCCAATTTTTTGATTTATCTAATTTTAAAGAACGACTGCACCGGCTTTGCTAACTTTTTCTTTAGATCTTCAACATAACCCAACTTAGATTTTTACGGTAAGAAAAATTGACCACACAATAAGGACGCTGACGAAGTGGCGGGCACAGCTAGTTAAAAATAAAGATAACAAAATTACGTTATTGCGTTAGATTGCATTGCGTAATCAATTCTCAATAGCTTATTATTTTCATCAAACGTCTTGTTAAAGTCATTAAGCTGGTAAACCATTTGAGAAGTACATATGTACTTCTACCAAAAATGCCAAATGTTGAGATATCCTCATTTATCCAAATGCTACTGAAATATTTCCAAAATAAATAGGTTTTTAAACTACTGTGTGTAGTGGAAAGGCATCAGAAGTGAAAAATTTTATGAGATTGATAGGCTACCGAAAACCAAGCAATTTTTGTAGTTAAGTCTAAGGCAGACAGAGTGGTGCTGTAGTACATTACAATTTCGAAATATTTGCTCATTTACATGCTTACAACAGAGAAGAACACGAGCTAGGATCTTGAGTTCAAGTATATCATAATTTTCAAGAACGGCGAAATGTATTCTCAATATAGGATACTTTGGACATGTAAATTTTTTTATATATAATTTAAAGCCAATTACAAGTAGTCAACTTATTGTCAATAGTTATGCAGTTATACACATTTGAAAATTAAAAATTATAAATTTTCAAAAACTTCAGTCCAGTTATTTCAATATATTAAAATATTTACAATTGAACTTAGGGTAGCTGGTAGTTCATGACGTTAATTATATTCGTTGTAAATAAGACTAGATATGCCCGCCACTTCATAGGCATCCTTACAAGATTTTGTTCGATTTTGTTTTGAACAAAATCCACACCAAATTTTAAGACTGTTACTTTTATAGTGCTTCAATTATGGTTTGTGTATTTTCTTTAAATAGAGGCACCCGTCCCCAGGTAAAATTCCAAAATTTATATAAAATTCTAAAATTATTGTAGAGTTCTGTAAATAGTTTTTATAATATCGCGCCGAACGCACGATAGACAGATAGACAAAAATACTAAAAATTGTTGTTTTGTCTTTCATTTCGATTACAATCTTCACCAGTAACGAAATTCCCAAAAAAATATTTCATGTACAGAAATAGTACCGTTACAGTTTTATTATATATATATATGTATATACATAGATGATAGGATTTTGCATTTTATCACATGTCAAGTGCACGCTCTTAAATAAACAATTCTTCTACATTTCATTGCAATAAAACAGATTTATTTTAATTTGTTTAAATTTTTATAAAAATTTATTTGTTTTCTTATATTTCTTTTTGTCTACTAACACTGTTTCCAGAACAACAGCAAAAGCAAAATAAAATTCTTTAACTTAAATATAAAGCGTTTGATGTATAAAATATATATTTTTTGGGTATACCATTTTCATAACCATCAGTTTACTTCGTTTTCTCACTAGCTACAAATTTGTAAACCCTATTGTGATATTATATATCCTACCTTGTATCGCGTCTGACTCTAAATTAGTTGAAGCCAAAAGCTAATAAGATCAGCATTCCTTTTTTCTACGTACTGGAGTACGCAAATGGTGTATATGATGCCGTCACTGCATCATGAAAACGAAATTTATCCTGAAACCATAAGTCTGTTTAAAGCTGTTATTACAAAATTTTTTTTTATAATCAAACTACAGTTACTAAACGCAGGTCTTTAAAAATATTATTAGTAACATTATTAAACATTATTGTTTAATAATGTTACTAAAAACCACAATACTTTTTTAGAAGAAAAACTATTTAGCAAAATACTAACGAATTCGGGAATTTAATAAAAGAATACTTTTATTAACTTCCCGAAAATAAATCTAATGCAAAACAAAGCTGCACAACTTGTCCCAGAAAGCCAGGGAGCAAAATATGAACTCGTATTATTGAAATTATTTTAATAGATATTAATAATATCTAAATCACCTCCTTTTTTCCTTAGAATTGCAGTAAACTAGTTTGAGTTATATTGTCTAAAAATCTGAAATGCACTAGAGATGTTGATCAATATTTATTTTCTAAAAAGTTTTTTTGGTTAAACCACATTTACTAACCTGTGTGTTATTGCACAATATTTTTTTCTTCTAAATGGGAATTGCTGAGTCGCTAAGAATTGGGTGTTTCAGCTTAGTTATTTAGAGGTTCTCAAATAGTTTTTTCATTGAGTCTATTTGCTTTGACTCAAGGTAGATTTACTTTTGTTTTTATTTGCACCAGCACTCAGTGGGTGACCTCTACTTATTCAATGCAATGTGCCGTAACTACGAAATTTGGTTATGGAAAGAAGAATAGGGGGAGCAGTGTTTGAGGACATTTGATTGAACTTTCTCATAATAAAATAGTCAGGGGGTGTATTCCACATACGAAAGAACTGTTGGGGAGAAAAACACTTTTTTCCTATAATGTGTACAACAGTTCATTGGCAAATCGATATAAAATGAATGAGATCTTAATGAGAAGTGTGTTGTATGCATAAATAACAGGTACAATTTCGCTGATTTCATTTGAGCACATTCCATAGTAGTAACAGTAAAACAGCGAAACACATACCACATTGCGTCGATGCTCCAGTAAGTCAATACAGTTGGAAATCATAATGTCACCGATATGCTTCTTTGCCCTATCTTGTACGCAGTCGAGTAGCTTCAAAAAATAATTTGTCGCTTCGATCTACATATGAGAATTGTATTCCATTTTAGGCCGGATATAGGTGATATAAATTGTAAGAAGATCAGAAGTGAAGTATCTTTTGTACCATTTAAAAAAACTAAGGCACTTGAAAGCTTCTTTGAGACTTAAATTTGACTCTATTAGCACAACCCCATTCAGAAATTGTGATTGAGCGTATCATTCACATTTTATTTCTTGGCTCTAATCTCCAACTGGCTCCGCCTATTGCAGAATGGAATGAAAACGAATGACTGTCATCTGAAAAAGAATGCTAAGAGGGTTGCCAATTGACGAGTTGGTGTTAAGAAGTGCGGCTTCAAAACCAGTGCTGGAATTCCATTCGGCTCAGAAGACCTGTTAATGCTGACGTCTGCAGTGGCAAAATATCATATTGTTACTTTGTTTCTTCCTAATTATTATTGCTTCTCTACCATTGATAGATGAAAACTTAACCATATCAGTCTATATATGCTAGGTAAACCTATTTTTCATTTCTTATCCAACTCTGATCTAATCGCCGTTTGAAATTTTTCAAAAAACCAATAACAACTCATCATGTCAGGGTTACATTTTCCTCAAAAGTATTAATACTTGTATTATAGTGTAATAAGCCCTTTAGTAGCATTTCCTTTTAAACGCTTAATGCAGCGCAGTATAGATGTTCTAAAATCATACGGTATTAAGTTCGTAACTCGTCGTAAATTCGAAATTTCATGATTTACAAAAATTCGTTGTTTTTTTTGAAAACTTAACATTTTATGTCATACAAAATTGCATTTATTTAGGCAAAATATATGTGTTACTATTAAGAGAAAGATTTTACTGCTTCCATAAACCCATTTTTTTGCTGGATCTTTTGCATTCTGATATCTGTTGTTTGTATTAATTTAGCCTGTTTTTTAATTGAGGAGACTTGCGTAACTCCCACTTTCTTTAAATATTATCTATTCAGTCATGAGGTGTCCAATGGCTATGTACAAAATTACCCTTTGTAAAATCCTCCAAAAACAAAAAAGAAATAAATAAATTGCCCAAAAATCATTCTTTGACGAAAACTTAAAAAATTCTGTCATTTATAAAAAAATAATTCCATTATTTTATCGTAAGAGTCTATTTAATGGAGGGATTTATGTATATTTTTTTCTCAGTATATTTCTGAGTTTTACTAACTAGTTTTTATTGAAATACACTGAATGCTTGGCTCGTGATTTATAAATAATACGAAATATCTCAATAGAAAAATATTACTCTATTTTTACAATACCTGGCTGTAGCACTTAATTAGTAGCGTGACAATTTGTCACTTTATGATTCAACAAGTGCTTCTGTAATCACAATTCGTTTTACTGTTGCAATAAAAATAAATTTAACTACTAGATTTGTAAAAGCCGAATCTTAAATACCCTCTACTATTAAGTATTAATGCAAAGGGGTGAAAGTTTAATTTGAAAAATAGTTAAAATTATTAAATTGGATGTTCGTCAATACAATTACGTTTTCGAAAAATAATATTTCAATATACAATTATCTTTTAATTTTGTATTTTTGGTAAAATTGTGATTTTTTGGTGAAATGTCGAAAATACAAAAATAATTTAGATCGCTAAAAAATCATGGATAAATTATTCGAACAACCTGTTTACAACAGACGAAATGAATTAAATGGATACCTTTAACAATTATAAGTATGTTTGTAAATAACCAAGGTATATATGTATATCACTTAAACATATTGCTATTCGATTTCCTCCATAGATTGATTGCTTGTGCGCTATTCTATCAGTCCGGGGGTTTAATTCCCCTTAAATACTCTGCGCGTTTTCTGCAGGCAAGCCTGGAACTTCGCAGATGGTATTGTCTTAAAAAAAAAAGAATTACATTCCAGAATCTACCGAT
Organism: Phasia obesa; assembly: GCA_949628195.1. Lineage (NCBI taxonomy): Eukaryota > Metazoa > Arthropoda > Insecta > Diptera > Tachinidae > Phasia > Phasia obesa. Next base: position 167,383,512 of record OX451215.1, on the reverse strand, counting down.
ATGTTCCGAAATATTTTGGAATGCTCTGAATACTCTCAAATATTATAGAAACTTTTAGAGAGCAATATTTGCTGCCTGGAGGTTGCGGGTTCGATTCCCGCCAAAGACTCTGGGTGTTTTTTGTAGACATGCCTCGGTGAGGTAGTGTTGTCTTTAGAAAAAAAAAATAGTTTTATTTTGCTCGCAAAAAAAAATAGTACTTAAAAATATTTGTTATGCATTTTATGCATATCGACTAAACTATCTTACTACAATTGTAGAGAACAATAACCTGTACAAATTAGGTGATTTGGATGCCGTTAACAATAAAGAGGTACATAAAAATATCGTATAACTTAGCTTGCATTTTTTATTTTGCACACATAGGTTAAGATTAGAAGAATCTTGTTAGCAAGTGTTTAATAATTCTTTATATTGTTTACATAATTGCAATCTTTCATAACACGTAATCAATTTTTTTATCTCGTTGCACTGCACAGTGGGGCAGAATCAAAATATTTTGGAAATAACTCAGCCATTTGTAAAGGGCTAGGCCGTTTGATCCAAAATGAGCATAGCAGAGCAGTATATCAGCCTAAGTTTTGACGGTGGGCACCATGCACTAGCCAGGGTGGCGCTATGAGGTCTCAAAGCTAGATACTTCGGCCCTGCAAATCTTTTAGAGCTTGCCATTTATTAAATTTTTAAAAATTATGATCTTAAAGGTCTACTTAATAGCTATAAAATAGTGGTTTAATCTATAAATTCTAAATGAGCGAGTTATGAGCATTAAAAAATTTTGATTTTTCTATACCCTGGTTAAGCTTTTTTTTAAATATTTAAAAAAAATTTTAATATTATGGAAAAATTTCAAAATTATATCTGCTCTTAGTTAGAAACTAGACGATTTTCAATTTAAAAATTCCAAAGTTATTGAATTTTTGTGTATTTTAGCCCAAAATTGGCCGTCAATATTATTATTCCGCCGGGAAGGTATACTCCTATCAGTGATTCCATTGTAATCCTGGATGTATGCGATGTGCCACCGTCTTGTTGATACCACATGTTAATCAAGCCCAAAGCATGAAGTTGTGGCGTTAAAAAGTTTTCAATCATATCACGATATCGCTCCCCATTCACAGTTACCGTTAAGCCGTTTTCAATTTCATAGAAGTAAGATCCAATGATTCCCCCTGAACAAATTTACACACCAGAATGTCACTTTTAATGAATGCAAAGGTGACTGATGAATAATTTGAGGGTTTTCCATTGCCCAGAACCGACTATTTATTTATATTTATTCACTTATCCATTCAAATGACAATGTGCCTCGAAACTTATTTTTTCATGAAAATCGGGGTTGTCATGGGCGAGCTGTAACATCCTATTGGCATATGTACGGCGGCGTAAATGGTCTTGTAGAAGCAGCTGTTGTATCAACTGAATCTTAAATGGAAACAAATGCAACTCCTTGTGCAAAATTGTGGCCAAAGTTGTTCTTTGAAGACCAAGCTCCTGAGCACGGCGTCGAATTGAGGTTGATGGATTGTTTTGAATACTTTCTTGAGCTGCAGTAATGTTTTCAGTCGATCTTGCAGTCCGTTAAGGTCCATGATTGGTCATATCACCAACAGACTCTCTTTCTTCGAAATAATTTACTACACGATAATTAGTGCGTTTTGTTGGCACGTTATTTCTCCCAAAAATTTCACGTAACTTTCTCAACGTCACAGTAATCGATGATTAATTAACCGACTTCAAAAAAAAGAAGGAGGTTATCAATTCGTCTGAATGTTGCTTTTTTTATGTTTTTTTCTTTATTAATGGGTGATTTTTTTGAGGTTAGGATTTTCATGCATTAGTATTTGACAGATCACGTGAGATTTCAGACATGGTGCCAAAGAGAAAGATGCTCAGTATGCTTTGACATTTCATCATGAATAGACTTACTAACGAGCAACGCTTGCAAATCATTGAATTTTATTACCAAAATCAGTGTTCGGTTCGAAATGTTCAAATGTGACAAATTTTGTTCAGCGATGAGGCTCATTTCTGGTTGAATGGCTACGTAAATAAGCAAAATTGCCGCATTTGGAGTGAAGAGCAACCAGAAGCCGTTCAAGAACTGCCCATGCATCCCGAAAAATGCACTGTTTGGTGTGGTTTGTACGCTGGTGGAATCATTGGACCGTATTTTTTCAAAGATGCTGTTGGACGCAACGTTACGGTGAATGGCGATCGCTATCGTTCGATGCTAACAAACTTTTTGTTGCCAAAAATGGAACAACTGAACTTGGTTGACATGTGGTTTCAACAAGATGGCGCTACATGCCACACAGCTCGCGATTCTATGGCCATTTTCAGTGAAAACTTCGGAGAACAATTCATCTCAAGAAATGGACCGGTAAGTTGGCCACCAAGATCATGCGATTTGACGCCTTTAGACTATTTTTTGTGGGGCTACGTCAAGTCTAAAGTCTACAGAAATAAGCCAGCAACTATTCCAGCTTTGGAAGACAACATTTCCGAAGAAATTCGGGCTATTCCGGCCGAAATGCTCGAAAAAGTTGCCCAAAATTGGACTTTCCGAATGGACCACCTAAGACGCAGCCGCGGTCAACATTTAAATGAAATTATCTTCAAAAAGTAAATGTCATGGACCAATCTAACGTTTCAAATAAAGAACCGATGAGATTTTGCAAATTTTATGCGTTTTTTTTTAAAAAAAAGTTCTCAAGCTCTTAAAAAATCACTCGTTAGAAAGGAAATGCTTACAGATTGGTCACGTTTTAAAAGAAGTTCAGAATTTTGAAAATTAAAGGGTGTCCTCATACAACATACGTGTTTTTTACGTGTATTATGAACCGTAAAGGGAATCCTTTTAAAATTTTAAAAAACTGCATATTACTGTAGCTGCCAATAACAGAAATTAATAAAAAAATACACTTAAAAATAAAAGGGTGTCCCCATATGTGACGTCAATTCAAATATATGAACCATTTGAACCATTATAGACAATCACTTGAAAATTGGACAGAATGTCCAATATTTATAATCAGAAATTAAATATTTATAATAAGAAGTTAAAGGGTGTCCCAATAGTTGATGTAATTTGATGTATATTGCAAAACTTTTGAACCGTAACAGAGAAACGGTTGAAATTTACAAAGAACCTGTAATTCTAAGTCCGTTATAACGTCAAGTATATAATTTAAATTTGGAAACTAAACGGTGTCCTCGTAATTGATGTAATTTTACCTATCTAGCCCTATCTTTTGAACCGTTATAGATAAACTCTTGAAAATTAGACAGAATCTCCACTACTATGTCCCGTATAATAACATTTATAAATATTTAAAATTATAAAGGGTGTCTCAATAGTTGATGTAAATTGATGCATATGGCCAAACTTGTGAACCGTTTTAGACAGACATTTGAAATTTACAAAGAATCTGTCCTTTAAAATAATTGTTTAATTTAAAATTGTACATTAAAGGGTGTCCCCTAGGTGATATTGTTTAACCTATATGGTTAAACAATGATATTGTTTAACCTATATGGTTAAACAATGATATTGTTTAACCTATATGGTTAACTTTGGAACCGTTTCTTTTTATTACTGTGTCAGTAATAATAAGTGTAAAAAAATAAAGGGTGTCCTCATATCTGATGTAATTTGTCGTATATGGCTTTATCTGCTGAACCGTTATGGATAAAAATTTGAACGTACAGAACGTATAAAACTATGTCCGTTAGAGCAACAAGTATTTGATTTGGGTACTAGTTCTTACAGATTACTTCCTTTTAAATTTTTAGTTTAGATTTGATGCACATATATTTGTTTTGTAGTCGGTTTTTTTTGCAAGAATTATTTTGATAAAATGTTTTAACGATTAAAACACGTTGGTTTATCGAATATTTTTTCATAATTAATTTGCCACGTGTCTACTTCACGACTGCCAAATATGAACTGTCAAGATTAATGTTCTAAAATCCCAAAGCTGGGATCGGAAAAAGAATATTGCACTATTTCATAACCCACTGTATTTCGTGACCCACTGTGCAGTGTGAATTAGTGCCACTTAATTCAAATTTAAATATAAATAAAAAAAGTCTACTTTTGTTTATTTAAGAAAGCACACCAGAGAATAAGTATTTAAATAAAAAATAAAATTCTAATTTGAGTTTTTTTACAAAAAGTAAAATGTATAAATCAAAATTAAAAATCGCACAAAAAATAGCTTATGCCTTGACGTCCAAGACGAGGAAATATCAAATATATAAAATAAATGTCGACAATGTCATTGTCATTATTATCTAGATGGTTGTTAGGAAAAGTTAAACATATCAATGTTTAAAGTGAAATAAACGTTTGAAAAATTAGAACAAACATTTTGAAGTGCAAAAGAAAAGAGAAAGAAGTTTAGCAAAATGCCCTCTACGGAAGTTTTACAAAATGTTGAAGAGCAACTGGCGAAGTGTTCAACCGAAGCTGTAAGTGAAGATTTTTGCATAGAAGATTCTCCCGATTGGTTGACCAAAGAATATATAGAATTATGTTTGAGATCTTACTATAATGATCCTAAACTAAAATTAATGAAAATGTATGCAAAACCAGCTCTGGGCAAGGGAGAGAATTATGGTGGAGTGTTGACTCGTCTCAAAGCCGAATTCAAACTGAGTGGTTGTAAGGCCTCAAACAAAAAAGGATGTTACATTATAAAAACTTCTTTTGAGGGTGACGAACTGGCTACCAAAGCTATGGAACCCTATGACATATTTAATCGTGAAATTAAAGTCTATGAAGAACTTTTACCAAAATTAAACCAGCTACTCAAGGAAATCGGTGACGATGAGCAAATTTTTGCTGAAACTATGGCTGTTGATAAGAATAGATCTGCTCTAATTTTTGAAGATCTCAACGAAAGAGGTTTTGTGATGCCCAATCGTTTTGAGGGTCTTGATATGGATACAACTAAAATCGTTTTACGAAAACTAGCTAAAATGCATGCCTGCTCTGCGGTGCTGAATGAGCGAGAGCGCAACTCTTTAGAATGCTATGATCGTGGTATGTTTAATCGTCATACAGAAAATTATGCACCCTGTTTTGTTGGCTGTTTGCAGGCTTGCACCAGGCGTGTTGCTCAATGGCCCGAATTTAAGCATTTAAGTGAAAAGCTTGTGCAATTAAAACCTCAATATATGGAATTAGCTAAACAAGTATTTGATCCTTTAGAAAATCATCTAAATGTATTTTGTCATGGCGATTTGTGGACTAATAATGTTTTGGTTAAATATGATCCAAAAACTAAGAAACCTTTAGACGTTATAATCATTGATTTCCAATATTCAGTTTGGGGTTCGCCAGCCATTGATTTGTATTATTTATTGAATACATCGTTGACAGAAGAACTAAATTTAAATAGCCAAGATGAGTTGATACAATTTTATTATTATCACTTGCATGACACTTTGAAAAGTTTAAAATATCAAGGCGACATACCGAGTTTACACAAGTTTCACTTGCAGCTGCAAGAGAAGGCATTTTATGGTAAGCTATATAATTTAATAATAGTCCTTATCTATAATTATAAATTTATCTTTATAGCTTTTCATAGCAGTTGCGTAGTTCAACCTGTACAGCGTAATATTGTCAACGATGATGCTGATTTCAATGCTCTAATGCAAAGTGATGAACGCGCAATACGTTTTAAAGATACTTGTTATACAAATCCCTACATACAAAATATAATTAGGAAGTTATTACCCGTTTATGAACGTAAAGGTCTTTTAGATCCATATCAGTAAAGATAATATTCATTATAAATTACTATAATTATCTTTATTGGATAAGGTAGTCTATTGTGTTATCTTCTAAATATTTTACTCTGGATTTATTCTTTATATCGGTGTTTGATTTTAATTTATCTAAGATAAAAATATAGATATAAAGTTTTTGTTTATGGTGATATATTTAATGTTTGTGGTGTTTAAAATGTACGATCTGACATAAAATTTAGTAAACAAATAAGAACAAAAAATAGCTTTCATTACTAACTGAAGGTTGGCTGAAGCAACAACAAATATAAGGTGGTAAAATATTAAAGTTAAAAATATTAAAAACAAGAGGAAAGCTTTAGGTATTGGTAATGTGGTTCTCACCAACTGACGATTAATGATTGAATACAGTTTTCTCGTATTCCTTTAATGAGGTTTTAATATTATCACTTGAAATTTCAATTGGTATCATTTTTTAAACTAAATATGTATAACTCTTAAGGCTCTTACTTTTATAGTCCTATAGATATGGTATATATTTACTTTTTATAGAGGTACTTATCTTTGGGCATTTAATGAGGATGTTGCAACATAGATTTTATATAAAATTCTATTATTGTAGAGTTCTATAAATAGTGTGTACAATTTTCGATTTACAAAATGAAAAGGTGCTGCCAAGTTTTCAGTATATTGGAAATGAGATATTTTCACGGAAGGAACGTATCCCATGTTTGAGCGGAGGCTCTAAAGTACCTCCCCATCAAATCATTTATTAAAATTCATCCAGGACGGACAGACAGATAGTTACACTTTTGTTATATAAACGTCGCACATAGGGGTATTTTGCAAATCTAGCCGGACATTAGTTTTTTTTAGGTTGTATTGGCCCCTATACTAATGAAACTTGGTAGAAAAATCTCTTATGGTCATAGGCATAAAGCTATAAAATAAAGATTGTAATTTATTACTTAATAATAATAATTCATTTATCTGAAAATAATTAATTTATTCATAACAACCTGTGCTCGCCACTTCGTTAACGTCCTTATTTTGCTTTAAAAATAATGTAATTTAAGGCTCTCAATATTATAGTGCTTCAGATATGGTTACTCAGAGACATGGGCTATATACACAAATCTACAATTTTTATAAAATTGATTGAATGGCCCTGACTCTCAAGAACCGTTTCACTTTTTTTTTACAAAAAAAAAATACTTTTTTTTTAATTTCGATCAAATTTTTATATCGTAAATACATAAAATAAAATTTTTCTAAAAATTTATAAGGTGTGATCCATTTCGAGATTCCCTACTTAAAAAAAAACACACAAAATACAAATTTAATGGAGAATGTTTATTAGCATTTGAAAGAACATTCTTTGGCATTTATTTTTTGAAGATTATGTCTATCAAATGTTGGCCGTTACTACGTCGCAGATGGTCCATCCGTTGAGTCCAATTTTCGATGACTCGTCCGAGCATTTCGACTAGTAACTGGCGAATGACATGCGTGATGTTTCCTCCAAGGCCTGAATAGAAGCGGGTTTGTTCGCATAAACTTTGGACTTTACATATCCCCACAGAAAAAAGTCTAACGGTGTGATATCACACGATCTTGGTGGCCAATCGACCGGGCCAAAACGTGAAATTATGTGCTTACCGAAATGTTTTCTCAATAAATCCATGGATTGATGCGATGAGTGGGAAGTGGCGTCGTCTTGCTGAAACCAAATATCGCCGAGATTACGAGCTTCAATTTCAGGTATCGGTTATTATAGCACGATAACGGTCGCCATTGACTTTTACGTTCGCACCGGCATCATTTTTAAAGAAATATGGACCGATGATTCCACCGGACCACAAACCACACCAAACCGTTGTTTTTTTGGATGAAGTGGCAGCTCTTGAACCTCTTCAGGTTGCTCTTCGTCCCAAATTCAGTAATTTTATTTGTTTACATACCCATTGAGCCAGAAATGGGCCTCATCGCTAAAAAAATTTGCCTCGAAAACGTCGGATCTTCTTAGAACTTTTTAAGAGCTCATAGAGCGAAGCGCTTCAGGCGTAAGTCTTTCCATGAATTTATGAAATGCCAAACAATACTAACAAAAATAACATAACAGCGTGACACGACTCACACCTGATCTGTCAAAAAAGGCTATTGAAAAAAGTAAGTAAGTAAATGGATCACCCTTTATATGTCTGCTGTTAATATAGCCTTTCACGGCAAAAAATCAATACAAAATATTTACTCGTTTAGCAACACAACAAAATATATTGCAAAATAAAAACGAGGTCTCAAAACGACAAATCTCCAGCCAAAGCTTGAAAATTAACTATACGGTGCAAAATTTTTTTGTCTGTCAAGCTGCGTACTTAAATTATCAGATTTCTTAAAATTAATTTTGGTCCGGCTAGAACGGTAGAATACTCCTCTGTGTGTCGTCAGCTTCCGGACAATTTTTTCTTCGATTTTGCTTTGAAAGTAAGTAAAATTTAAACGCTCTTACTTTTATGGTGGTGCAGAGGTACATATACTTGGATAATGATTTAGGAGAATGCAAAATTCTAAAATTAATATGAAATTCTGAAATTATTGTAGAGTTCTGCAAATAATGTTTAAAAACAAAAATATAAGGTGCTGTCAAGTTTTCAGTGAAATTCCGTATTCATCTCTATTTGCTCTCGGAAATAAGATATTTTTACGGGAATAAAGTACCATATATTTAAACCGACGTACCATTTCACAGAATTTTATTACAATTCATTCACTAGTTTTTACGTGATGCAAACACAGCCAGATTATTATATTTTGGAATCTATTGGAATTCATAGGTTTTCGGTAATATACAATATGAATTAGGTATCCCAGTAGGCTAGTAATCTATCAGTGTGGGGGTTGTGGGTTCGATTCCTAAAAAGTGTTTCACAACAACGAGTGAAGGTCTTCATTAGTATACTCGATTATTAACCCCACAAGTAATATGGTAGTCGACTACGAAAATAACACTTTGAAGTTAACTTTTAAGGCCTAACTATAAGCTAACTAAAAAGATCGATAATAAAATTGTTTTTCACAATTAAGTTTTAAATATTTTTCATTTTTTTTTTTTCAAATTATAAAATGAAAATTTGTGTCACATCCCTTCCGTTCTTTTATGTTCTTAAATTATGATCTTAATGTTATTTGATAGGAAATATCTTACTGACTATCGAGCATTTAAGTTAAGAATCCTTCAATCAAAGTTGCAGGAAATAATAATTAACAGTTATAGCTAACTCATATACATATGTATATACATATTCAGTTTATAGCTAACTACAAAAAGATTAACTTTAAGCTAATTTCAAAGTGGTCAATAAGACAACTGACTACACTGTAGGACATCACATGTTAAAAAAGTCAGTTATTATTATTAATTAAAATAATCCAAGTATTAACTACTACTGGTAGCAAAATAGTTAGCTTAAAGTGCATTACAAGTTATACACATAAATATTTTAAATACATGGACATGTGAGTAATTGTAATTGAAAAATTCCAATTACGTATAATTGCGTAATTGCATGTGTAATTAATTACAAATGTAATTCACATCCTACAGCCTGATATATCTATACTTATAACAAAATAGTAACTTTTTTCCTGGCTGTCTATCCGTCTGTGTTCCTATCACGTAAAAACTACTGAATGGATTTAAAAAAAATTTTTGTGTTAGTATCTTGATTCAAATATAGGATACTTTTTTCCGCAAAACTATCTTATTTCGAAGAGAAAGTGGAGAAAAAGCAGGGAAAGTACTAAATTTTACAGATACCTTTACCTTTTATTTTAAAGATACTGCATACTTTAAAGCGCCTTTTATTTTTGAAAGTGGGATATTTTAGTAGGGATGAGACATAAAGTATAAGTAAATACATAAACCATAATTGAAGCACTAAAAAAGAAAAGGTCTTTCCTTTCAAAGCAAATTCGAACAAAATATTGTAGGGACCCTGGCGAAGTGACAGTGACGGGTACAGCTAGTAGTAAATAATTTAATAAACACACGTTAAGTATGTTCATATTATTTATTACGAAAGAAGTTTGAGAAAAAAAATATTCGATTTACGAAAAAAATTATATATAAAATTTATATAAATTTACAGCTGGGCTATCAACACCACCTGATATAAATTCGCCTTCGTTTGCTAGTCATGTAAGCCAGCAGCTCTAGAAACATTGTAGATCGTTTTAACATTTTTCAGGGATCTTTACACATAAGATTAATAAGCATTAAATTTTTATTGTGTAAAAAAATAATTCAATTAAATATTTTTCATAAATGTTGGAAGTTTCTGCTTCGAAAGTAAGCAAACACAGCTATTTTTTTACATTTTGCTTTGATATTATTTAAGGCGAACTAATTTATTTTGACAGAGATTGTTTTTTATTGTTGTACTTGTTGTCGTCTCGCTTTCAGCTGTTAAATAGATTCGCCTTGGTTTTGTCAAAATAAATTATTTCGCCTTAATTTAAATTAAAGCAAAACGTAAAAAAATAGCTGTGTTTGCTTACTTTCACAAAAACTTCGAACGAGAATAAAATAAAAATTTACTTAACTTTTCTCAATAGTAAAAAAATGTTACTTGGCAATTTTTAATCTTTAAACTTTTTTTGAGGATTTATGTCCGCAATTAGTTCAATCGATGAGCCCGGTTTTTATATTTTGTAGAATGAATTTTCATATTCATATGTTAATATTCAGCTGCTGTGTGAATTGATATGATACATACATATGTATATATTTATTAAGTTTGTATAATTTAAATTGTTTTTCTTATACATTTATTTATTACTTTTATTTAAACATGTCTGTTAGAGATAATCTTGGTTATGTTGCCAGTGATAATATGTTTTTGCGCTCTAATTTAAATAATTTTGCTAAAAATCTTAATGTAGGTCATTTTTATTGCGCTAGTTTTAATTTAAACCCAAACTCTTCGAAATTTTTGGAGATCAAGGCTTTGCTAATGGCGTTTATCTTGACGTTTTTGGTGTTAGTGAAACATGGCTAAAGGACACGATCTCCACAAATGTTATTGATATTTCTGGATATGTTTGCCATAGAAGTGATCGACCTAGAAGTAGGGGTGGTGGTGTTGCAATTTATGTTTTGAGAAATATTGAACATAAGGTGGTACATGTGGGCACGAGTTATGGAGTCGTTGAGTGTCTGTTTGTTGAACTTATACTTGGGAATGTGAAGATATTAGTTGGGACTGTTTATCTTCCTTATGGTTATTTGATTTCGTTTGAAAATGAGGTGTCTGATTTACTTGTTCGCTATTCTAACATTGTAATTATGGGTGATTTTAATAATAATTTATATGATCCAGTTAAGGCGTTAAGGTTTCGTAGTATTTGTAGAGGAATAAATCTTTCTCTGGTGCATAATTCCATGCCTACTCATTTTGATGTTCGAAATAATTCTACTTCCTTGCTGGATTGCTTCTTAGTATCGTCTCCTGATTTGGTGGAAATATCTAATCAATTTCAGTGTCCCGGCATAAGTCGTCACTCTTTTATTTTTGTATCACTCAAGGTTTTACGGTCAGTTGCAAGACAATATTATGAATTTTATGATTATAATGCAGTTGATGTGAGGTCGGTAGAATCCATGATTTTAAACTGTAGATTTGATGAAATGTATTTGACTCATAGTGTTGATGATCAGCTAAAAATTTTAAATGATAATATGATGTTACTGCATTCAATTGTTCCTTTTAAGCGACGATTAATAAGAAATAGCGGGGATAACTGGTTCGGTGCGCCTGAGATTAGGTATCAACTATCACTTAGAGATCTGTCATATAGATCATATTTGCGTGATAGGACTGTTGAAAATTGGAGAGTTTTTTGTAGATGCAGAAATAAGGCTAAATCGGTAATTAGGAAATTTAAGAGAAGAGCTCATGCTTCAATTTTTTATGATAGAAGCAATAAGGAGATTTGGTCTATATTAAATAAAAATGGATTGGCGGATGGTCCTAAGGGTTTGGAAAATGCTGACCCTGATGTTCTAAATAATGATTTTTCCTCTAATCAATATGTTGATCGTGACGGGTTGATGGAGTTTTCTAATTTTTCTTGTAGTGGTTTCTCTTTTCGTGCTGTGGATGTTTTTGAGATGTTTGATGCTTTTAATTTGATAAGGTCGAATGCTGTTGGATATGATTGCTTTGCTCTTAAGTTCATTAAATTAATAATGCCAATTATTGGAAATCATATATTACATTTAGTTAATTCAATATTGACTACGTCTACTTTTCCACTATTATGGAAGGTTGCAAAGATTATTCCCATAAAAAAGAATTGCGTTTATGCAGGTAGGAGTGAATTCAGACCAATTTCTATGTTATCTATCTTGTCTAAGATGGTTGAACATCTTATAAAGTTTCAAATCGTAAAGTACATTGAAGATAATGACCTGCTTCATGATTGCCAATCAGGATTCAGATCTAATAGGAGTACTACTTAATTGCTTCTTGGTCTTACCGACAGCATTAGGAGTAATATTTCTGAAAAAGGAGTTTGTGTTTTATTATCCTTGGACTTCTCTAAGGCTTTTGATAGAATTAAACATTCACTTTTGGTTAAAAAGCTACATAAATTATTTGGGTTTTCTGGTTCTGCTTTTAAGTTGATATATTCATACCTCTCCAATAGAATGCAGTATGTTTTCTGTAATGGTCGTTCTTCCAGGTTACTTTCTGTTTACAGTGGGGTTCCTCTGTACTTGGACCATTGCTTTTTATCATGTTTATGAACGATCTTTTTGATGTAGTTTCGAGTAATGTGTGTCTTCCTTTTTCCTTTGCAGATGACGTACAGTTTCTATTTAGGGGTACTGAGGAATTTTCTGACGCTTTACAAAACCTGATAGATTTTACTGTTGGCTTACTTTTAAGTTGGATTTCTGAAAATTGTCTTTTGGTCAATACTGAAAAGATTAAGGCTATGTTTTTTGGTAGATGTAAAAGTTATAGGTTTTCAGTTGATTTTGGTGGTACCTTTATTGAATTTGTTAATAAACTTAAATGTCTTGGTGTTATTCTTGACACAGGTTTGACTTTTGAATATCATGTTAACTCTATAATATCTAGAGTTCATTTTACTTTACGTAGATTATATAGTCTGAATTTGTTATTGCCTTTTCATATCAAGAAAAGAGTTGTTTATGGACTAGTGATGCCAATTTTCTTATATGCATTAGAGGTTTATTCTGGTACCTTTGGTTATATCATGAGGAAGTTAAGATTAGTCTTTAATAGGGTTATACGGTATCTTTACTCTCTTAGATTACACCAGCATGTTTCGTCATATGTTTTACAATTTTGCGGGTTTTCGTTAAATGAATTTATTAAGTTTAGGATCTTGTTGCACTTTTATAGGACATATAGGTTACAAACACCTAGGTATTTGGTTAATTTCTTTGAGTTTTGTAGATCGACTAGAAATAGGCAATTGAAAATTCCTAGATTAACTCCCATAATGGAGCTTACAACGTTTTACCAACAAGCTTGAGAATGTTTGATTGTTCTGTTGATGCTTATAAGAGGAAACTATTTCATGAACTTTCAAGTAATGGTTTGTTTATATTGCTATCAATTCCTACAACATGTTTTACAAGTACGAATGTACTTACTTCATATGCTGAATGGAGAACTGAGATTGTTAATTTTGGCCTTGTAGGATATTTTTTCTTTAATTCTTCATTTTTGCCTAAATTTAGATTAACACTGTAACCTTTGCTACTATTTCGATTATTTCTATGGCCTTATTATATCTCTTTGTTTTTTTATTGTAGAATTTGTTTTGAGAATAATCATTTTGTAGTGCTTTGTAAAAAAGTTTTTGGGTTTAGATTCTATTGTGCAATTTTGTGATCTCACTTTTATTATAATTATTTTCGTTATTTTTATTTCTATTATTATTTATTTTTCTGTTTATAATTTCATTATTAATTATTTTTGTTTTTTTTTTTAATTTTTATACTATTAAATTTAGCTTTTTATTTAAATTTATTACAATATTTGTTAATTGTTAATAATATGTAAGCAGAATATTGTAACCGATTATGGCCAAGAGGCTAGGTTATTGAAAATAAATCAAAATAAAAAATAAAAAATAAAAAAAAATAAATATTGTACTAAGTATATATTTCTCAAATCAAATATTTTCCGCAATTAATTTTTTGTAGTAACAAATCCAGCTATTGAACAATCCTTATATATTTTGTTTATTTTAATAAAACAAAAAATAAATACAAAACAATCAGTAAAAATAAAAAAAAAAACTACAAAAGAATTTAAAAAATAAAAATTAATAAAAGAAATTGGTTCCACCGCCGCAGATTTTAATTATTTAATTGTATTTTAAGTTTTTGTGTTATTATTGTGGTATATATGTATGTATAGTTATAAAATAAAATAAAAATTTCAATATTTGTGACTTCTAGTCTCATATTTATTTTTGGAAAATGTTAGTTTTGTGTTTTGTGTTAATTTTTGTTTCTAAATAAACAAATTTTGAAAGAACCAGCCGGCAAAAAAGGCAAACAACAAATTTCAGCTGTGCTTTTAACACCATCTGATATAAATTCGCGTTGGACAGTGTTGTCAGATTAGGGGATATATCCCCAAATCGGAGATTTTTATTTACTTATGGGGATAAAATTCGGGTTGGGAATTGGGGATTTCGTTGAGGACACTTTCAATGTTTTAAGGATTTTGTGGGGATTAATTTTTGGATTACATATTGTAATTTTATTATTAAATAATTCCTTTTTTAATATGATGTTTCTATATTTCAATTGAACAAATCGTCCAGAAAATTTTAATAGGAATAACTCAAAAAATTGTGTGGTTCTCATACAATGTGACAACAAAGTGGTTATTTAAAATTTAAAAAGGTAATAGAAAATAAAAAAAGTACTGAAAATAATTCAAGCAATAAAACTTGATTTAATGCACTAACTCTTTTTTATCTTCTTTACGATTTTAAGAAAAAACTGCAGGCTTAAATCTTTTTAGCGGTGGTACTACAATAAAAATTGTATCGAAAAGAAATAAGGCGGCCGCCCGAGTTGGCAGCAGTAAATAACAATGTTTTGAAAGACATTTATAAATAACAATGAAGAAAACTGGCAATAAAAAATTGGAGCAACTTAATCGTATTTTGGGGAAAAGTTTATAAATATCAAGATGCAGCTGAAATAACCTTGTTTCTAGACCTGGCAAAGTTATTTTACATATCAGCTAGAATTGCTTATACATATAAATATTTTTTCGGCTCAAACAAAATCTTACATAAGAAATCTTAAACAGAACTAGTTAGTCAAATCTTTGAAATTTGTTTTAAATCTTTTGATCCATCCCGAGAAATAGTGAGGTAAACCCTCAATCAACTTAGTTTTTTGTTAATAAAAAGACCACAGTACCTGCTAAGCTTTCTCCTTGTCTCCAAAAACACCCATTCTTTGGCGGGAATCGTACCCCCAACCCCTAGACTGATAAACTAGCGCTCTACCAATCAGCCTAATATACAAAAAAGTGAACACTATATTTTTAAATAAAGTTAACTCTAGAACAAATAGAATATTCATGTGTTAATTTCAATGAAAACAGTATCCTTTTTAGCGGGGAATTTTGGGGATAGTTTAAATATTTTTTGGGGAATTTCGGCCTTGGATTAAACCATCATATTATAGGTGTTTACTGGACCTTTAAGACAGTGCATAATTTTTAAAAATCGAACAATAATTTCAAAATATTTGTTTTAATCCGCCTAATTACGTATGTCGTAGTCGAACACTTGTCAGCCCAGACTTTCATCCATCCCTCGGACTCGCGTAAGGGAGGACCAATGTTGCTCAACTTTTCTTTAATTGCGTTCCATTGCTCTTTTATTAAAACTTTGTTTTCGTTCTTGTGGTTGGTAGTGTGGATTTTGTGTCATAAAATGAACAAGACTTTCATATTGCTTTGGTGTTGTTTTTTTCAGTCTTAAATAAGTAAAAAGAGATGTAATAATAACTTTGTAAAAATATTTAATAAATATTATTGATGAAAATGCTCTTACGTTTTTACATCCATTTTCTGTTTAGTTTGTTAAAAAAAAATTAATAACGACGTTGTCACCAGCAAAATACACTACGACTGTTTTTTTCGAATTTTACAATAAAAAACGGCTTACAAAATACCACAATTTGTAATAGAATTCGACAGAGTCGTTTTTCAGTCTCACAAACGACATGGGTAATGCCATATTTAAAAAACGACAAAGATTCGGCGTGACTAAGACATACATAATTAGACGGAATATTATTTAAATAAATTAGTCAAGTGCGAGTTAGACTCACACACGTAGGGTCCCGTACTATGTTCAGTATAATTTAAAAATTCCAGTTGTTTATTTCTTTATGTCTTATGGGACACTCTTAAATTTTAAAATTAAAGTAATATTCGCAAAAATTGCATCATAATTAGAACACCCTTTAAATTTTAATATGTAATTCATTTAATAGCGGCCATGGTAATACACTTTCTATTAAAATATCAGGAGCCTTCCTTTTATGGTTAAAAAATAAGGTAATATTCGTGAAAAACACATTACTAATAGACACACTTCAATTTTAAGTATTTGTTATAGCGGCCGAAGTAACACATCTACTGTAAACATTTCAAGAGAGTATCTATTACGGTTTATAAAATCTTGTCACTGTCGGAACACCCTTTAATTTTATTATTCATTATAGTGGCCATGGCAACTTCCTTTCTATAAATATATTAAGAGTCTACTTATTGCGATTAAAAAATAAGTCACTATAAGTGAAAAACATGTCATTGTCGGAAAACCCTTTAATTTTTAGTAATTGTCATATCGGCCGTGGCAACAAATTTCAAGAGTCTACCTGTTTCGGTCCAAGAAATAAGGCTTTATACATGCAAATCACGTCACTGGCGGAAAACCCTTTAATTTTTATTATTTGTTATAGTGGACATAGTTATACACCTGTAAAAATTTCAAGATTCTACCTATTCATTCAAAACTTAGGATATATACATGCAAACCACTTCACTATTGGAACACCCTTTAATATTTAAGTTTTATTTTGTATACTTGTTTATAAAACAAACATAGTTTTAATCTGCAAATTGTAAGTGGTTTCCTCTTACAGCTCAAAAAAAGACATAAACGTAAATAACACGTCACTTTTGGAACACCCTACGTTTTAGTATTTTTTGCTATTGCTGCCGCAGTTATACACTTTTGGTAAAATTTTCAAGAGTCTACCTATTATAGTTCAAAACTTTATGCCTTACACATACAAAGCACACTACTATCGGCACACCCTTTAATTTTTAGGTTTATTTTTTTAGATTTGTTTATAAAGCGAACTAAGTTTTAAATACTGTTTGTAAGAAATAAACACATATTCGTAAATAACACCTCTCTATCAGAACACCCTATAAGTTTTAATATTTTTTGCTATAGCGGCCATAGTTATACACCTTTGGTAAAATTTTCAAGAGTCTACCTATTATGGTTCAAAACTTAGGCCTTATACATGCAAATCACTCCACTATCGGAACGCCCTTTAAATTTTAGGTTTATTTTTTTCAGACTTGTTTATATAGCGAACTAATTTTAATTTAGTGCTTGCATATTTTTAGTGAATTCCTCCTACAGTTCAAGAAATAAGCACATATTCGTGAATAACACCTCTCTATCGGAACACCAATTTAATTTTATTAGTTGTTGCTATAGCGGCCAAAATTATACATCTTCTGTAAAAATTTCAAGATTCTACCTATTATGATTCAAAACTTAGGCCTTATAAATCAAAATAACACCACTATCGGAACACCCTTTAATTTTTAGGTTTATTTTTTAGAATTGTATATAAGGCGAACTACGTTTTTATTACAGTTTGTAAATTTTTAGTGTATGCCTCCTACAGTTCAAGAAATAAACACATATTCGTGAATAACACCTCTCTATCCGAACACCCTATAAGTTTTAATTTTTGTTGTTATAGCGGCCATCGCTATACACCTTCTGTGAAAATTTCAAGAGTCTACCTATTATGGTTCAAAACTTATGCCTTATACATGCATTTCACACCACTATCGGAACACCCTTTAATTTTTAGTTTTATTTTTTATACTTGATTATATAGTGAAATAAGTTTTAGTAACTGTTTGTAAATTTCAAGTGTATCCCTCCTACAGTTCAAGAAATAAACACATTTTCGTAAATAACACCTCTCTATTGGAACACCCTATAAGTTTTAGTATTTGTTGCTATATCGGCAACAACTATGCATCATCTGTGAAAATTTCAAAATTCTACCTGTTACGGTTCCAGAGATAAAAGGCGCTGACAGACGGACAGAAGGACAGACGGACAGACATTGTAGCGAAAACAATAGGGTTTCGTTTTTACACTTTGTGTACGGAACCCTAAAAATAGGCATTTACATTATTTATTTTAGATTTAAGCTATTTATTTTAAACAAAGTGTGTTTTAAGTAGAATAAAACTTCAAATTGAAATAACATACAATTGCCATTGATCTGGCTTTATTCGAGAGATTATTTGTAGCGTTGGTTTAAAAAAATCAATTGAGACACGCGAGGTATGGCAAGTTGCATCGTCTTATTGAAACCACACCTCCTTTACATTTAGGGTATTCACTTGTGTTACAAAAAGGTCAGTGTATATAGTCCCGCGGCGATCACTGTTGACGTTGCAGTTAATAACGAGTGATTTTTTAAGAGCTTGAGAACGCATAAAATTTGCAAAATCTCATCGGTTCTTTATTTGAAACGTTAGATTGGTCCATGACATTTACTTTTTGAAGATAATTTCATTTAAATGTTGACCGCGGCTGCGTCTTAGGTGGTCCATTCGGAAAGTCCAATTTTGGGCAACTTTTTCGAGCATTTCGGCCGGAATAGCCCGAATTTCTTCGGAAATGTTGTCTTCCAAAGCTGGTATAGTTGCTGGCTTATTTCTGTAGACTTTAGACTTGACGTAGCCCCACAAAAAATAGTCTAAAGGCGTCAAATCGCATGATCTTGGTGGCCAACTTACCGGTCCATTTCTTGAGATGAATTGTTCTCCGAAGTTTTCCCTCAAAATGGCCATAGAATCGCGAGCTGTGTGGCATGTAGCGCCATCTTGTTGAAACCACATGTCAACCAAGTTCAGTTGTTCCATTTTTGGCAACAAAAAGTTTGTTAGCATCGAACGATAGCGATCGCCATTCACCGTAACGTTGCGTCCAACAGCATCTTTGAAAAAATACGGTCCAATGATTCCACCAGCGTACAAACCACACCAAACAGTGCATTTTTCGGGATGCATGGGCAGTTCTTGAACGGCTTCTGGTTGCTCTTCACTCCAAATGCGGCAATTTTGCTTATTTACGTAACCATTCAACCAGAAATGAGCCTCATCGCTGAACAAAATTTGTCGATAAAACACATTTCGAACCGAACACTGATTTTGGTAATAAAATTCAAAGATTTGCAAGCGTTGCTCGTTAGTAAGTCTATTCATGATGAAATGTCAAAGCATACTGAGCATCTTTCTCTTTGGCACCATGTCTGAAATCTCACGTGATCTGTCAAATACTAATGCATGAAAATCCTAACCTCAAAAAAATCACCCATTAGTTCTGCTTAGCATTGTTTTTAGAGAAATGCAAATTAATCATTAAACGGCCTATAAGGCACACGAAAAGTGACTTTCTTTGGACATCATAATGGTAATTGCTTGCAGATTATCTTTACTCCAAATACAGCAGTAGTATGCTTATTATATCCATTTAACTAAAATAGCTTCGTCACTGAATTAACAAAATGATTAGTTTCTCCAACTGAAACATATTCTTTTTTGTGCATAATTTGCAGGCATTGTTCAGATGTTAGACTTTTTATTAGAAAATGGCGAATCAAACTAAACACAAAAAAAAAAACAAGTAACAGCTGTCAAAATTGCTCAAATGTTAAGCAGTATCACCAACTTTAGGTTGTATAGCTCTAAAAAAACACGCTTTATTTACAAAAATACTTCTTTTATATTACAACAAATGTTTAACAAATTCCTAAAATCTATGTAACAACGGTTACTCAAGCATTCTTTACACGTCTAAGAAACCACTTAATTCGAATTCTTTAACAGTACGTTGAAGAAATGCTCTGTATTTGGGATTTTCAACATTTTTTCGTCGCATCTCATCGCCATTTATGGTGCGAGAGGTAAGATTTTCTAGATTTTCAAAACCATCTTTTTCCATAAATATAATGGGTGTTAAACAAGTGGCAGCAATAACACCTGAAATATAAAGTTAAAGAATATGTGTTCATCAACAGTTAAAAGGTATTTTCCGATAATTACTACCTTGTAAACTATTCTTAATAATTTCAATGGTAACATCTTTAAGTGTAGGTATGTCTCCATCGTAATGTAATTTCTCCAAGGTTTCTTTTAGAATTCGATGATATTCGCGAACAATAAATTTCATATGGATCTTGCGAACATTTTCATTAACAGAACCATACAAGAAATAATTTAGATCCATGGCTGGAGAACCATAATAAGATAATTGAAAATCTAACTAAAAATGAAAATTGAATAAAACAAAGTTTCATTATTTAAAATAAAAAAATATCTCACCAAAACTACATCATCTGGTTCTTTGGTTTCATTATTGACATGAAACATTAAATTATCAATCCATAAATCCGCCATATTGAATACCCGAAAACCATTTTCATGTGATTCATACATATCAACTGCACTTTGTAAAACATTTTCGGCCAGCTTAAACATCTTTTCTGTAATTTCTTCGTAACCCTTCCACTGTGATATTTCTTCAGCTACACATCGTATATTGACGGGAAAAAATCCCAAGAAATCTTTACGATCTGGATTACGTGATATGGGTGCTTCTTCAAAAAATTCCATAATTTTTGAATTTTCTGCTGCTATAACTGCTGAACATGCATGTAATTTGGCTAATTTTTTTACAGTGGGCAAAACATAATCCAAATTGAGTAAACGTCCCTTTTCGAAATTTTCAAAACCATTCAAATTCATGTCTTCCAGTATAAGAAAAGGTTCGGGTGTTTCGGTGGTGTAATAACAAGCCGGGGCAATTTTTGTTGTGTCCCCTATAGAGGCTAGCAGCTCTTCAACGCGAGGTAATATTTCTTTGTAAGCCATAATTTCTCTCTTAAACAATTTACTTTTATGAGCAACAACTCCAGTAAAACCTTTCGGATGGTCCTGTGAATTAAAATAAAAATTAATTGGATATTTTAGTGTGTTTTACAAAAAAAATGCTAAAATATTTTAAAGGAGAGATATTATGTTTCAATTAATTTTGTAAAGAAATATCAAGGTTTGAGATTGAAATTTACATACATAGGTAAAAGTTGAAGGGAGTCCCCATGGCGTGATTGTGATGAATATATGCTTATCTTTTGAACCGTTTTAAGCAGACACTTAAAACTTTTGGAAGGTAGTAAGAAGAGCGCATAATTAAAAGTAAGAAGAACGTAGAATAAGGTAAAAAGTAAAAAAATACTTAAATCTTATACTTTCAAAGTTAAACGTGGGATGTCACCTTAAGTCGGACTCACACATTAAAGTAGTTTCTTTACAAAATTTAATTCTCTATTTTTTAAGAGATTTGTGAGATTTAGTTTAGATTTTAGCTCATTATACCCTTCACCACAGGTGGAAAGGGTATATATAAGTTTGTCATTCCGTGTGTAATTTCTACAATATTCATTTCCGACCCCATAAAGTATATATATTCTGGATCCTTATACATAGAGAAGTTGATTAAGCGATGTCCGTCTGTCCGTCCGTCTGTCCGTGTTAGTGTGGTAATGTCATTTGCCAAGGCACCGGAAGAGATACAAAAAATTTAAGCACACCAATCTGTCAGGCATAGTTTCGAAAATTTTGGTATTGCAATTCAGCAACATCGGATCATTCCTTTGGAGGCTGCGAGCCAAAAACCACGCCCACCTATATTTTTTTCACGTTTTTTTTAAATTATTTTTTAATTATTTTCAGCTTTAATGATGCTGTTTTGCTTTTTTTTCTCAAATAAATATTAGACTGCGACAGGTAGATCGCAAGGAGTGCATACAGATCTCGGGGGATCAATAACCCCCTGCGAGGGGCGATTTTTGTTTGTTTTTAGATTGGTAGGGTTTTTCTGCTTTGATTTGTATTAGTGACCTTAATAGAAAGCAATACACATAGAGGTAGCCAATGGACCCACAGGGTACCCACTGATAAATAGGAGCAGTTAAAAGGACCCCCCATGTGTCAATATGAGGAAATTTTTTTTTGTAAGGATTTTTTTTTTTTGCTTTAGTCTGACCATTATATCTCAATATAGATTGGAGAAAGGTCCAAAATTTAACAAAAAAATTTCAATAAAATTAAAAAAAAAAAATTTTTTAAAATTTTTTAAAAAAAAATTAAAAAATTTTTTTTTAAAAATATTTACAAAAAAATTTACAAAGCATTTTCAAAAAGATATTTTACAGAAAAATATTCGAAAAAAAATTTTTTTAAAAAATTTTCCAAAAAATTTTCGAATAAAATTTTACAAAAAATTTTTAAAAAAATATTTTTACAAAAAATTTTTACACACAATTTTCGAAAAATTAAAACAAAAATTTCAATATTTCTTTGAAAATGAAAATCATGACTGTAACATAACATATAATTAATATTAAGATTATACATATGTATGTATGTGTGTATATAGAGTAACATATTTTTTTAAATGCGTTTGATTTTTAAATAGATGATATCTCTGTTTTAAAACCTAGTTGCATTAAACACATAGACATCATCAGGATACCGACTACAAACTGTCAAAAATAAAACGATTATTTTGAAGTCAGCAAAGCTACATGGCTACACGGCCACCGTTGTGGCTGTCGTCAACTTAGACTAATTTCTATTTTATTCAACAGAAGAAAATGTCACAAAATTGTAAATTACAAATTCATATTCAAACAAAAAGTATTGGAGGAAATATTTATAATTTTTTGAAAAAGTTATTTTATTTTATAAAAGCAAAATAAGTATTTCTACAACAATGTCAGAGTTTACGATGTAGCTGTCGGCTTCAATATCATTAAGTAGCTGACAACACGGCGACAATTGTAGCAAACGGAATTTGTCTTCTATTTCTTTAACTCATGAATAATGATTTTTTCTCATACGACTTTATTTAAGTAAAGAGTCAACAATATGGATAATGCTGTACATGTCTGTATAAATAAAATCACCGTGGTGAAGGGTATAGAAGATTCGGCACGGCCGAATATAGCACTTTTACTTGTTTTTTATTCAAACGATTATTTTTATAGAATATCTTGATTTTTTAGTTTTCAGTTTTTTTTTAAGTTTTGTTTTTTGATGTTAAGAATTTTGTTACAAACTTTCCAAACGACCTTTTTTATGTCATGTCGTGAATGTGCCTGTATCTACATATTGACATAAAATTTCATAAAAGCCATAAGTTACATTAAAAACATTTTACAGAAGGAGCAAAAAAACTCTCTAAAATTAAAAATTAGCCAAATTTTTCAAAATTTTCTCAGTTTAAGATTAAGCATAAGACTTTTATTTTTAATTGTAGAAGTGTAAAAGTTTGCAGGAACATTTAGATTGATACCAAGACGAATTCATACTAGCTGTGAGCAGTACGACAACAACTACAAAAAAAAAACAACTTTGACATTCTACTAGCAGATAAAGGGTGTTTTTTATAGAGGTATAGAACTTTAAGTTGCAATAAAACAAGGATGGATTATTCGATTGACATGAATTTTATTTATCCGAAAGATAATCTTGTGGCATTACATTTGAAATATCATTTCTGGCATATAACCGCCACGGCTGGCGCAGATGTAGTCCAATCTGGACGTCCAATTTTCGATGACTTTTTCCAACATTTGTGGCCGTATATCGGCAATAACACGGCGAATGTTATCTTCCAAATGGTCAAGCGTTTGTGGCTTATCCGCATAGACCAATGACTTTACATAGCCCCACAGAAAGTAGTCTAGCGGTGTTAAATCACAAGATCTTGGAGGCCAATTCACAAACGTGTCTTTCAATAAATCTATTGTGGCACGAGCTGTGTGACATGTTGTGCCGTCTTGTTGAAACCACATCTCCTGGACATCATGGTTATTCAATTCAGGAATCATGGCTCTATACCGACCACCATTGACAGTAACGTTCTGGCCACCATTCTTTTTGAGAAAGTACGGACCAATGATTCCACCAGCCCATAAAGCGCACCAAACAGTCAGTTTTTCTGGATGTAACGATGTTTTGACATACACTTGAGGATTACCTTCACTCCAAATGAGGCAGTTTTGTTTGTTGACGTAGCCATTCAACCAGAAGTGCGCTTCATCGCTAAACAAAATTCGCTTATGAAAATCGAGAACACCGGTAATCTCGTTTTGGGCCCATTTGCAAGCGTTGTTCAGGCGTGAGTCTATTCACGATGAATTGCCAAAGCAAACTGAGAATAAATCACTTGACAGCTGTTAAATCGGTCGCCATCTTGAAAAGTAATGCCAACTTAAAGTTCTATACCTTTATAAAAAACACCCTTTACAAAACAATGTATTGTTACGAAAGAAGAATTTATACATTATAAGCTCTGAAATAACAACAACATTAATAGTTATTTTCTTACAATTAATGAAAGAAACAAACAAATACCTCACTGTAAAAGCACTGTATGGAAATTGTAGTGTAACCAGCTCCTAACATAGTAAATCTTTTGCTTATGAAATAAGTAAGCATTTTGTCAAAATAATTGTTAGTAAATTAGCAACACAGAAATTCAAGTAATCAAGCAATCAAGGTTAATCATCATTACGCTAAAATACCCTTGTATGAAAGTTTTGATTTGTCCTCTTGTTGAGCTACTGTATGTTTGTTTTGTATATGTGGCCTCCTAAGCAAACACATCTAACATGTTTTGTCGCAACTTTCGTCCGCTGTGCGGTTGTTGCTCCAACTATGTAGATGATTACTCTGCTGTAGCGGGTCTCAGCATAATGGGAATGGAATGCCTTCTGTAGTTGCCTAGAAACAACGTTTTTTTACTTAATGCCAAATTTTGGTACAATTTGATCATTAGAGCGGTACAATTTAAACATTGTCAGATCCCAACACTGATGTGTACCCTTTTCAATTCCTCTCTCCCCTCTCGTCTACTAATGAGGAATTGCAGCGACAAAAGTTACATAATTTAACTCGGCACTTATTGTTGCCTCATTGCGACTACCTTGGTCTAAGTGTTCAGTTGTCGTATTATAAAGCTGGATTCACCCATATTGTCTGGTCAAAATTTTTGTCCGGACAACACTTTTTTATACGTAGTTTCACATTTCTCTCAGAGAGTGAGAGAAGTGATTTTGTCTAAACAGCTTTCAGCTTGATGTGGTTTAATTTTAATTTTTTTCTGGACAAAATTGAAATGAGTTGCCACTAAAAATTTTCTTTAGAAAAATCTGAATTGAGTTGCCATTATATAGATAGTGCTTGCATAGTATTAAATAGTGGCATTTGTTTTGTTTGTATTGATTATCAACAAAAAAATATTTTTCAATAAAAAACTATTAAATAATTATTGTAATTTTCGGCCTTTTTAATAAATTTTGTAATTATGTTTTATAAGCTTTAGATCTTTTATATCAAAATTTTAAATTTATTTTTATATTCAATATTTTGCTACACCATCATTGGGTAGCATCGTCAGGAAAAAAATAAAAATATATGTATTTAAAATTTTTATAAAAAAGACCTAAAGTTTAAAAAAGCATAATTATAAAATAAAAAAATTTTTTATGAAAATGAAGTTCAATGAAGCAAATGTCCTTAAGCGTATAATAGAAACGAAAAAGCCCAGAAGAAGAGAATGAATGTACGACATCAGCAATATCTTATATAAAAATACTCATGCAAAGCATTTGGACGACAATAGCTAACGAAATTAGAAGTGCTGTTCTTTGCTTTAATATTTCTTACTGCAATTCTTTTTTTGCATTTTTTTATTTTAACAGCCATTAATAGAAGCAATTTTCTTTAATAATACATGTTTTAATAAGCAAAATGTTAAAATAATAAAAAATATGCAATTTCACACCAAGATCTTATTTTTAATCACTTGCTCCTTTGTTGCCACGTTGTAAAATTAATATGACTTGTTTATTTATGTAATCATATGGCAGCTTTGTTTGTCCGGGCAAATTTTTCGAAATGGGTGAATCGTGCTATAGAAAACTCTCAGAAAAAAAATATTTGTTCTCACATAAATTTTGTCCGGACAAAATGGGTGAATGCAGCTTAAGAGAGTTTTTGTATTTTTGAACTCTGGTATCAATAAATAAAGTGACTTACAGTAAAAGTAAAATCAGTGTGTATATATTTTTCAATTAAAAGAACTCAACGTAAAGTAAAATAGTAACAGTGCCCAATAATTATTAACAATGTTGATTAAGAATCTTTTGTAACAAAGGGCTTTTTTGAAATCATCTGTTTATCTGTTGAATATGGATAGATTATAACTTGACAACAACAAAGGCAGCAGTGCACATCTGAAGAACATAGAATTATTATTGTCATTGCTTATTTGTTCCATTTGTGAGTCGAATGCTATTATCTTTTCGAGATGTCGACAAAATTTTTTTACTTAAAACATAATGATTATTTAATAAGTTTTATTATTGCTTGTAAAATAATGATTATTTATTAAGTTTTATTTTTTGCTTAGAAAATAAAAATGTTAATATGAGTTAATATGAGTTATAGGGCGTAAAATTCTCTTTTTATAGTAACTTGCGTTGAAAGAACGTTGTGCAAAACTTAGCAAATCTATATAAATTTCTGGAAATAAATTTTATTTTTTAAGCAAAAAGTAAGACCTAATAAATAATCTTTAATCTCTAAGCAAATAATTTTACTTAAGAAATAACTGTTATTTTTCAATTAAAAATAAAACTTGAAAAATATTTTTTATAGTAAAATATAAAATATATTATAAATAATTTTTAAATTAAATTTTTGTAATAAAACTCAAAGAAATAAAAATGAATGCAAACAAAGGTAGTCCTCGTAACAACTATTATCTTGGTTTACTCCTTTATCTTGTAGCATTTCTCCTTAATTATGTTTTTTTTATTTTTGGTTGTAATTTGTAAAATAATTATTATTTGCGATCACTGAAATAAACATTGTGTCAACAAATGAGGGAAATATAAAGATTTTTTGGACTATTTAAGATAAACTAATATACATAAATATGTACATACAGTATATAAAATAAATAACAAAATGCTGTTTTATGATTAGAAATGAACAAAAACTTAATATACGTTGTTTTTACGAAACTTAATAGTAAATATTTAAGTAATTTTTTTATTAGCAAATAAAAATAATTCGATATGTAAGTGGTTTGTGCCACTCAGTCATTTTTGAACCAATCTTCTTTATTAGAAAGTTAATATTTACAGATTGGTCCCATTTTAAAAAAAGTACATAGTTTTAAAAATTAAAGGGTGTCCCCATACAACCTACATGTTTTTTTCATGACTTATGAACTATATGCAGGTTCTAATAACAAAAATTAATACAAAACTAAACTTAACAATTAAAGAGTGTCCCCATAGGTTACGTCTATCTATTGAACCGTTATAGATAAACACTTATAACTAAATAGAAGAAAATGTCAATTACTATGTCCGTTATAATAAAAACTAAAATATTTAAAATTAGAAATTAGATATTAAAGGGTGTCCGAATAATTGATTGCTCTGTTAAAAAAATAATCAGGAATGGCTTACACTGAACTGGAGCATTGAAACATATATTTTTATGGATTTATTATATACAGAATAAAAGCTAAAAGTATATTCGATTATGCCCATAAATTATACAGCTCTTCATTTCGCTATATATATCAAAGGCTCATACCGTATTTTATTTTAATATATCAAACGGTATGACCTGTAATCGTTCACAAAAATAGGGACACACCCACCCAAACACATCATCGTGGTAATAGTAAAAATGATTACAGAAGACCTCATAACGTAAACATCCGTTGAAATGCTGACATAAAATTTTTTCACGATTACTACACCTTACCTATAGTTAAGTAAAAACAAAACACAAAAACAACAAATATTTCCGAAATTCATTTAATTGAATAATATTGGACTATTCTTAAAAAGAATCGGGAATTCGGTGAAAAATGTATGGAATTAATATGATTCTTCAAAACCGAAATAAAGTATGTATTTTTATAATAAATAAACCTAAATAAAGGCTTAAGTTCTTAATTTTAAAGAGATAAAGAACAATTAAACACCAGCAGTGTGGAATGCATTTTCTAGATAGCAACGTCCGTCATCAGCACTCTTCGTATCTATCTTTATCTCTTTATAATTAAGAACTTAATCCTAAATAAATAATTTATTCATTAAAAATAGTTCAAATAAAATTAAAATTCATGTTTTTTGAAATATTTGTGTAGGTATAAAACTGTTAATTCTGTGTGTCTTTTCAATCAAAATCTTACTGCATGGTAATTCCAAACGAATGGTTCTATAATATCTACGATAAGTATAAATCCCCATTCACTTTCCTATGAAATACACATTACGATAACTTTTATTTCAGTAAACTTAACTCATTAACGCTCTCTGTACCCGCTTGGGTACATCTAATGAAGGTGCAATTAAATGTATTTTAACATTTATTATTAACTAAAGGCCAGGCTTCACTATCCTACACGATCGTACGATTTAATTAACCAAAAATCTGACAGAATTCTGTCCTACTTTAAAAATCGTTTAAAAATGGCGTTATAGATGCCACACTAACATACAAAACAAGTTTTTGCAACCCTGATCGCATGGAAATACAATATTTTATGAATTTTTTCAAAAGATTATCAAGTCGTACGATTTGTCAAAAAGAGTGTCACACACATACATTTCTAGGCCACACTATCATACTTTTTGAGCACACATGCATTTTTTGACAGATCGTACGACTGAGTATGATAGTGAATTATGGCCTTAAGTAGTTACATAAAGTGACGATAGACGACTCTACTAATTTATGTAAAATCAAATTTTGGCGGCGGCGTGAAATCTGGTGTCAAATTTTATACATTGTTAGTCGGAGTCAAAACAAGAGATAAGCCATTTGATTTTATTATTTGTACAAATAATACATTATATAGACTTATTTTTATTTAAAAAAAGTATGTAAATATTGTATTCTTATGTTCTACACACCAAATGTGTTAATTATGTGATAGATCATATACTAGGCCCCATTTTCTTGTACTGTACACATGCATGTTCAATGGGCGTTTTTATATCTATATTATATGTATGTATTTTTCCTACAGGTGTTACGAAGTTTTCATAATGGCAAATAGGCGCATTTTTACAAGTCAAAACAATTATTCCGTGAATCGGTATTCACTAATGAAAATGACGTTGTGAAATACGCGAGGATCAAATTAATATACACGGCTTAGAACTCAGTAGGCCTGTTTTAAAGAGATATTTGGTACTATCTGGTTACTTTAAATTACCAACCGAACGTGCTTACTGGGGTTTAGACGAAGATTTTAATGCACCATTGCTCAGAGACCAGCGCCGAACGGCTAATAGCCGGCTTACAGCCGCCGCTGACGAGTTTTGATAGCCGCCGCCGTTGATATTTTCTCAGCTAAAATTTGGCTAAAACTTAGCCGCCGATACATTAGTTAAACTTTTTAACAGACAGAAAAAATGCAGAATGTTACCAATTCGTTACTACTTTTTTATGTTTATTATATAACTACGGTGACAAACCGTTCCATTTTATTGCGTACAGTACACAGCGTTCGTATGTTAAGGTCCTCTCCTTTAAGTTTATTTTGAATATTTTAAATAGTTAAATGGAAACTTTAGAAAATCTCTTAATCATAAATTCAATCTTGAAATGGAGTGTCCTAAATTTAAAACATTCTTTACTAATCAGCCTAATCTTTAAAACTGAATAAATATGTGTTAACTTATCTAAATAACTTATGTAAATATTATTATACATATTATTTTTAATATTTGTAAATTGTCTTGACTAAGTGCAAATGTAAAATATTTCAAAATTTAACCAAAACAATAGGTGTTTTGTTGTTGAATTTTACAAAAAAGATATGATATTACGCACTTGCACTTTTGCAAGCCCATTTGCATCGAACACTGAACTCCGCTATTGTTTTTATTAATGAATTTTGCTATATTAATGTAAGGAGCAGGCATTTAAAATTTGCACGGATTGAATTTAACCACCCAAAAGGGAAAAAAAGAAACTATATTTTTCTCGCTACAATGTCTCTCAGCGCCTTCTATCAATGATACTTTTGATACTTTCACAGAAGGTGTTTAACGGTGGACACTATTACAACAAATGCTAAAATAAAACATGTTCTGTCACCAACTTGTTAATAGTATTCATTTATTTATAGTAACGGTATTCAGTGCTTGATGCAAATGGTCTTGCGAAAGTTCATATGCGTTATATCATTAAAATTTAACAAAAACAACAGCTATTTTGTTGTTGGATTTCACAAAAAAGCTATGATATTATGCACTTATGCAAGACCATTTGCATTGAATACTGAACTCATCTAATGTGTTAAGTTAAAAAAAATTAAAATTGCGTTCAAGCCGATTATTTGTATGAGCCGAGCAAAGCAAGGCTAGCTGATTAAACATCGGCTAATAGCCGGCTTACAGCCGCCGCTGAACATTTTTCGGTTAGCCGCCGCCGCCGACTACAACCCCTCGGCGTAGGTCTCTGCCATTGGTGATCAATTTTATGTCACGAACTATATTTTTGGACATTTGTCATAGTAGAGTTGACTGGTATTGGGAGCTTTGTCAGGAAATACGTGCGTTAAGCGATCTTGCTTCAGAGAATTTCATTTCTGAATACGCCCATTGTACACATCTGAGTACAGCTCTATAACTACGAACTTATATATTTATTTTCTAATATTTTATAAAAAATGTTTAATTTAGTCCATGTTGAAATAATAAATATCAATAAATAGCATTAGTTTCATTTTGGGCGTTAATGGGTTAATAAAATATTTAGCACCAGAAAAGCTTTTTATTCAACAGGCTTTTTTACCGTCACACACTTAGAACAATTTCACACATTTAAGCTTTTT
The DNA here is from genome assembly GCA_949628195.1 of Phasia obesa. Taxonomy (NCBI): domain Eukaryota; kingdom Metazoa; phylum Arthropoda; class Insecta; order Diptera; family Tachinidae; genus Phasia; species Phasia obesa. The sequence continues at coordinate 167,352,411 of OX451215.1, read as the reverse complement.
GTATTGATACAATAACAACAAGTGAATTATTTTTTTCAATAGAGCATGTGATTTTATGTCAACAAAAACAAACAACAACAAAATATTGAATAATATAAAAATGCTATTAAATAAAATAAAAAATAAATGTTTTACCTTTATTATAACAGAAAATTTGCCGGTAATATCGTGACGTTTTAAATTAAAAACAGCACGGTGCATTTCACTAGCAAAACCACTTCCCCTTTCACTCTCAGACGGTACACTTTTTACTACTATATCATGCACCTCCAGTGTATTATCTTTAAAATATTCCTTAAGAACATCCTGCAAAAACTCTGCTGTTATCCATTCTGGAGCGGAGTAATTTTTAACGCCAGTACCCATTTTTTTTTTTCTTTTTTTATTTTGCTAGGGTCACCTGATTTTAGTTAATAAAATAAAACTTTAAACGCCTGCCAAAACGTCCGCACAACTTAAGTTTTTGATAAATAATAAAAATAGAGTTGATAAAGAGTAGGAAGAAATTTTGGATACTTTTTTATTTTTCAAAAATTCCCACCTTTTAGTCCCGTTCCACACTTGAAACTTTTGTTTCTGCAAAACATGTATTTGTTGTTGGGAGATTAAATAAAATGTACATTAAAATCTGCTCTGACTCTCTACTGTTGTTGTTGTTTGTTCTCTTCGACATGAAAATGGCTGTATAAACGTATCAGTCGTCAGAAAATCAATTTTTAAAGTATGAACAAAATGTTTCAGAAACAAAATTGCAAGTGTGGAACGGGACTTAGTACAACAAAGTGATGGCAAAGTTGATATAATTGTACTTTTTTATAGTACTATTTGTACCTAAAAAGTACAATGACTATTTTAGTGCAATTATAAAAGTTTATCAAGTTTATGGTTAATTTAATTTAGAAGGCAACTTGTATGTAGTAATTATATTTTCTATAATAATCTCGTAGAAGTTTTGACTCGAGTTATCTATCCAAACAAACAGATGAATAGAAGCACAGTTCTAAACAAATGAAGATTAATAGTTTATTCTTAACATTTCAGAATATTTCGTAGAAGTTGCTTAGGAATATTTATTATCAATTTAAGCTACAATTACACGACACAAATATTAGTGCAAACAGCTATTAAATTTTGTTAAATATAATCAGAGGCTAATACATCTAAAGCACGTTCAGATTAGGTTTATTGTTTGATCAAACTGTAAGCAAATATATATTTATTTCATCGTAAATTTTAACTGAGGTTTAATTGTTTTTTTCAAGTCACATTTATCAGGTAGCCTCACTAGGGAGAGAAATATTAAGGCGAAAATCGGTTTAATAAAAATCAGCAGTTTACTTAATAAAAATATTTGGTTTCTAAAAAGGCAAAGAAATAAATAAAGTATGACCGTGGCCTAAAGCTACAGCGATATAGAAGGTTTTAATTTCATGTATAAAACCATTATTCCAATTTAGTTAAAAATCTTTTAACAATATGTAGTATTTTGTTCGACATTTTTTAATATAATTCATTCATTAAGAGGAAATAGTCAAGCTTTAGGCGAATTTTATTAATGATAAAAAAATATTTTTATTTGGTTTCCAATATTTTGATTTCCATCGGATATCATTATCAAGGACTGAAAATACAAGAAGAATTTATTTCATGCAGAATCCATAGTTGTAATCACTGTGCAACAGAAAACAATATAAATAATACAATAAAACAAAGGACTTAGAATGAGTAAAAGAGACGTCACACAGTTTTCACACTAAACATTGTACTGATAAGACTATAAACCACCTCTCTATAAGCAACATTCTTTATAAGCAACCTCTATACATGCAACTTTTTTTTAGTTCAACTGTTCTGTATAAGCAACTTATTTAATTAAAGCTTAATACTTGTGTTAAATTTGGGCCAATTCAGAAGTAATATCAGCTGTTCACAACAACATAACCTCAAATTGTAAAAAATTTTGTTATTGGAATATGTTTGTGTTTGGTGCATTAGAAGAACAAAAGTCGTTAAATTCATTAAAAATTCTTTTAATTTGGAGATAGAATCGGCAGAAGAAAATGACTTACCCTGCAATGGGGTTCTTTTGTTATAAGGATTAAGAGAAAAAGCTATCATGGATGACAATATAAAAAACAATTACATATTTTTACATACATCATATAAATATGATAAGCTTATATAATAATAATACTAAGATGTTTTCTTTTACAAAATAAAACTGAATTAATTTATTGTAAACGGTTCGCCATCTAACGTTTTTTTTTCAACTAGTGCTTATTTTGTAAATGGTAACACTTAGCTCATGTCTGATTTGACAGATAATTAGTTTTATCCTTCCGCTGAATGAATATGCTTGTGTATACGCGTTTTCACTTCGCTAAGTGGGTCTGCGATCGACTTACAGAAGATGCCGATTTTGCAAAAAAAAAAAATCATATTTTCAGATGAAGCTCATTTTTATCTTGGCGGGTATGTAAACAAGCAAAATTGTTACATTTGGGGCACAGAAAACCCGCACGCATACATTGAAAAGCAGATGCATCCAAAACGAGTCACTGTTTGGTGCGGATTTTGGTCCAGAGGCATAATGGGGCCATTTTTTCTTCGAAAATGAGCAAGGAGTGGCCGTTACAGTTAATGGCCATCGTTATCGGGCCATGTTGAACGAATTTTTATTTACAAAAATTGAAGAGGAGGATATTGGCAACTTTTGGTTTCAACAGGACGGCGCTACGTGCCACACAGCCGAAGCTACACTCGATGTTTTGAGCCCTGTTTTTAAAGATCGCATTATCAGCCGCAGAGCTGATGTCGTTTGGCCAGCTCGGAGCTGCGATTTGACACCGTTGGATTATTATTTGTGGGGTGCCGTCAAAGATAAGTATTACGCCGACAAGCCAGAGACAATTGACGCTTTAAAGAACAATATTCGTGAAGCCATTGGTGAAATACAGCTGCACACAATAGATAATGTGCTTAAAAATAGGACCGATCGCATGGCCAGTAGTTTTTTTTTATAGCATTTTCAAAAAAAAAGTTATTTGGCGGACCCAATACACAGTTTAGTTAGTAAAAGAAATAAGTAAAAATATTTTCCAGATGCTAAGTATTTTTATACTTCTGTTTTCTCTATAAGCAACTTTTCCCAATAAGAAAAATTTTGTTTGGTTCAAATGAGTTTACTGTATTTACTTATCTCTTGTTTATAATGTGTATATAGCTAATAGCAGAATTTTCTATATCTATTTTGAAATTATTTCTCTTTTCTTTAGGTATTTATATTGATTATGTGTATTATTTCCAGCGCGTACCATAGGATATATAGAGGGTAAACTCTCCGTATGTCAAAAAAGTGGCTACACTCTTACGGGATATATCGTTGCACTTTCCACATATGTAAATAATTTAAAATTTTTGCACTCAAAGTTTATTAACAATTTAATTTAAATTATTTTATTTCTTTTTAATACAAAATAAATTAATTTTGTTGGGTGAAATTTATTCTTTTTAAAAGTATTTTATTTTTTTGCCTTTTAGGGGATGTAATTTTTTATTACAAAATAATAAATATCCAAACTAACGTTTTTCGTATTAGCAAAAATACAAATTTCATATTTTTATTGAAAAGTAAAAGAAATATTTTATTTTAACATCTAAAGTTTAATGTAAAAAAATATGTTATTTTACAAAAAAAAAAACATTTTTTCCCTTAGTTTCTGTGGGAATCTTTTTTTTTAACCAACACACAAATTTGTCTACTAACACATTCTAAAGCAGCATCAAACTGCTGCTTAAAACTCGCTCTTTTGTGATTGTGTTAGTAAAAAAATACTCACACGTATAGGTCGGTGTGAGTTTGAAGAAAATCTAATGGAGGAGAAAAATTTTATTTTAAAGTTAATTGAAGTTTATATCGTTTTTCCTGCTTTATGACAAGTGAAAAGTGAAGAATACAGTAATAGAACTGAAAAATAATCTATTTTTTTCAAAAGATTTTGCGTTTAAAAATTTTACGTGTTTCCCTTTGCAAATCAACTTTAAAATGAAGTTTGATGGAATGAGTTTGATGTGTGGCTGTGCTAAGCAAAATGAAATATTACCAATGCATACACAAATTTGAAGCAGCAGTTTGATGTGTGGCCATGGCGCTTAAGACTTAGGTTTTTTGACAAAAGCCTGAGGTTTTTAGTGGAACTTTTAATTTTTTTATACGGAGTTTGACATTAAAAGGAAATTTTCTTTTTCTTTAAAATACCTTTTCATCTCAAACTCCATATTGAAAAATTTTAAATTTTGCGCTCAATATTTTAACTCCACCCAGTAAGTTTACCTTATATAAATATATCTTGGGATTGTGTTTTTTCACTGCATAATAGGACTGTTTTTTGTGTCGATATTTTATTAATGTTTTTTTATATCTGATCTGTGTCCTGCAATTCTAGTTTTAAATTTTTTTCCGCTCGTTCCGAAATATACTTGGTAGCATATGACATTGTCATTTCCTGCTCAGCTCATTTTATACTTATATTATAATAGAGCTTTACATTTTGTCCAATTTGCACTTAGTGTTCGAAAATAATTTTTACAACGTGTTTTCCGATATGCAATTTTGAATTTTTCTTCGTTATGTACGAGTATACGTGCATTTTTTCTTCTTTCGGTAATCTTTGAAACATATGTCATACTTTTATTTTAAATTAAATACATTTATGTGTAAAAAATTACAAAACATTTTTCATTAGTACTGGTACAATTTGAGTTCGACCAATTTTATAATTTCGTTTGCTATCTCTAGTGCAAACACAATTTCGTAAAACTCACGTGCTTTTGAAAGAAATGAGTAAAAATAATAAACAGAGAGAGCTTTTTACTTAAACAATTCTGTGGCTGATAACAAGTAGCAGTGTTGTGATTTCTAATACAATTGTACCAAATTTAGTACAATGAACACATCAGAGTGGTTCACTTCATACTTTTTTTGGCAAAATTTCATATAATTTTTATCCAATAAATTTTTATTTATTTAATTAATATTTTATACTTTTCTTACAATAATGAAAATGCAACATTCTTGATTTATGTTCAAATTTTTTTATTTAATATGAAAACCCTTTAATGTATAATTAATAGGTAATTCAGTTGCAAGGAGTTTTTGTTTTTCCAGGCTTCAGGCATACTTTATCGGATTAATATCCGGTGATTTTGGTAGAATTGTTTAAGTATTTTGAAATTCAAGTAATCAAGGTCGATTATTACTTTAAAATATCCTAGTGTAAGCTTTGATTTGTCCTATTTTAACGTCGAGACACTGTATGTATGTTTTAACTTAATGCCAAATTTTGGTACAATTCTTGCAGATTTGTTACCATTTTATCATTAGGGCGGTATAATTTAATAATTGTCGGATCCCAACAATGGTAAGTAGTGTAGTCTGTACCAGTGATTCAAAATGTGGGATAAATATTTGTGGCTTTTTAAAATATTTAATGGCCCAGTGGTACTTTCTAATCTATTTTGGCTCTTTTACCTCAAAATTCAACTAACTACTTTAAACTGTTGGAACCAGGGACCGTAACTGTTATGACTTTTATCGAAAAAGTCAAGAAAAAAAGTTATTTTTTAACTTTTATGTTTTAAGGCAAAAATTAAAAGTTATTTTTGTCTTTTATTATTTTACTCAAAAAATTAAAGTTATTTTTTAACTTGTAATACTTTAAGGCAAAAATTAAAGTCTTGAATTAAGTATTGCATAGTAATACGCTAGTTTTATTGCCTCCAATTTATAGGTAATAATAATTGATGTATATTACAGAAGTCTATAAAAATTATTGTTATTATTATTATATTTGTTCAGCTGTTTAATTTTACTATCAAAATTGATTGTAAGTTTTCTTCAGATAAATTAAACCTCAAATCCCCCAAAATTAATTTGAGTGCTGAAAATGACCTTTCAACACTGACTTGAGTTGCAGGTACAGAATGTACAATAAGTGCTAGTTTGTGCAGCCATGGAAGAGTAAATTTTTTACTATCTCAATATTCTAGTAAATCAGCTGCAACATCTAGGCGTTTTTCTTTGTAGTTGTCGATTTCGATTTCATCAGTTAATACATCGTCGTCGTCCGAGGAGGAATAATTGACAGCAATAAAACTTGCGTATTACTATGCAAAATTTAATACATGACTTTTATTTTTGCCTTAAAATATTAAAAGTTAAAAAATTACTTTTATTTTTTGAGTAAAATAATAAAAGTCGAAAAAGGCACAAATTTAAAAATCATACAAAAATTTGCATGTACATCACCTATGCATCATAATGATACCAACCAAAATTTTCTACGATCATTTTTTATGTGTGCTTTTTTGATGTAATATTTTAAAAATAACTGTTATTTTCTGTCCCTGGTTGGAACGGTTTGAAATGTTTAGTACATTTCACGGTTTGATACGATTAGAATATTTCAAAGCGTACAGTACAATTTTATTTTCTAATGGCCATAATTCACTATTATACTTAGTCGTTCGATCTGTAAAAAATGGCATGTATGTTTAAAAAATATGATACCTTTTTCTAAAAAATTCCCTTATTTTACAACACTACTGTTTCTGACAGAATGTTAGAAATGTTTGTGGTTTCATTTATGATTTGTATCTATTTTGCTGAAATTTTTAGGAATATGTTTGTTGTTAATTGTTGATACTTAACTGAAACTAAATGAGCACAAATAAATGGGTAAAAATAAAAAAATTCTTTATGAAATTATGAGTGTCGTGTTAAATCAAATAACGAAATAAACAACGTTTCTACTAACATATGTACGTTTAGAGATAGACACTGTTTTAATGCGGCCCATATTCTTTATGACTGACTGGTTGTAGAATTGTATCAGGTTTTATAATGAGTAACGGTAAAAGGCTTGTTGATTGAAATTTAATAAAAAAATGTAATTTCATTTATCCTACGAACAACTTGGTTAACTGACTATATTGGTAAGTTTAAGGGCAATTTTTTAATAGGGTTCCGTAGCCAAATGGGAATTGTTTTTGTTACAATGTCTGTTCGCCTGTCAGCGCCTTTTATATCTAAACCGTAATAGGTAGAATCATAAAATTTGCACAGAAGTTGTATTAATATGGCCGCTATAAGGCCGAGATATTTTTGTATAGGACATTATTTGTTGTACAGTAATAGGCAGACACTTTTACTTAAAACTATATTCGCTATACTAACAAGTAAATGTAAAAAACGAAAGTCAAAATTAAAGGGTGTTCGTTCCGACAGTGTCGTGATTTTTATATACAATAAAATTTTTTATACAAAATAAAATTTCATGTTTTCTGTCCAATAAAACGGTATCTTGAGATCAACTACAAAATACATTTTATTTCATATTTAACATATTTAATTCGGCAGTCTTAACAACTGAAAACTTGCACAAACTAGTTGTCCAACTTTACCTCGTTTATCTCAAAATTGAAATTATTAGTTTATAAATATAAACTAATAATTTCAAAACGCCATAACTTCATCAATTTGTTAGATTTTTGCGTTCTGCCAGCATTTTAGATTCTAGGAAAAAATACTATTTCGACCCCTGGCATGATAAGATCCTTTTCGTCAGCTTGTGTCACATATATAAACCACAGAATGAGTTTGTTTGTATGTTTTTTGGTCGGAAAGTCTGGAGTTTTCACTGTTAGGTATAACAGCGTATATATTACTTTGATATTTCATACAAAGTAAATATTTTTATTATGCGTGGCACACCCCATTTAAAGTAAAAAAATACAATATTAAGCCTGAGAAACTTTACAAGTTACAGTTTTGAAATGTTGTAGAAGTAACCCGCTTGTTCTTAGAACAATGAGTTTGGTACCTCCCATACAAAGATAAATAATAAATATAACAAGTAGAGTCTTAAATTGAAGGAAAATGGAAGGAGTTTATTAGAGAATGATTTCGAAGGTAATTAAGCGGATTAATTACCTTTAGCTTAGGCGCTGCTCACGTAGTATCAAAAACTAGGTTGACGTTATATATAATATTAAGATCTTATATTGGTCAGAAAAAAGTCGTGAATTTAATCCTATAGAAAATCAATAGGGCAGTAGCCTCACACAAATTCAAAAACAAGTCCATTTAATTGAAAATTATGCAGGTGGAATAGGAGCAACTAAGTCCAGTCCAATGTGGTGAATTGGTCCAAACTATGCCCCAACGATGTGCTAAAGTGTTAGGGAATAGAGGCTTTTCAACTTAATATTATTCTAATATAAGGTCAAATTAATAAAAGATGCTAATATTCATGTGATAATAATCATTTTTTCAGATGACCTAATTATATGAGTACAAAATAAGCAAATAAAAAAATATACAAGGTGTGCTAATATGTCATATTGTCAGAATATTCTAATATTTTATAATAGTTACAAAATATTGTTATTCTGTTTTAAACAAAAAAAAAAAAAAAAAAAAAAACGTTTTAAATAATAATTTATTTTCTATATTTATATAATTCCTGAGCCGCATAGTTAATTCGCCTTATTTGAGCCGCCTGTTATGTGGCTTGCAAGCGGCAATTTATATCCTTAAGAAGCGCCTTATTTGTATAATTTTCTTTTTATCAATTGACAAACTTAAAATAGTACAATAAAATATGAGGAGTTGTTCACAACAGTCATATTTTTCCATGCTATTATTTTAAAAAATATGACTTTGTAACACCTTGTCAATCCCATAAATATTTCATATAGAGTTTAATATACAAGTAAAATAGGTTCCTAGTTTTGAAATGAATTGAAATTTTTTTATTATTGTGATAAGTTTTTTTTTTTTTTTTAATCGGGACAAATATGTTTATTATAAACAATCATTGGTACAGCCATATGAACATAAGTGTATAAATTTATCTTTATGTAACTTAGGAATTATAATACATAAGGTGTAAAAATTATATTCTACCAACCCCGAATTATTGAGCATAGTCGAACATTATTGATCATAAATGGTGTAGCTAAACTAATTAAAATATAATCAACTCAAACTATGATAATAGAATAAAAGCTATTAAAAACCTAGATTTGCTTTTAAACTTTCCCAGCTTTAAAATCTTATTTTTATTTTTCACTATTAATGGGAGGTACCAAAAAAGTGGGAGAGCCATGCAAATTTTTTTCTATATAGTCTCATTAATGTACACGCATTGTATGTAACAATTTTTTTCGATTTTCGATCAGTAACAGAATCGATTTACCCTACTTTCAGTAGCACATTTCTCAAAATTTTAACTGATAGAGCAATTCACTATATGTATATACTCTTGTTTGAACTCATGTTTGAAGGATTTTACAGTATTCTAACAAAGGCAGACAAATTGTTATTATTTAAGTTTTAATTCTGGGTTGAGTCAGCAGGAAAAACACAATTTAATTAATTTTTTTATTATTGAGATTTTTTAATTTCTAGGTGACTTATTTTTTTATTAATGAAACTCCAGCAAACCTCTCCTGTAAAGAAATGGTAATATATCCAAAATAGCTCTCACATACAAGGGATTTGTAAAAGCTTTCATACGAAACTTATCACCTTCTTCTCCGGGCTGCATAAGTTTCAGCAAACTGGCTTCTTTATCGCTGGGCAGCAGAATCATAACCAAATGTGTAAATGAAGTAAAATATCCCCAAAATCCATGCCGTAGCATGCTTATATGAAGATCACTTAACAATGGCATTCGATTTGCATATTTTAAAAATTTCAGACTTTTCAACAAATGCGTATGATAAATTCGTATAAATAAATCGAAATTACGTATACGTAAATTACTTTCCACTGAGCAAATAATAATTTCCCACAAATCCATAGCCGGACTGGCCCATTTACACAACTGAAAATCCACAAAGCGTATTTGATTAATGTCACTATTTGCTGCTCCATTTGAGGTATAATTCAGCATTATGTTGCTTGACCAAAAGTCGCCATGATTTAAGACTTTAAATTCATTAGTTTCGTCACTGAAACACTGCAAAGAGGCATTGACATACTGTTCGGCATTTGGCTGAAAAATAATAAATGGATATTAAAAAATAGTTTATTAAAAGGTTAACTACTTCTATTGGCGTTAATAGTACAATAAAATGTTAGAAAATATCTTACTATTCTTTTTGCATATTTTTCATAATTCTCCAAACCCCAACTGGACATAGCTGCCTTGTAGCTCTGCAACCTGGCTTGATATGATTTAGATTTTCCATAATTTGCTGGAAGGTACGTGTTTGTAAATTCTTTGGAATAGGCACCTATGCGCTCTTGCAATATTACAGAAGCCGCATGGAATTCCGCTAACTTTTCTAGCACTCTTTTCATATGCATCATATCGAAACCTTTTAAACGATTGATATTTCGAAATTTTTTCGTTAGAAGATCTTCTAAAACCAGTGTTATTCTTCCCGATTTATCTTCAATCCATGGACATTTTGGTGCAAATTTAACTTTACTGCCGAATTCTTCATATAGTGCCTCCAATTGTGGCAGTATCGTTTCATACATTAATTTTTCTTTAGGAAATAAATTAAGAGAATTTAGAAATGTGCCGCCTTTATCATTGTCCAACATAGTTTTCATTATATACGATTTTTGTTCCGTATAGCCATCTGCAAAGAACAAATTTTTAAAAATTGATTACTTTGTGTAATTTTTTTAAAGGGAACTTTCCTAATATCTTGAGGTCTTTTGTGCACTTGTGATACAACAATTATAAAGCAAACATTCAAAGATGTTGGTAAAATTGTTTGTTTCAATTCTATTTAAATATGTATATGGTATACACTTCATCTAAGTCTACACTGAACCAAAAATGTATCAAAATACTGTAAAATGGGGTATAGAATTGAAGAAATGCAGGTTATTATGCAACTAACAAATCTACAGTCGATTTTAGTAAAAAATAATTTTCTGAAATTCCTTCTATTGAAGAAATTTCTTCAAAATGACTAATTTTTTTGTTATATTTTAGGTTGTAGATTTGTTAAAAAATAAGATAAATTAACTAAAATTATTAGTTAATTTTTTTTATAGTCAAGCTTAAGTTCGTTTTCATTCTCTCTAAGAAAGAATTAATTAAATAACAAATTAGGAGATAATATTAAAGAAAAATTGAGAAAATTTATTTTTTTTAGACACCAGCAGAATGGAATGCGCATTTTGTAGACAGCTACGTCCGTCATCAGCACTGTTCGTAAGCTTGACTATAAATTTCATTGTATTTTATACATAAATAGTTCGACTAATAATAATTTAAAATTTTCAAAATTAGTTAATTTTTTATTCAGATTTTATATTAAAAGATAAAAATCTGGAATATAATCTGAAAATAAAACTGTATAACATTTATACCCCAATACCTTCATTCATGTCTTAAGAGGATTAAACCAATAAGGCTTTTAGTTTCTGTTACGGGCATTTGATATTGGTGTAATGTTTTTTCTTATATTGTCCACAAGACTTCTTCCAAATCGCTAATAGTTCAAAATGTATTCGAAAAATTTATTCACTTAGTTTTAATTTGCACAACAAGCCGAAAATGACAGCAAACATAAATTATTTATTGGCACAAATTTTTAAAACAAAAAATAATAATTTTCATATTATTGCATCTTACGTCTGCATTAAGTGATGGCAAAAAACCTTTGAATTCTAGAATTACAGTAAGGAAAAATATAAACGTAGTTTTAATTTACTATAACCATTTTCAAGTCTGGTTGCAAATGGGAAGGGGAGAGCAGAACTTTCATCATTCAAAGAGAATGCAACTAATTTGCTTTTTCATACAAAGTGCATGTCAGCCCGAACAAGGAGATAATGTGCCTAAACATCCAAGAAAACACATAAAACTTCTATCTAAAGTTATCGGGTTATCAAATAGTGAAGGGCTTATGAAAAATTCAACATCTGGATATAATATCGGGTGGTTAAATTTTAGGGGTCGACGTTAAATGTGAACCACACCTAAACGTCGACGAGAGTTGTTCTGCATTTAATTTGACACTTCTCAATTTCAGACTAACTCAATTTGAACCATGGAAAGACACTCAATCGAGCAACGATAAATTTTCGAAGAAAATATTATTTTCCGTGATGAGGCACATTTTCACCTCAGTTCATTCGTTAATAAGCAGAGTTGCCGCATTTGGGCGAATGATTATCCAAGAGTAATTGTCGAAAAACCAATGCACCCACAAAGAGTGACTATTTGGTGCGGTTTATGGGCTGGTGGCAACACCGGGACGTATTTTTTCCAAAATGAGGCCGGTCAGGCAGTTACTGTAAATGGTGTTCGCTATTGTGAGATGCTAGCGAACTTTTTATGGCCCGAATTGGAAGATATGGATGTGGACGATACGTGGTTTCAACAGGACGGTGCCACTTGCCACACAGCTAACGAAACAATGGCTCTTTTCCGCGACAAATTCAATGGCCGTGTTATCTCACGTGGCGGCGATTTCAATTGTACGCCAAGATCATGTGATTTGACACCTTTGGACTACTTTCTTTGGAGTTATTCGAAAGAAAAGGTGTACGTCGATAAGCTAGCAACAATTCAAGAGCTAAACTATGAGATAATTCGGCACATTAACGGTATATAACCTCAATTATAGCTCATCGTCTTGGCCGCCATTTGGCCGATGTTTTGTTCCATACATAATTAAACCATACCAATATTGTCAAAATAAAAAGAAAAGACAATAATTTCCTAAATAATTTGTGTGTTATTAAAATCAACATCGGCCCTTAAAATTTTAACACCCATTACATATAATAAATACACGGATAAAAAGTTTGGGGATGAAGATTTTGAGGAAAAAATATAATTTTATGTAATTAATTTAAATAATGAATATATGATGTATAAATAAGTTTTTACATCATACATACACTCAGTGAAAAAACATGGTTATAGTATCGATCATTAAATGGTTACTAGATCTAAATAATGCAACATGGTCGGTTTAACATATAAATTTTGTAAATCACAACCAAAGTTTTATTAGTATTACAAAATAATATGGTACTTATAACTATAATATATTATTAGTGAACAAATTATAACAAAGTTGCTTTGTACATAGCCACAGTATGACTAAAAACAAAAAAAATATTGTTTGGTTATTTTAAATTTTTTTGTTTAGTTTTTTTTTGAATAATTCAAAAAAATCATTTTGTACGTGTTTATGTTTCAAATAATAATTTTTGAATTGATTCAACTCTCATATCATATAATTTAGTTTGTAAAAATAAGGTATGTTTTTGAAAATATATATTCAGAATAAATAAAATAACATTTCATTAAAATACGGTTATATTATATTTCACAATTTTATATTTAACTTAGACTATATTAATAATAATATGGTTTGACTACAAACATATATTTCATATAATGTTGCTCTTAGATTGTAGTTACTTCAATCATGTTTTTTTTGCGTGTATGTATCATACATGGGACTAGTTAATTATATTGTGTGTAATAAATATGTCAGATAAAACAGTATGGCTGGTAAAACAATAATAAATTTCTATTATATTATGATCATGTTTGGTTATATACATATATTTTATAGGGAGGATACCGCAGCAGAGCACAAACTTTATGGGTCCTTTTTCGAACCCCTTCGCTAATGATTTCTGGAATTCGACTGGTAATTTTCGACTACCTTACTTTCATTGCGTCTTGTGCTATCACTAGCCTTTTCCTCATCACGGAGTCTATGGCAAACATAAGGAGATTCAATTACAACTAAAATAACAGATAATGTGTAATTGCATACTCTCAATTATACATTACAAGTAAAATTAAAGTAAATTTAATAATCAGGGACTAAAGTCAATAACTACTACTTTGGAAATTGGAATTGGAAATTTTCAATTACAAATTACAAGTAATTGTAATTTTAATTAGGCAATAACCATTACTTTCTATTCAACAAAATTCTATTATATTCCTTAAAATTTTCCAGTAAATGTCATTGTAACTGATTCTTTTCAATTACAATTAAATGTAATATGTAATTGAAAATTTCCAATTACAGATTAGAAGTAATAGTAATTTTTCAATTATAAATAATGGAATGTAATTTTTATTGAAAAATTCCAATTACATATCATTGCCTAATTGCACGCAAAGAAAAAACATGGTTATGGTATGGTCACAGGAATCACATTATATTCTCTGTAGAAATGTATGGTTGCGATGAAAAAATTTTAGTTGTTTTTAACATTACTTTGGTCACGATAAACAAGTTTTGGTTATGATTTTATCATTAAATGGTTACTACATCCAAAAAATTCAATATGGTTGGTTTTTATTCTACAAATTTTGATAAACTTCAAACTACAACCATTTCATTGATACAAAATTATCAAATTTTAAATCATTGTGATAATAAATATTCTTTTAGAAATGTCATCATGATCAACGTTGGGCTGACAAAGACTACAAGAAGGTTCATTTGTATACAAAACGCAAGGCTAATCCTTTTGGTGGTGATTCCCATACCAAAGCAATTGCACTGGAAAAATTTGGTTTTGAATATAAACTACAAAATTCTTAAAAAAATTTGTATTTTATTCCAAAATTATAATTATGTATGTACTCGTATGTATAATAAAATGTATAATAAAATGTATGTTTCAATATAAATTAAAGAAAAAAATAAAAATTTTCTAAATGACATTTCATTTTTTAACCATACTATAATATTTAATTTAACCATAATACTATAATATTCAACAATAATATGGTTTCACTACAACCATATAATTTACCCATAATATGTTGCTCTTAGTTTATGGTTACCTCAACCATTTTTTTTCTTTGCGTGTGAATGTGTAATTATTTACAAACTGTCATTAACATCCCTGAAGTCTGATCAATGGTAATTACTAACATTTGCCTAAAGCTTAGGTCTCCACAGCATCTACATTTTAATATGTTTCTGCCCGTGGTCCAAATCCTTTATGTTAGCCAGTCTGCTGGACATCCACACAAGGTGTGCTCTGCCGTCTTAGAATTTTTTCCAAATCAGTCTGCAAGTATCGTTTTACCTTGATTTTTAACTTGGCCAGATAATACTTGAAGTTTCCGTGACCTGTGACTAACGCAGTTAACAATTTGTAGGTACCCAGCACCTTTATTGTCTTTCTTGGTCATCCAAACTAGCAATGAAAAATACCAGAGACTTTGGTGGGAATCGAACCCACAACCCCGGAATTATAAACTAGCATGTTAGTCTATCACCCCTATCGCGAATAGTTATTCCCATGAAAAAAACTCCCTAAATTTCTATTGTGAATGATTTCTACCGTAAAATACAAGTAAATTGTTATTGGAATCATTTACGATAGAAAAATTTGGGAGTTTTTTCATGGGAATAATTATTCGCGATAGGGGTGAATAAGTCCTACTAGCCCACCGGGTCACCCGATGTTTTATTATAATATGTTTATGTTTGTATCAGGGTTGTCCATATTATGGTTCTAAAACAACAATATAGTGTTTAATAATAATAATAATATGGTTTGATTACAACCATATAATTTATCTATAATTTGTTGGTCTTACATTACGGTTACCTCATCTTTTTTTCTTTGCGTGTAAAAATAACACGTTTAATATTAATTAATTTAATATTTATTATTGAATTATCAATGTGGTTAATTAATTAATTAAGATATCTTTTATTACCATAGATTGTGATATTCAATATTTGGTAAAAAAAAGTAGATAAAGAAATAGCGATTTTATTAAAAAACTTGTACATCAAATAAAAATTCATTTGAGAAAGCTGGAATTAATGTAGGTGACGTGTAAATTTATTTGCAAGGTCTACAATAGTAGCTATTATTATCAAAAATTCAGCTTGACTGATCTATTAGACTGATCAATAACATCAGGTACTACTACAAATATCGAAACATACAGTAATGTATTAAAAGAAGCTTGGAAGGCATGGCACGTAACATCCTAAGTTATTGTGTTTACATTAGACTAACAAGAAGAGATCTTGCTGCTCTGGGCCGTTCATCATACTCTGAAACAGACAATTTTGCCTTGCAATGGCTGGACTAAACAAATATATTTATAGCAGCTATTTTTTACTATAATACCTTGTATGCATTATAAAAGTTTTTTTGTATCGTTAGCTGAATGATTACTTTGAAAATGGAAAAAGATATTGATTTGTTAAAGACCATACAAATTAAAAATTTCTGCAAAATTTTTTTATTAACTGAAATATATATGGAAAAATCAAAATTCCAAGAACTACAGGATTTTTCTTGTATGCAGTACAAAACTGATAAGACCAAATATTACTTTTTACAGTACAAAAAAAAAAGGAAAATAACGTCTCACAAAAATTTAAAACAGAACAAATAAAAGCGCTGTATTCCGCATTGCTAAATTTTAAATACCCTTTACCAAGTAGAAATATTTCTTTAATTCACAAGCACGTCTTTAAGTACAATTGCAATTTTTGTTTTTGAAACATTTTTTAAATTCTCTTTTGTAAGTAGTTGCATTCGTGTGCATACTATAAAAATTATGTTTCTGACGACTGTATACTTTTATACAGTCATTCTCATGTCGAAAAGACCAAACAACCACAACAATAGAGAGTCGCAGAAGAGTTTCAAGTACATGAAACAATGTACCGCTGAAACAAATATTGCAAGTGTGGAACGGGACTAAGCAGTTGTAAGATTTTGATGTGCGTAACAACACATAGAAACACATGTTGTAAACGATAATCTCTGTAAATTATCATAGGCAACTTTGTCCTACCCTATTTCTAATTTTTCTAAATGACCTTCTTTCCCAAACTTTCAACCCTATCTACTCTTTTGCAGATGACAGCACCATTTGCCATTCGTATTCATTCAGTAATAGACAGAACCAGTTGGAGCTGCTGTCAAAAAGACAAAACATAAATGATACGCTCAATCACGATAACACAACAATATCAGAATGGGATTGTGTGAATAGACTCGATTTTAATGCCCGGAAAGGAATCGTAGGCTCTAGATGTTTTTGGCATGAACATCCACTGTGATGTTAGGTGGACTAAGCGCATTTTTCAAGTACCTAATGAAGTGCATCGGTATCCTGAAACGGTGTAACAGATACTTTACACCATCCGATCTTCTTACTGTTTATAACACCTACATCCGGCCAAAAATGGAATACAACTCTCATGTATGGGCCGGCGCCCCAAAGTCTATTTTGGAGTTCCTCGACCGCCAAGAAGCTAATTGGGTGTATCCAACTCTATTGATTTAATGGTGCTTCGACGCAATGTGGGGTGTATATCACTGTTTTATCGTTACTACAATGGTATGTGCTCAAATGAAAGAAAACCTGTTCCTCGTTTTTACGCTGAAGACGCTGTTCGTTCTATCACTTCAATGTAGGAAAATTCAAATAAAATGTCCACAAACACTTTTTTTCCTCCTTCCCAATGCATTGTATGAGTAGGGGTTACCCCTAAGTGCTGGTCCGAAAAAAAAATTCGAACAGAATTTGTGATATGAAAAGTATAGAGGTTTCACTAAAAACTTTTTGCGTTCTGTTCAGAATTTAATGCTTTATGGAAAAACAACTTTCGTCAGCTTGCCTCACATGTTGATAGGCAGTGGCAAATTTCTTGTATTGCTATGAACTCTACCCTATTGATATGTACTTTATCTCTTGAACCGTAAAACAAAAGCTTGAATTTTTTTTCTTTAAATTAGTGCCTTTAAATATTTAGTTCAGATTTGATGCTTATCGTATAAAGTCGGTTTTCACTTTTGGTGAATTATTGATATACAAAAACATGATTTAATAATGCAGTAGATATTTTATGCCTACGTCATTAGTTATCTCTTAACCATGCATATGTAGGTCCGTCGGTTTTATGCAATTTTCAGAGACACCATTTATTTTCACACACACACACATATACACACACGCACACACACACAGATAGACGGAAGATTAATATAAAAAAACTGGAGTGGCCTACACTCTACTTTACCATACCCAATGGAAACAGATATTTTTATGGATATATTACATAAACAACAAAAGTTCAAAGTATATTCGAATCGAAAAAAAAATATTTTCGATTTGGGGTGTTAGGTAAACTACCCCTTGCCACTTCCCGATTATGGCCAAAATTTATACAGCTCTTTATCTCCATAAACCAAAGCTACATACTATATTTCGTTTTAATATGTCATACGGTATGACCTGTAAAGCGTTCACAAAATTTGGGGTAAGGAAACTACCCCTTGACCCCCCAAAAACTATACAGCTCTTCATCTCCACATACCAAATTTCATTTTGATATGTCAAACGGATGACCTGTACAAACTCCACAAAAATAATAGTGGCATACACACCCACCCAGCAACTCTCCCACAGACATCATCGCGAAAATAGTCAAAATGGATTCAGGAGACCTCTAAACGTATAAATCCGTCAAAATCCCGACTTCGATTTTTTTTCATGATTACTATACTTTACCGTATACTACGTATGGTAAAGTATAAACCGCTTATAAATATTTAAGAAATTTCATACGGTATATATATACACTTTCGATCTATAGTTATCCATGTATGGATACGAACACATTCATATTTAACTTACCATCCATTTCAATATCCATTTTAATGCGTAACATAATTGAGGTATAATTTTCGCCTGGTGGTGTTGCCGGTATAATGCAGAATCTTAAAATCCTCTTAAAGTTCTTCAAATCTTTCTTAAGTATATTTTCGAAATATTTTTCATTAATCCACTTGGGTATGTCCAAATGTAGATTTGGATTAAATTTAGAACTATTATCGGGCATTGTGCTAGATTTTTAAGTTTTATTCACACTATTTTTATACACACATTCGAGTACTCGTATATGTAAATACACACTTGTTTTCAAAACTGCAGTAGACTTTGGTGGTGTGATCGTTTCTATTCTAATTTTAGATGTGTCATTGTTTAAGTTTGGAATGCAGCATGGAGAATTTATCGTTGACAATGAATTGTTTGTACAATTTTGTTGTTTATTTCCATTTATTGTAATTTTACTTAATGTGTAAACAATTTGTGTGTTTTTGAATTGTTTTTATTCATGTTTTCCAAATTGAAACAAAATGAATTAAACTATTTTATACACGCGTTGGCTGTTTTGAAACGTCTTTTTTTAACCATCAACCATTTCGCATTGTTTTCGAAAACACAATCTTTCTCTCAGTTGAGTCAATGTTTTAATAATTTTGTTCTCAATTTTACTATTTCTTGATGGGAATGAGAAAACAAATGTGTTTGATTTATTATTAACTTTTATTTACTTTTTTCTTCTTGATTTTTGTTGTTTTTATTTCTTTTTTATCAATTTTTAATTTTGTCAAGAGATAATAAGTTGTTGCATATATACATATGTATTCTGTTAAACAAAAATACTGATTACACTTCTTAAATTTTAAAATATTTTTTTTCTAAATACAACGCTTTCTTGTAGATAGATTTTTAATATTATACAGTGTACGCATAAATAAATAGAGTTTCTGTTCGAAATAAGTCGGTTTCAATTTTGAGTTTGCATTTTTGAAGTTATAATATTAAGGCCCATTATTATAACTTGCCTTTAGCTAAAGTTAGGATTTGGTTGGAGCGATAGGTAGTTTTTCGTTATAATAATGAGGATAATACTCATTGCTATAACTTGTCCTTATAGTACGTGATAGTTAAGTATTTTTTAGCTTACTTTTAATAACGAAAAACTATTTATCGCTCCAACAAAATCCGAACTTAAGCTAAAGGCAAGTTATAATAATGGGCCTAAATATAATATTCATATTTGAAGTTATAATATTATCAGAACACCGAACTGATTTTTGGCAACATTTTATAATTAAGTTTGAATTTTCGAACATATTTCAATGTCAAAAGTTGTTACATTCGTCATTAAGATAAGATTTTTTTAAATTTCGGATTTAAAATTGATAGTCATGGCATAATAATACAGGTAAAACTGTTAGAACAGCTGTTTAAATTTGCTTATCTGAAAATGTCAAACCTTATATAAAACTCTGTTCGCGCACTTACATAAAAATTTGTAATAATTATTTAATTACTCAATGCATTGTGAAATAGTTGCTGTATTATATTCAATCCTTTATTTAACTTGCAATGTTTACTTAAAGAAAAGAAAAAATATGTAGGTGTGTTTTTTAAGTAAAACTTTTCAACTAAATTTAAATCAGTTCTCGTAGGCGGAAATTCGATATTCGGCATAACCTTATGACAATAAAATAATATGCTCAGCTGGATATGATGCTGCTGCTAGGGCTACAGGGTCCCTGTATATCTACAGAGTTCTTTAATGTAAGGACTCTTTTGAATAATGACAGTGTGCCTTGGTTATCTTTATATTATGGCTTGTACAGGTGACCAACCAAAATAACTTTGAAAACTGATCTTTAGTCTTGAACAAAATGAATTATGGGAAATTGATCTTTATAAATTTTAACTTTTAAATTAAATATGATTATTTATGTTAAACAAATATATAAAATCTTTTTATACTTCTATGTACGAAGTATTAAATATTTAAAACCTTTTCTTGAAAATGTTTCCTTTTAAATATAATTTATTTTAATTTTATGTTTAATTGTTTTTATTATAAATAATAATTAGTCATAGAAGTGTTAGCGAACACAGCTCATGTTATTTATATTTTTCTTTATATTTTAGTAAAATATTTTAACACAGTCAGGCAAATACAGGTTGCTCAGTTTTTTTGAATTCGCCTTGCATATACCTGTATTATTGTACCATAATTGATAGTTTAGCTAAATTCAAAAATGCAAAGTTTACTTTGAAATTTCGATTATTTAGCTCTTTCGATTGTTACCTATCACTTAGCCACCTGATTTACTTGATAAAGCCGACGACATCTTCTAGTTTACACCGAGAGATATCACTAAGGCTGTTGTGAAATCTTTCGACAAGCCATCTAAGCCTGCGTCCTTGTAATACCGCTCAGCGACACAAAATGTACTCTACAGTTTCCAATCCATTTAAAATTTCTGAAATCTTTATAAGCCACTTACAGACAAAGTATATGTTTTCAGTCTGGATCGTTAAAAGTGTCCCTCTGTGTGTTTTTCTGTTGGTTATTTCCCAAACAACTGATTAATCTGTTTGTTGAAACCATCTGTTACATAAAATTTCTATGATTGTCTTGGTAAAAATTCGCAAAATTCATCAGTAAATAGCAATAATTTTTCTTGACTGTTGTTGTTCGTTTTGGTACTGTATTGTTGACAAGGTGTGTTATTTGGTAAGTTACCCATGTGGCCGTTTAAAATAATAGAAAATATACCAATCTATACATATAATGAAACAGTAACTGACTTCCTGTCTGTCTGCCCTTCTGTTTTTGTTTGCATCACGTAAAAACTACTGAATTGTTTTTCACAAAATTTTGTGAGGGGATACCTTAGTATCCAGATTCCAATAGTGGTGAGCACAGCTAGTGTAATTATGTTATTTAACTTCATTATAAGTGATAAACCCCAGTTATTAACATTCAAATGAAAGTCGGAATAGTAGTCTTGATACCCCTCTTACAAAGTGAAAAATTATTACCGGAACTAAGACACGCAGGGTTTTGAAATTTCCCAATTAACCCACTTTTAAAGCAGTATAGTCAAGTAAAATACTACGGTCGTGTACCTACGGAACTTTAACACATCAAGTTTTAAATATTTTTTTAGAAATAGAGTGTTGTCGTTGAGCGATTGCCTCGTAACTTTATTTTTCGAGGTACAACACCCACTGTTCCAACCCGGACAGTTTTTTCTCGACTATATACAATTAAAAGGGTGTTAGTCGTATATCATTTCAAAACTCTACTTTTACAAGTTAAACTATAATCAATATTTACTTTGTATAGGCCGTTGAGTGGTAGTGAGGTAGTGCGCTAGTTCCCCAGTCTGTGGGTTAAAGGTTCGATTCTCGACGAAGACTCTGGGTATTTTCTGCACACAATCAAAAGTGTTCACAGTTAGTGTTGTCTTAAAACAAAAACAAAGGTATCATGCCTAAAGTTCCAATACAGTCAGTTTTTCAGATTTTCGCTCTACTGTTCAAGTTATTGTAGGTTATTCTCGTATAAAATTATAAGGCTTTACGATTTATAGTTTCTTAGGTAACGATAATAGACTATTTGCGAAATTTCAAGACTCTAAATATTGCATAGTACAAGTTAATTATTTTTGACTTTGTATGGGAGCTACCACGCATGGTGTTAATGTACTTTTACACAGTTTCAAAAGACTACCTTGTATAGTTCTCAAGATACTAGTTGTTGACTTTTCATGCGAGATTACAAAAAACGAAATGAAATTTAATATTAAAATTAAAAAGTAGAAAGTAGAAAAACGTTTGTTTTTATTTTTTCAAAAATCTCGATTATTTTAAATTGGGATTATTTTTGGCAAAATTTCAATTATTTTGGTTAATTTTTTTAGTTTTAAATATTTGTTCTTTGTTTCCAATTTTGATATTTGAATAAAATTTAATTTTCCGGTGATTTTTGAGTTTTTTCAGAACTGTTTTTTGCAAAAAAAAAAAACTCATCATTTTTTGCCCCATTTCCGTAATTTTTTTACCGGTTTTGCTGATTTTCTTTAGAAATTCCTTTCGCTATTGATTTAAGCCGTGCCCTAAGAATAAAATACGATATCAGTTACATTAACATCTGAGTAAAAGTGTAATTTTATAAGACAATAAACTGATAAAGCTGTTCCAGGTTTTTGCTTAAGTGTTTCAGTACTAATATAAATTCTTTTTAAGTTGAGATAAATATACAATAAAAAAAAAAACTTATGTATCTTTCTTTTTGTAAGTTTTTAATAGTAAATATCGCACTATGAAAATCAAAAATATCTACAAATCAAATTTTATCTAAATCGTTTTTTTTTTTTTTCATTAACCACAGATTTCTTTTCCATACCGCATATTACTTAGGTTGATTATACGTTATCAACTAACGAGTACGTACTAATTTTAGTTGTACAAGTGCACTCAAAATTAATAAAAAATAGCTAAACTTTCTTCTAAGTAGGTGTTCTGTACTGTAGAACTTAATTATAAAATAAAAATCAAACCATATTTGTAAAATCAGTATTTTGCTTCTCTTGAACATTTCATATTTTTTTTTGAGGTGTGATTGTTTTTCAATTAGTGTACGATATGTTGCTCTAAATTTTTGTTGCAATATTACATGTTTATATTGACACAACTGCTATAATTAGTTTACAGAGTAACACATAATAATATAAACATTTTTTTTATTTTCAAGTGGTAAAGATGTGATAGTTAGTTATCATTGAAGTACGTACACATAATGATAAAAAGTCCATTATAAACTCTTGTAATTTACCGATACTATTTTGGCAAAGTGAAGACGGTTATTAACTACATAAACATTAACTTAAAATTTGTTGTTAATAAAATTTAAAACATGTAAGAGCGCTATGTCCGGCCATGGCGAATCTTACATACCCTTCACCATAGTAATGCTAGTATTGTGTTACCCTCTTATGTTTGTTTGGGAATTTTTTGTAATATTTAAAAAAAATATTTTTTTTTTAATTTTTTGTAAAAACATTTTTGAAAATTTTTTGTAAATATTTTTTTTTTAACTATTTTAGAATTTTTTTTGTAAAAACTTTTTTGTAAAAATTATGAACTTCCTGCGATCTATATTGCGTTAGAATGGTCCGACTAAAGTGAAAAAAAATCTTTAAAAAATTTTCCTCATATTGACCCCCCTAATGGGCCCAATGGTTGGTCCTGATTACTAGTGGGCACCCTCTGGGTCTATTGTATTGCTTTCTACAAAGACCTTTAATACAAATCAAAATAGTTAAACCTTACGAACCTAAAAATAAACACATAATCGTCCCTCGTAGGGGATTATTGATCTCCCGAGATCTGTATGCGCTCCTTGCGATATACCTGTCACGGTATAATATTGAAAAAAATATAGTTGGGAGTGGTTTTTTTGCCGCAGCCTCCTATGGAATGATCTGATGTTGCTGAATTACAATCCCAAAATTTGCGAAACAAACGACATTACTACCCAAACACGGACAGACGGACATCTATGTATAAGTAATATATATATACTTTATGGGGTCGGAAAAGAATATTGTAAAAAATACACATGGAATGACATACTTGTATACCCTCTCCACCTGTCGTGAAGGGTATAAGAAGAGTTAGATCTGCACAAAACATAATGTGATGCGAATAATTCCAGGTTCCACTTTTGCAACTAATTTTTTTAATTGAATATGTGGTCTTGTAAATATGGTGCAGCTACTTGGAAAAGCTGTATCGTAAGCAAATGTCAAATGTCCCAAGTATAAAATAAGTATGAAATGGGTCTCATTTTATGCTTCGTCCCTTGGTGATCTCCGGCTTTAATTGGCTGAAGTGAACTTTTTTTTCTTCAGATTTAAACTTAAGATCAGTTAAATAAGTTTTTAACAGGTTTTAGACAGTTTTTAGGGTTCCGTACACAAAGTGTAAAAACGTAACCCTATTGTTTTCGCTACAATGTCTGTCCGTCTGTCAGCGCCTTTTATCTCTGGAACCGCAATAGGTAGAATCTTGAAATTTTCACAGATGATGTATAGCTGTTGCCGCTATAGCAACAAATACTGAAACTTATAGGGTGTTCCAATAGAGAGGTGTTATTCACGAATATGTGCATATTTCGTGAATTGTAGGTGGGATACACTTGAAATTTACAAACAGTAATTACAACTTAGTTCACTATATAAACAACTATAAAAAATTAAAACTAAAAATTAAAGGGTGTTCCGATAGTGGTGTGATTTGCATATATAAGGCCTAAGTTTTGAACCATAATAGGTAGACTCTTGAAATTTTTTACAGAAGGTGTATAGCTGTGGCTGCTATAGAAAAAAAATTAAAACTTATATGGTGTTCCGATATAGAGGTGTTATTCACGCAGATGTGTTTATATCTTGCACTGTAGGAGGCATACACTCCAAATTTACAAACAGTAATTAAGACCTAGTTCGGTTTATAAACAAGTCTAAAAAAAACCTAAATATTTAAGGGTGTTCCGATAGTGGTGTGATTTGCATGTATAAGGGCTAAGTTTTGAACCATAATAGGTAGACTCTTGAAATTTTCACAAAAGGTGTATAACTGTGGCCACTATAGCAACAAATACTAAAACTTATAGGGTGTTCCGAAAGTGACATGTTATTTGCCTTTATGTCTTTATTTCTTGAGCTATAGGAGGCAACCACTTAAAATTTGCAGACAGTAATTCAAACTATGTTCGCGTTATAAGCAAGTATACAATTTTAAATCTAAAAATTAGAGGGTGTTCCAATAGGACGTGATTTGCATGTATGTATATGGCATAAGTTTTAAACGATAATAGGTAGACTCTTAAAGTTTTTACAGGAGGTGTATTACTATAACCACTTTAACAAATAGTAAAAATTAAGGGGTGTGCCGACAGTGACGTAATTTACGTGCACAATTTTTTAACCATAATAGATAGACTTTTGAAATTTTCACAAATGGTGTATTACTATGACCCCTATAAAATGAATACAAATTTAAAGGGTTTTCCGACAGTGACGTCTTTTGCATGTATAACGACATATTTTTTGAACCGTAATAAGTAGACTCTTCCAATTTGTATAGAAGATGTGTTGCCATGGCCGTTATGACAATTACTAAAAATTAAAGGGTGTGCTAACAGTGACATGTTTTTCACGTATAGTAAGTTATTTTTTTTAATAGTAATATTTAGACTCTTGATATATTCATAGAAAGAGAATTGCCATGGCCGCCATAGCAAATAACAAAATTAAAGGGTGTTCCGACAAGGACATGATTTTTACTTAAATAGCCTTACTTTTTGAACCGTAATAGGTAGCCTCTTTAAATGTTTACAGTAGATGTTGTACTTCGGCCGCTGTAACAATTACTAATATCTGAAGGGTATTTCATCAGTGACATGTTTTTCACGTATATTACTTTATTTTTTGAACCGCAATAGGTAGGCTCATGTATATTTCTATAGATAGTGTATTACCACGGTCGCTATAACAAAAATTGCTAAAATTTAAAGGGTGTTCCAACAGTGATGCAATTATGACTTTAATTTTAAAATTAAAAGGTGACTCATAAGACATGAAAAAATTACCAACTTGAATTTTTAAAGTTCTACTAAACATAGTACGGAACCCTAAGTGTGTGAGTCTAACTCGCACTTTTTTTTTTTTGTTTCGCATTTTTTTATTTATTGTATCTTCAATATAATTGAACTATCAATAATTACTCATATCTTAAGTCTAAAAATATACTTGTTAAGTCCAACCAGTGCTGGACAAAAAAATGTATGTTTCACGGTTACTGTAATTTGTGGGTTATCCCTCTGATGTACGGATGAGAGAAGCAGTGTCCCTCCTTCTTAGTCGAATGTAACCAGGTTCAGTTAGTATGTTACGGGCCAATGGATTCGGATGAGTTTCAAGCTTCTTTAAATACCTTATGGCAAGTTTCGCTATTTCTGCTTTAACTGATGGCACGTTTAGATCTTTATGGATGTTCGAATTTTTTATATACCAGGGAGCAGATGTAATAATACGTAGAATCTTATTTTGGCGCCTTTGAATTTTTTCTACATTGGTAGCTGAGGCAGTGCCCCATAATTGAATGCCATAACACCATATTGGTTTTAGAATTGACTTGTATAATAAAAGTTTGCAGTCTAAAGCTAGAGTAGAATTTCTGCCAATTAGCCAGTTTAGTTGGACTGCTTTCAACTTCATTTGTGTTAACTTTGTTTCTATGTGCCGTTTCCATGTAAGGCGCCGGTCAAGATGTATGCCGAGATATTTGACATCTGAAAGCTGAGGTATTGTTTGGTTATTTATCCGAATAGGGGGGCAAGATTTTCTGCGCAGTGTGAAAGTTATGTGAGTACATTTTTGTTCATTCACTTTTATTCTCCATTTCTTCAACCATTTTTCTAAATTGGATATGTGGTCTTGTAAATATCGTGATGCTACTTCGGGTCTTTCGTGAATGCTCAAAAACGCTGTGTCGTCAGCAAATGTCGATGTGTGAACTCGGTTACTAGTTGGCATGTCTGAAGTATACAATAAGTATAAAAAGGGCCCCAATATACTACCTTGTGGAACTCCGGCTTCGATTGGCTGGGGTGAGCTCAAAAAATCTCCTTCTTTCACAATAAATTTTCGTTCGGTTAAATAACTATCTAGCAGCTTACATAGGTTTACTGGCAAATTCAGTTTTAGCTTATATATTAGGCCTTCATGCCATACCTTATCGAATGCTTGAGAAACGTCGATAAAAAGCGCAGAGCAGTATTTTCTCTCTTCAAATGTCTTCTTAACAACATTGACTAACCTGTGAGTTTGTTCGATCGTACTATGTTTTTTCCTGAAGCCGAATTGTCGCTTAGAATAGCTTAGTTATTAACATCCTCTCAAACAGCTTTGACATATTTGACAAAAGGCTTATAGGTCTGTATGATTCAATTTTTGTGTGGTCTTTTCCTGGTTTAGGAATCATGGTAACCAAGGACACCTTCCAATCTGTGGGAAAGTACTCAAAACGTAAAATGGCATTAAAAATAAACAGAACGATTCTGCGAGCTACACGGGGCAACTCAATTAACATCTTGTTACTGGTTTTATCAACGCCAGGGGCTTTTTTGGTGTTCAAATCCGTTATTGCCTTTTCTAGATCACCAAATTCAAATCTTATCGGTACTGCAGCACTAGCCTCGAGAACTGGCAACTCAACTATATCAGTCGATATATTTGGGGTAAAAACCTTTTTCAAATGTTCAGCAAATAAATTTCCTTTTTCGGTATCACTCCTTGCCCAGCCTCCAGCTGAAGTTCGCAAGGGAGGCTTACGTAAGACTGGCCTTTTAAGGTTTCTACAAGCACGCCATAACGAATAATCTGATTGAGGAGTTACGTCAAGGTCTCCCAAATAGGATTTCAGGGATGCTACTCTTCGAGATTCCAGCATGTTAACTCGCACTTGACTAATTTATTTCTTTACATTGTAAGTTAAGTCTTAATGAGTCGAAAAGGGATCCATTTAGTAGTGGTCTTCTTCGTTATTCCCCCTACATTAATAATAACCCTTAATGACATACTATTGCTTGTTTTTCAATTATTTATGTGAAATTTTCTTTTTTCTTCTTATGTTTTTCAATTACATACAGAAACAGTTGGACGTGCACATTACCGTAGAATATTTATCTAAAAAAATTACAAATAAAATTTTGCGCAGACGCCTCTTTTACTTTTTAAATACATATGTACATATATTTTTTATTTTCGTTGTAGCGGTCAAAGTGATACCTTTCCATCGGTACCTTTTAGCACAGTGGTTAGTAAACAATTGTTTACAAAACAAATTTAATTCAATAAATTGTTGTAACACCACTTTTGGGCTGATGGCCTCATATACATACATACATACATATATACATATAAAGAAATATTTTATAAATATCTAAAAAAAACTTTTAATAAACAATATTTTATATTTTGATTTTTTAAAGTGGATGGATGTAATGTGTTTATGAAAAGATTATTTTTTTTTGTTGATTCGTAATATTTATTGTTTCATGTTTTTATGAAAATATACTTTATGTTTTCTTACCCGATTTTTTCCAAATAAAAAATTTTATGCAGATTTTACAGATTTTTTAGTCAAATTTTGAGGATTTTACAGGTAAATTTTCTGGCAACACTAATTCGAACCCTCTGGCCCATAACATCCTAAACTTTGATTGTTATATCTAACAAAGAAAGAGGGATTATGCTTCGATTAGTTGAGCCTCAAAGAGACCAAAATTATAACAGAATCGTGAGAAAAAATGTTGTCTAACTCTAACTTAACAAAGAATAATACTTGGAATATAAATATTTTCTTATTTTATACCCCCGTCTACATTAGCCATCAATTTGTCTTAACAAAACTTAAACTTCATATAAAAAAAATATTCATCTGTATGTAAAAATCACAAAGCACCGCGCAATCATGTTTACCCAACAAATTTAGATTTGATAATAGATTAGTATTAACTAAAAGCGAATGTTGGAAGAAAACAAATAAAACAAAAAAGTATGTAGCTTTCATTGTTAAGGTTAGCTGAAGCAACAACAAATATAAAGTGGTAAAATATTAAAGTAAAAATATTAAATAAGAGGGAAGCTTAAGGTAGAGGTAGACTTCGTTCTCACCAACTGACTATTGATAATTGAATACAAGTTTTCTCGTATTCCTTTGTCTGAGTTTAGTTGGTTAAATAGTTAGATGATGCTTACAACTAAATACTACCCAAAGTAGATAGTAGTAGCTGTCTAGAAAATGTGCATTCCGCTCTGCTGGTGTCTACAAATTAAAATTTTCCCAATTTTTCTTTAATATTATCACCTAATTTGTAAATTTATTTATTATTTCTTAGAGAGAATAAAACGAACTTAAGCTTGACTTCAAATTTAATCTGTAAAATAAATAGTTCGACTAATGAAATTTCAAATACTCAATATTAAAAAATATTTTTTTTTAATGTAGACGGAGGGTAAGTTCAATTGAAAATTAAGATACGACAATTGATATAAAACAAAGATTGACAGATCTTCATACTAAAAATTTCCACGAGTTATCTGGAAACCTAAAAAGGCATTTCTCTCAGAACACGGGCAGATAGACATCGGTTATATCAGCTCTCCTACTCCTAAATGTTTGAAATATAATTTACAAGGTCGCAAATAATAACTGTGAGGAAAAGCTTATAGCAAGACAAACACCATGCTTTAATACTTCTGAATAC
This sequence comes from Phasia obesa, assembly GCA_949628195.1. Classification (NCBI taxonomy): domain Eukaryota; kingdom Metazoa; phylum Arthropoda; class Insecta; order Diptera; family Tachinidae; genus Phasia; species Phasia obesa. The sequence continues at coordinate 167,322,423 of OX451215.1, read as the reverse complement.
CGGATATGCAGCGGTGAGGCCGTTTGGATAGTTTAAAAAATTTTTAAAGTATTTTCGTCTGTCAAATAACATTTTTTAAAAGTTGTTTGTACTTAATTAGCAAACAAGTCATAGTCGTCATGTTAATTTTATCATTTCAGGTTTGTTTTTGTGATTACTGCGGCTAAATTTTAGTTTTTTTGTTTTTAACAATAAATTTAAAGCGATTATACATGAAATACTTTTACTAGTATGATAAGATAATTTGACAGAGAGATTTAAAGGCAACTGTTTATCAAAGCAAAAAACATATGTTCTCTCAAAGTTCAAATATAAATAGCTTGTGGGGAATTTAAAAATACATTAGTTTTTTTTTTTTAACAAATTTACATAAAACTTAAACTTGTATTTTAAAGTACGATTATTCAACAACAAAATAATTAAAAAAATCAAATTAAATATATAAAAAGCAGGATAGATCCCATTTACCTTACCTTATTTAAAATATATTATACGAAGAATAAATTCGCTTCTAAACTCATACATTTCTTATTGTATCTATACATCCCATACAAATATCTCATTCCGAAGTGAAAATGGAGATAAATAGCGAAAGTACACATAGTTACCTTTTATTATGGTAAGCGGGAAATTCTAGACACTACATATAGAACTCTACAATATTTTTTTTTAAGGGATGGGTAAATACATAAAACATATCTGTAGCACTATACTTTCATAGCAAAATCGAACAAAACATAGTCAGGGTGATGATGACGTATCGCGCACTGCTAGTTTATACATATAATAAAATAGTAACTCATTTCCTGTTTGTCTTTCTATTTTTGTGTTCACGTCACGTAAAAACTACTGGATGGATTTTAATAAGATTTTGTGAGGAGGTACCTTAGTATTCTGGTTTTAAGGCATCTTTTATTTTTGAAAGCAGTATGTTTTAAACATTATTGTGCAACAGATGGCGCTGTTTTAAAATAATGCGTAACTCATTTTCTGTCTGTCTTTTACAGAGATTTACAATAATTTTAAGAATTTTATATAAATTTGAAACACTTTTATATAAAGTAAATACGTAAGAGTCTTTGCTGTGGATTACTTTCAAAGCAAACTCGAATAAAATATTATTGTCGGCACAGCTAGTATTCAATAAAACTAAACTACGAATTAGTTTTTATATCTTGGATCTTAAAGTCTAGTCAAGATTTAGATTTCACGAAATCTTTACAAAAACCAGGAAAAGCACATTTTGTCTGTTCATTTTTTTAACGATACTAATATTTACAGATTTTCCATTTTTTGTTTCTGTTAAAGTGAAGTAAGATTGAGGCAGTTATTGTATTCTAATTAATTGTATTACTTTCTTTGGAATATAGTTATGAGTTAGACAGGTGGTGAACTATAACGATTGTAAGCTTCATTTTAACAGTTGTAGGTCATATTTACCTTTTACCATATGCTAATTTGTCCTAAGCAAGCAGTTAAGGTATAAAACTGGATTCACCCATTTTTTTTCGAACAAAATTTTTGTCCGGACAAAATTTTTTTACCGAGAGTTTTCTACAGCATGATTCACCCAATTCGAAAAATGTGTCTGGACAAACCATATGGGTACATAATTATTTAAGCAAGTGATTAAAAATAAATTATTATTGTTTTCTTGGTGTGAAATTACCTACAGTTTGTCAAATAAATGTTTTCGTAACTTAAAAATAATTAATTTAACATGCGCCTAAAATTCTTAAAATATTTGTACACACTATGACAAAAACAACAACATAATAGTAGTAGTAAATATCACACATGGAAGTGATCGAAACTTCCTGAAAGACATAGAATTTCCTTTAAAAATGATAGAAATAAAACCTGTGAAATTATTGCAAAGCAATGAAAAGCAATATCAATCTCCTATCAAAAAACATTTCTTGTCCTCCGGAGAGCTGGGATGACGTAATTTTTTGTAGCGAGATGAAGCTGATGCTTTACCACCATAATGGACACAAAAAATGTTGGTAAAGCTTCTGGCAGCACTAGAAAAAAAATTCAATAACCACGGCGACGTTTAGAAAGATGTCTATTATAGATTTGGATGGTGCACCAAACAAAAGAATTGGAAATATCAGGATCTTAGATGATATAATGGGTCTCATGCATAAAACGTGAGCTTGAGCTCGGACTCGATTTGAGTAAAAGGTGCTTGTCGTATGCATAATAAAATTTGAAGTATTTGCTTTTACTCACAGCTCACGTTTGATCTCGTCTTGCTCAGTTTTAACTAAGTGAGATGAGCTTGAGCTCATTTTCATATGCATAAAAACAAGCTTTTATTTTTTTTGTGAGCTCTTGCTCAAATTTTGTTGAGCCTGCCTTATAATTGACTCGCGTACACTAAAAAGGAATCATGGCTGAATATTTTGTGCCACAAAGAAATACAAAATGTTATCAACAGCGTAAAACAAATTTAGCGAGTGAGTATAAAAACTTATACAGGTTTGTATACTCAATTATTAATTTTTTTATATAATTAATAATAAAATGATAAATACATAGGTTTGATGATAGTAGCATCTGCTGGTTGGCTAATTATTTTTTTGAGGGTTAAGAATAAGCAAGATTGCTAAAATTCGACTGTTTTTAAGATTTTGTGCAGATCCTGGATTCCAAAATGGTATAGCCAAAGATATTGGAGTTCCATTTGCAATTGGAGTGATTGATTGTACTCATATAAAAATTAAAAAAAAAAAACAAATCAAAGCGATGAGTATATTTGTAGAAAAGGTTTCCACTCTATAAATGTGCAGGCAACTTGTGATGGAAAATATCTTTTTACAAGCGTTGAGATATCCTAGCCTGGTTCAGTTCATGACTCACGTATCTTTACGAAACAGCGAGGTCTGTAGAATAATGCAAAATGCAACGAACGATGCATTACTTCTCGGGGATGAGGGCTATGGAATAAGCCCATGGCTAATGACACCATTCCAAAACCCAACAACTAACATAGAAAAGACATTCAACAAAGTGTTTACAAGAGAACTTGTCATTATAGAACGGTGTTTTGGGCAATTGAAGCAAAGATTTTTGATACTTCAATACAAAATTCGGGTATCGACAGAGATATCGCCTCACGTAATAGCCAGTTGTTTCATTTTGCATAACATAGCTAAATTTTTAAAAGACGATTATATCCTTATGAATGACGATTACAACAATACTGATATATGGCAATTAGGAAACGATATCGAACAACAAACAGCAAGAAATTATGATTCTACTTCACTTTCACATGACGGCATGTTTGCACTTCAATAACAATTAGACGTTTGATCTCCCTTTGCTCAAGTAATTGCAATTGGTTTGAACTCATTTTTATGCATACAAAATTGAGCAAAAGCTGTTGCTGTTTGATTGAACTCGACTTACGAGCATTTGCTCACCTGCCTCAACTTAGCGCTTTTACTCGTTTTTATGCATGAGGCCCAATGACCAAGGGAATTTATATTGATATTTTAAAGAACGAATCAAGTCCCACTACTCTAAAATTCTATTCCGTTGACGAGATAAAATAGGTAAAGTTTGAATACAAGCTATATAATTATAATCAACCATATCACAAATTCTATCCCTGTAGGACAGCATTGTTATATAAGTGCAGAGCAGTTACAGTTATGGTTACAAAGTCGAAAATTAAATCATATTAAAAATTTGCGGATCCACTTGTAGAAACCGGCTAAAAAACTAAAGTACAATAAATAATTCTCACTAAATATAATCCCCTATATCTAGGGGAAAATCCCCTAATCTGACAACACTGCCGTGCATAAATTTTTGCGCAAGCCGATTAAGTTATTCTTGGGGTGATCGAGAGAAAGATTATTCGTAAGATTTATGGACCGATCTCCGTTAAGGTAAGCTTGGACTGCAATACTTTTGCTTTGATTTTATGAATGTAAGAGAGTATTGAAAATCGATCCGTACATAAAAAATAGAAATAGAAATCGCTTGTAAATCTTTTTACTTTTACAGTATTAGTGTGCGGTAGAAACAAAATAAAAACAAATCAAACTAAAAACATAACAGACGTTTTAACATGCAAGAACAATTTTTTTCAGTTTTACATAAAATTCTTCTTATATAAATAATTTCTTCATATAAATAACTTCTTCATATAAATAATTTACTTTATTTACATATATTAAATATGGTTCAAATTAATATGGGTTAGAGTTATATTTAGCAAAAAAATACAAATATATGATAATTATCATATAAAAGTTACCATTCGCGTATTCGTATTTTCAAAACGTTTTGACAAAATTTTTCTTCTACTTGGTATAATGTGCTTTTACACTATTCCCTTTACCTCATTCGATAAAAAGTTATAACAGATTTAATTACACGTGGGACAATGTAAAACAGCCTTTCGTGGAGAATACCGGTATCGTATGAACCATGAGCTGACGCCGACATTTATATAGTTAAACGCATCAAACTGCAAAGACTACGTGACTGTAACTCTACTGGAATCGAAGCGTTTGAAAAAATTTTACCCTCGGCAACTGCCCTAAATAGGTTGTATCCCTTAGCTCAAACAACAACAAGAAAAAAAGAAACATATATTAAAATTCATGCAATAATATTTAGGTACAATTTTGAAAAAATCAATAACTTATCAATAACTAAAAAAGAAAATATAACTTTTTCAGATTAGGGTTTTGTTACCATATGAAAATAAATTATTTTTGAGTTTTCTAAATTAAAAGTAAGTCTGTTAGGGCTCATAGCGTTTTACATCAACTGAAGTTATTGAGGTGTACTTAAAAGATGATATTTCTTAAGACCGGATTTGACTTTTCAAATTGTTTGAACCTTATCAACGGATTCGGATTTGATAAGAGCTGTTTTCCTCCCAAAGCTTAATAAGTATATTTTTATTTCTGCTAATATTAGTCCTTTTTAATTATTAATTTCTTTTATAAAAAGAAAAATGAATAGAAACAAGTAAGAGCGCTAATTCGGCCATGTCGAATCTTATATACCATTCACAATAGTAACGTGTGTTTCTTTGAAAATGTTTAGAACATTTTTTTTTAATTTATTGTAAATTTTTAGAAAAAATTTTTGTATAAATTTTAAAAAAAATTTTTTTTAAAAATTTTTTGTAAAAATTAGGTATTTCCTGCAACCTATATTGCGTTAGAATGGTCAGACTAAAGCTAAAAATCCTTAAAAAAAATTTCCTTATACTGACCCCTTAATAGGCTTATTGACTGCTCCTGGTTACCAGTGGGCACTCTGTGGGTCTATTTGCTTGTTCTATATGTACTACTTCCTATAAATGCATTTAATAAAAATCAAAGCAGAAAAACCATACCAACCTAAAAATAAACACAAAAGCGGCCTTATCAGGGGGTTATTGAACCCCCGAAATCTGTATGTATTCCTTGCGATCTACCTGTCGCGGTCTAATATTTATTTAAGAAAAAAAAGCAAAAGAAAATAATTAAAACCAAAAAAAACACAAATAAAAAAACGTGAAAAATATAGGTGGGCGTGGTTTTTTGCAGCCTCTAAAGGAATGATCGGATGTTGCTGAATTTCCATCCCAAAACTTTCAAAAGTATGCCTGGAAGATTGGTGGGCTTAAATCTTCCGTATCTCGTCTGGTGCCTTGGCAAATTACGTTACTACCCGAACACGGACAGACGGACATCGCTTAATCAATTTGTCTATGCATAAGGACCCAGAACATATATACACTTAATGGGGTCGGAAATGAGTATTTTAGAAATTACATTTTTCCAACTGTGGTGAAAAACTGCATGTTTATTTAATTATGGTACAAAAAAATGTAAATTGATAAACTGAAAACTTTTGTTTACTTGAAAGTAATTTTTTCTTTTATTTATGAAAATCTGTACTTCACAGTATGACTATGCCAGAGTTTATTCTCTTGCCAAATACTTGGTTAAAAACCAACTAATACCCAAAAGCAGAAAGAAAAACCGACATATTTTAAGTTTAAAAATAGCATAACAAATTTGATTAACGATTATCACTATAAAATATTTTTAAACTCCACCCTGAGGTGCGTTATTTATAATTTTATTTGCTTACTTTTATATTTTTTTTCGAAGTAATATCAAAAATTCCCTTATTATATAGAAATGGAAAAATTTGAATCATGGCTCGAACATATATGGGATTGGTGTAAGACTTAAAACGAAAAACATCTGCTTCAGGGCCTATTTTCATTAAACTATCCATATTAGCATCTTTATCAGAAGGAAATAAAACAGCCGGTCCAACAGTTTTAGCAGCAAAAATTCCTATAAATGCATTAATTACCATAGAAAATATTATGATTATTTCAAATTCTAAACTTACCCCAATAACCATATTTCAACAGCATTATATTAAGTTCCTTAAGCGAAGGGATCTCCTTTTTGTATTTCAACAATTTCAAACATTCCACCAAACGTTTGTGATACATTTGTATGAAATGATCAAATTCTTTTAATTTAATAGCCAAATCTGCAGAGGTGGTTATAAGATACCAAAGATCTTGAGCCGGTGAACCCCATTTGCATATTTGAAAATCAACAAATAATGACTGCTGCACTTTACCGCATTTATCATGCGTAAACATAATATTGTTTGACCAACAGTCGCCATGATTAAGTACGTTAAACTCATTCGGATCGACTGTATTTAAAAATATATTTTCATCAAAATATTCATCAAATGTAGGCGTTTTTGCAATGTATTTTTCCACATCGGCCAAGCCCCATTCCAACATTGCTTTATGATATAATTGTACTCGAGGTTCATATAATGCGGCAAACATAGAACGATTCCCTCCGTTGAAAAAACTAGCATGATACATGGACTCATAGGGACCTTCTAGTTCCTGATGGACAGCCGAAGCTGCATGAAATTCTGCTAATTTATTTAGCACGACTTTCATGTGCTCCATATCCAAACCTTTTAGACGATCAATATTGCCAAACTGTTTGCGTTTTAAATCCTCCACTACAATAGTAATCTTTTCAGGTGTTTCGTCGAAATGTAAGCATTTCGGTCCTAATTTAACTTCTGTTCCGGCATCCTTATAGAGTTTTTCAAATTTCGGTATATAATTGGCATACATTTGTTTCTCTTTGGGAAATAGATTCATGGCAGTTACGAATGCTGCACCATGACTACTCGGATCCAATATTGTTTTCAAAATGTATGAAACTTCTTGAGAATGGCCATCTGTAAAAAGGTGAAAAATATAGTTAATTAAAGAAAGAAAGATTATATGTCATATAAATATATTTCATATATAAACAGGGTTGTGTCTTGGCGTTTAATTTTTTAGAAAAGAATTTTTTGTCAGTGGCTTTGTAATTCGTGAAAATTGTTAAAGTTAGGTGTTCGAAGTTAGAATTAATTTTAAAATCTATTATTTGTGAGAAGTTATGTTCTCTATATTAACATATGATTGAGATGAACAACTTATAGTTGTTTTAATCATTACTATGGTCACGATAAACAATTTTTTGTTATTATTTGATCATTTAATAATAAAATAAAATTTCATTATAATATCATTATTTTATAATTAACAATGTTATTTTTAAGTTAGACAATAATATGGTTCTAATATAACAATATTATTATCATGGTAATAATAATTTGATTTAACTACAACCAGTAGAGCTGTTACAGTGGTAATTTTTCGGTAAAATTCAGTAAGGTCAGTTTTTTAACAGGCTTTAAAAAAGCGGGAATGTTATCAATATGTCAGACTATTTTTATGTTTGTGAGGGCAGAACTGATTTGGAAAATTACTCAAAATTTTAAACTAAAGGGTGTTCTCATACAAAATACACAATTATTACGTTTTTTTCTAATTTTCAAATTGTACGTTATGTTTTATGTATTTTCTTTTATAGTACGTTTTACAAACGAAGCTTAAAAATTAAAAGGTGATCCCATAAGTGATGTAATTTAACTCATATAGCCCTATACTTCAAATCATTATGAAGAGGCACTTGAATAACAATATGACACTTGAATAAAAATTGTTAAATTAAAAATTTTAACATAATTTCACGCTTATGAGCTTATCTTTTGAACCATAGGCACATTAACACAGTGTAAGTATTATTATGTGCTCAATACGGATGTATAAAAGAAAAAGATAGAAAAGAATGCCTATATAAAGCGTATACCCTATACATGAAATTATCTTTTAAATTGTTATAGACAGATACTAGAAGTTTAAACAACTGAGATCTTCAATTCTAGTAGTTCAATAAAAGGATGCGGTTAGCTCCTCGCGCCCCAACGCGGTTGGCTTTTGACGTAGCCAATGCAGGTATATACAACAGGAAGGACAAATCAGGGCTGCGGGTATGTGAACGGTTGATTAGTCCAACAGCATATATGCTAGTATGCTAGAACTTTCCTACAATATACACTGTCGTAGCTGCCGAAAAATTATTTCACATAGTGCGCAAATGTCTGACAATCCAATTTTCGAGTTGACCTATATGAACTGTTAAAGTCTTGTCCAGATGACATTATAGGATATCCAGTTGTGATAGGGAGGATATATTTACCAGAATCCATACTTGGAATGAGAGTATTATATCTGAATGAGTGAAGTGAAGTGCTCCAAGTTTCTTTCACTTCTTAAAATTTTTAAACTGAAAACAGGAGGATATGCTTCATGGTGTAGCAGTTAATAATAAAAAGTTGCATGAGCAAGCTCATATAATGAGTGTGTTTCTAAGCTCATGAGCATGAGCAAGTGGTTATACTCGAACACAAGCTAACTTACTTAACACATGCCTACTCATACCATACTATTAGTGAGAAAATATCTCATAAACGCAATGTGCAAAGCTGTGCAGAAAATAATTGGTTTTGTAAAACTTGTTTATTCATTAATTTGTGCAGAAAATATCAGACCTTGGTCACAAAAACTGTTCTGGTGCCTACGGTCGCAACCCGGAGCATATTAGTATATTAGTGGCACAGAAAACTCTACATCCCCCTGAATATTTCTCAATTCTCGAAAGCCCGAGGGACATTTATAAAATATATTTATATTAAACAATAACATTATAGGAAGAAAAAAATAAAAACGTAACAATAATTGTAAATAAGATAGCATATTTAATAAGAACAACAAAAATCCTACTTTTGAGCCCAGAAAAGTCTACATACTGCTAGCTTAGATATGCTAACATTATCAATCATGCAAAGTAAATAGGGCTACAAACTTTTGTCAGCTCTTAAGAAATTCATAGTTGCTATTTTAATCTTATTTTGTATTAATATTTTTTTAAAAACAGTTAATAAAATTTATAAAATGTGTCAAAAAGGAAATAAATATGTTTGGAGTTACGGATTATTGTTTAGTACCACGAAGGTGGAAAATCTCTTCGGGAAATTGGTGAGTTAGTTGTATGTTCCAAGGCAATTGTACAAACTATAATTAAAAACTGTATAAAATTAAAATGCTTTGAAAGTAATGCCAGATGTGGCCGTCCACCTAAAGTAACTAATCGCATAAGGGACGTCAGTATATTCGGTTCTAATAGGAAAGAGAGAGAGTTTGGCTTGATAAAAATGATGAATTATTGCCTATATAATACAGATACTATAATATTTACTTCCAACTGTGATACATGGTGGTGGCATTATCATGCTCTGGGGCCGCATATCAGCTGCTGGTGTAGGCAATTTTGTATTGATTGTGATCACGATAAGCCTATTTGTTAAATTAAATCTTCTTAAAGCTAATGATAAAGACTAAATACTGGCTGATATTTTCAGGAAGACAGCGATACCAAGCACAATGCGGGCATTGTAAAAGAATACCTTATGTACCTCACCAACTGCATTATTCACCTCATTCGCCCGATATAAATCCCATTGAGCACTTATGGGAAGAACTAGACCGCAAAATTCAAAAAATAATAAAAAGTACGCATAATCTAAAGAATTCACTAACTGAAGAATGGAATCACATTTTAGGAGAGGTTATGGAATTTTTCACAAAAAATAATGTAGAGGCGGTTTAACGCATATTTGTGTACCCACAAAATATTAATTGCAACTTCGGAAATATATAATATAGACATTAAATCATTTTTTATATATTGTATGTAGACTTTACTGTGCATTAAAAATGATTATTTGCTTATTTTATTAATAAATGAATTGAACCTTGATTTTTTTATCTACTATTATTATAGGGGGTATGTATAGTTTTCTGTGGCACTGTATAATGGGGAATAGGAGTGTAGGGGAGGGTTCGGACTGCTAACTGGTGAAATATTTTTTGACCTGGTTTGACCTCAAGGATTTATGCCATGCTATTAAGTCGGATATATTAAAAAAATTTCTAAAAGACACAAAGACTTAATTTTTTGGCAACTAACAGATTATAATTTAATTATCTTGTAACAAAATCTCTTAAAATATAATAGTTATAGGCATTTAAATAATTAAAATTTTCAAAATTTTTCTTTTTTTTTAATTTTAGCAAAATACAAAGAAAGTCTATTTTGGACTACCCTGTTCTATGTGAGAACGTTAAAATAGAGCAGTAATATTTTGGCTTTCGATGTACTCTGTCAGTTACTTTCAAATGAGTATGTATAATGGGGAGTAGAAGTGTAGGGTAGGGTTCGGACTACTAACTGGTGAAATATTTTTTAACCTGGTTTGACCTCAAGGAGTTATGCTGTGCTATTAAGTCGGATATTTGAAAGCAATACGGACCTTTTTTTAAAAAAAGTTTAAAAATTTCTAAAAGACACAAAGAGATAATTTTTTTGGCAACTAATAGATTATAATTTAATTATTTTGTAACAAAATTTCTTAAAATATAACAGTTATAGGCACTTAAATAATTACAATTTTCTAAAATCGTTTTTTAATTTTAGCAAAATACAAAGAAAGTCCATTTTGGACTACCCTGTTCTCTGTGATAACGTTGAAATAGAGCAGTAATATTTTGGCTTTCTATATGACTATATGAGTAATATAACTTTGAAATCGCTAACAATAAAAAAATTATTGTTGGCCCCCTTTTCAAAATATAGACCACAGTGCGCGGGCCAAAGTTTGTCATTTTCTGAAAAAATTTAAGTTAAAAACTTATTAATAAGTATTAGTTATAAGCACATCTAAAAAATCTTTTGTAGCACGTTTTATCACTGCACTTTCATAATAAAATTCAAATAAAAATTAAAATGTATTTTAAAACCTCCATAACTGTTTTTTATCGGTCGATTTTTACATTTTATACCAACAATTAAAAACCACAGTCCGCGTATAAAAATTCCAATCCAATCAAAAGTTATGGACTTTTTACCGCCTTCTCGTAAAATGGTCCACTGTGCGTCGTATTAATATACTTTAAAGCAAAATCTTAAAAAATAACTTGGTTAGAAATTAATTAATTAATTTAATATTTATTAGTTGACTTAATAAGAAATCACAAAAAAAAACAGCTCACCTTTTAATTCTACATAAATTATGACTCGCACCAATATCGATGTATAATTTTCTCCCGGTGCTGTTGCAGCAACTGGTACAAACTTCGTTATGCTTTCAAAGTTCGGTACATCTTTTTCCAATATTGGGAGGAAATAGTCCTCATTTATCCACTTTGGTATATTCAAAAACTCATTTGGATTAACAATCGGTTCCTTATTCATTCTCAATAATTTTAAATCTAAAAAAAAATTTAATATAAAATTAAAAATAATAATAATAATTGCTCTTCAAACCTTATTCTAAAAGCTTGTTTTCAAATCATTGAAAAAATACACAACAAAATTTTTTTTTTAAATTTATTGATGATTTAAAAAATATGGTTTAATAAAAAAGTTTTGTGGTTAGGAAAACAGAAACAAAAAAAAAAAATAAAAATATCAAACAATTAAAATATGTGCTTTTTAATAATAATTATACATATGCAGGTTTTAATTAAATACAATACGTTTTTTAAATTAGTTTTAACGGTCAACAACGGAGAACAAACGCGATGATTGACATTGATAAATTATGCAGACCTTCAACTTGTTGGTGATTTAATTTTATAACACATATTCTACCATGTAGCATGTAGAGTTATCGCTTAATAAATGTTAAGCAAATTAGATAGGTTTGTGTGTATAAATATGATAAAATAAACCCACAACAAGTTTATTAAAAAGATGATGTTTATCATAAATAAAAAAAAAATTTGAATGGCACGTTTAAATATGCTAAGTCACCTTTCAGTATGGGTTTTTATAAAGAAAAAATTTTAATTTTCGCACAAAATCCTCTCCCGCTATTTCATAGATTTTATTTTTTTTCTTAGATTTTAATTTTCGTATAGCTAGAGCATATTACTATAGCTCCCAATAAGAAAAAATAACTAAAAATGATAGGGTGTCCCCATAGGTGACTGAATTCATAGCGAGAAACTTGAAAATTACATAACAAGTATTGAAGGGAATGCCCATAAAAATGTGAATTTGGAGTATAAAGCTTCTCTGTTGGACCATAATAGGGCGAAGTTTGAAATTTCTACACATTGTGTACCATTAAATATTGATCCATATAAGAACTGATTTTTACGTATTTATAAAAGGCGAATTTTTGCACCGTTACAGGCAGACTTTTAAAATTTACACGGAGTATGTATTGCATTAACCGTGTGACAAGTATCTATATCTTTACACGTAATAAAACTGTAACAAAAAATTTTGTAAATAAAATATTTTGTTGCTGGCGCAAATATTAATTAATACAAAATATAAAACAACAATGAAAGACAATTTTTTATAAAATTTCTTAAATGTTTGAAAATATCTCATTTCCAAGAGAAAATAGAGATAAGTTAGTGAAAGTACACAAAATACCTATTTAATGGGGTAGTAAAAACTTGGCCTCACCTTTTATTTTTGTTTGCAGTAAAATTTTGACACTATTTACAGAACTGTACAATAATTTTAAAATTTGTTATAAATTTTACAATTTTATATAAACTCTATGTTGCAAAATCCTGCGTAAATACCTAGGGATGGTTATCTCTATATAAAATAAATAGATAAATCCTATTAAAGTAAGAGTTTTTCAATTTTTTTGTGGATTACTTACAATGTTAAAAACCGAACAAAATATTGACAGAATGCTAGTAAAATATAAAAATAAAAGACGTAATTGTGTTTTTTTAATATTTAGTTTAGTTGTGCCCGCCACGTCGTGGGCGTCCTGACAATATTTTGCTCGATTTTGCTTTGAAAGTATTCCACACCAATTGTACGACTCTTACTTTTATAGTGCTTCAGTTATGGTTTATGTATTTACTTTATATAAAGGTACTGGACAAAACTCTAAAATTTATAAAAAATTCTAAAATTCCAAAAATTATTGTAAAGCTCTGTAAAGGTGCCCATACACGTCGTTCTTTTTTGTCGGTTAAAACTGTCGGTTTGTGGCTAAAAAACCGTCGTTATTGCACGTATAAAAAATATCTGTTGCTTCTTGATTTTTTTCGTCGGTTTTGAAACGTGTTCATTCAAAACTGCTCGTGTGTGTGACTACACAGTTAAAAAGGACGGTTTTTGTGAGTTTTACTGACAAATTTGTATTTTTTGTTTTATTTATAGAAACAAATTTAAATAGTTTACCATTTGAGTTGCACCTTTGCTGTTATTGTTGCCGTCATGATGCCACCAAGTAAAATAAATACGACTTGAACTGAAGTAAAGTACGTGTAGTGTGTAGTGTATGGTCGATGTTCGTGTTTGCCCGTACAGTTTTAACCGTGCAGTTAAAACTGACAAAATAGAACGATGAGTTTGGGTGCCTTAAGAGGTGTTTAAAATATTTTAATAACAATGTAATTCCACAAAGTAAAATTGGCGCCATCTGTTGCGCAATTTTGATTAAAACATCCCACTTTCAAAAATAAAAGGTTCACAACCGTGTTATAATATCCCAGTTTTAATCCGAAAACTTCAGTACCCTTAAACCGAAAATTGTGTAATTTCACTGCTTTTTCTCCACTTTCTCTTGGAAATGAGATATTTTTGATGTGTTTTGATTTGAAAAAAATATCCTATATTGGAATCAGAATGCTAAGGTACACACAAAATTTTCTTAAAATCCATCCAGTAGTTTTTACGTGATGCGAACGCAAAATAAAAGCACACAGACAGACGGCAATAAGTTACTATTTTATTATATGTATAGATGTATAGATATGAACCAAACAATTTAGTTTGGGTCCCCAAACTAATATTATGTAATTAGTTAAAAAAAAGAAAAAAAATGTGCTCGACATTATTATTAAAAAATTATGAATTCAGTATTTTCTAATAAATTTTAAGCTGGATTTAATAAAGGTTACGTCTTCTACCCCTTGACGCATATAAAGTCAACAATCAAAATTTAAGCGCGACGTGGCCTCTTCTATATAGCGATACCAAGTATCGAGTATTTGATCCTTTTTTAGAGTTATATTTTGCAAAACCCAATTAAATAAAAACGACTAATTGAAAATTCTGATAAACAGTGGGTTTGTATTATGCACACAAAAGTATTGAGTACCTAATTAATAAGTAATGAGTAGCTCGAGTAATTAAAAGTAATAGAAATTGTCAGCAATAATCAAAAGAGTACGCGGTTAGAAACTAAAGGGTGTTTTTATAGAGGTATAGAACTTTTAGTTGGCATTACTTTTCAAGATGGCGAGCATTTAACAGCTGTCAAGTGATTTATTCTCAGTTTGGTTTAACAATTCATCATGAATAGACTCACGCTTGAACAACGCTTGCAAATGGTGTAATTTGGGCCCAAAACCAGGTTACCGTTGTTCCCGATTTTCATAAGCGAATTCTGTTTAGTGATGAAGCGTACTTCTGGTTGAATGGCTTCGTCAACAGACAAAACTGCCGCATTTTGATTGAAGGTTATCCTCATCCTCAGGTTATCTTACATCCAGAAAAACTAACTGTTTGTTGCGCTTTATGGGCTGGTGGAATCATTGGTCCGTACTTTTTCAAAAACGATGGTGGCCAGAACATTACAGTCAATGGTGATCGGTATAGAGCCATGATTACTAACTTTTTCATTCCTGAATTGAATAACCATGATGTCCAGGAGATGTGGTTTCAACAAGACGGCGCAACATGACACACAGCTCGTGCCACAATAGATTTATTGAAAGACACGTTTGGTGACCGCCTAATTTCACGTTTTGGATCTGTGAATTGGCCTCCAAGATCTTGTGATTTAACACCGCTAGAATACTTTCTGTGGGGCTATGTAAAGTCATTGGTCTATGCGGATAAGCCACAAACGCTTGACCATTTGGAAGACAAGATTCGCCGTGTAATTGCCGATATACGGTCACAAATGTTGGAAAAAGTCATCGAAATTTGGACGTCCAGATTGGACTACATCCGCGCCAGCGGTCATATGCCAGAAATCATATTTAAAATGTAATGCCACAAGATTATCTTTCGGATAAATAAAATTCAGGTCAATCGAATAATCCATCGTTGTTTTATTGCAACTTAAAGTTCTATACCTCTATAAAAAACACCCTGTACATTTATGCGGATTCTATATAAACGAGCTTTACTCCTGCCTTCTAAAAATTTTAAAAATATTTTAAAAGTATCGATTTGTTACTTAATTTAATACGAGGTGTTCCTTTTGTAATATAATATAAAACAATATTGCTAAAGAAAATTTTTAATCAATTTTTGCAAATTAATCAGCTTTTTTAACTAGGTTTTTTTAATTTTTTGTTGCATATGTATTTTTTTATACATTCTTTTAAACAAAATTTTATTTAATATTTGCTTGCTTAATTTTTTCTAACTCCCAGTTTAAATATTGCACAAGTGTAGGCCAATAGTATTGAACTACATTTGTGCACCTTGATGTTTTAAATAACCCTGTACTCCAAACTTTATGAAAAAATAGATATAAATTGTTGTTTGACGCTGTAATCTCCGCTCTCGCCTCTTCACTACTAATGCAGAATTGCATCGACAAAAGTTTCATAATGTAATTCGCTACTAAGCGATGGTTTTTAATTGATTTTTACTATATCTCTTACTGCTTAAAAAATACAGACATACGATACAAAGCAATTTTAAGATATAAATTGCGAGATGGTAGTAATTACGATTGACTGCAAAAATTACAAACGAAATGACACACTAGTACTAACAATCCCTCTTACTTGTTAATTTGCATCAATTTTAAAGACCAGTTTTAAATAAAGCTAAGCTTTAAAAACAACTTTAATAATTTAGATTTATGCTTTTGACATACAACAGTCTTTATTTCTCTAAACTAATTTTTATATATTATCACAAAGCGGAAGTAAATAAATAAATTAAAAATTTTATTAAGAAAAAGCACATGACCTTAAAAATATTTATTTACAAAAAAATATTTGTGGTTATTTTATTTATAACAAACCATTTTTTTTAATTTAAAATTTTTTTCGCTGAGATTTTATGGATTTTTAATTATTTATTTATTTATTCCCTAATTATTAAATATTCGGCGAAAACTTTACTAAAGCTAAACCATTCTAAAATAAGGCCTTATTTTTGGTCTTAAGTCTTTAATATTTTATTTCAAACCATATCGCTCCTTTAATGCAATATAATCATATCTGTAGAAATCAAAATTTTTAAGTTGCTGAGGAAAAAGTGTTTACCACTTTTATATGCAAAACAAAATCAGAATTATTACTCAGCTACTCAGACCATAAAGCATTAATGATAAGAAATTTAACAGCAGTTTGGTAAGTTTGCTTTACACCCAAAGAAAGAACATATTATGATTAAATGATATGATTGTAGTCAAATCATATTATTATTAAAAATAATAAAAATTTTGTAAAATTAAAACCATATTATTGTCAACGCTGATAACCCTGATAAAAATGTAAACATATTACAATAAAATAAGACCATAATAAATATAAAATTTTTATATCATGATTAAAACTATGAAATGTCATATGGGATACCTCCCTTTGTTGTATACAACTTCAGATAAAATTATTGTTTTAATTTTTTTTTAAACCTAAATCAGTAAAATCCGATGACAACAAACAAGCATTACTTGTTTGTTTTTAGGCAATCTTTGGTTAAATATAAAGAAACTTAAAATATTTTGTTTATTACTAATATATTATGGTTAAAAATTATATATTATTTAGGAATGCTTATAAAAATTTGGTTGTGGTTTCAAGTTTATTAAAAATTTTATAACTAAAACCAACCATGTTGCATTTTTTGGCCGCAGAGTAACTATTTATTAATGAAGTTTTAACCAAAACTTGTTTATCGTGACCAATCTAATGTTAAAAACAATTAAAATTGTTTAATTGCAACTATATACATAACAAAATATGGTTCTTGGGAACATACCACAACCATATTTTCACTGCATGTAATTGGCACTATGTTGCAATAAGGGAGCGATATGTCGAGGAATTTATAAATGTATATTTTGGATATGAAGAATTGATAACGCTAGCCGTTGACGGTAATGGCCTCGGCAAGGCCGGTGTAAAATTCGCAATGACTTTTTGTTAATACATGGCCCGCTGGTGAGCCTGTTATGAACTGGCGTGGACTCACAAACGATAACATCGTTTGCTATCACAACCATTCATCTAGAATTGCACTTCGTCGCTAAAATCATTTTTCACTCACAACTCATTTTGATATAACTTACTATATTATATTGGCATCAGTGATTAATTAAAAACTAACAGATTTGACACATGATGGAAACTGGCGTTTTTAAACCTTTTTTTTTAAAAGTTATATTTCATATACTATTTTATTCTAACTGTAATTAAAATACAAGACATAATTTATTTGCTTTTTTGAGAGTTTATTTAAAAATTCTAAACCGACTCGTTCTTTGAAAAATTTTAAATGGTTAAAATATTTTGTTTTTGTTTCACTATTTTAGTTACTTTACCCGTGAAAAATATAAACTTAGTCAAAATTAAACTTAATTTTTCTTTACTCACATCAAAATTATATTTTTTTCTTCAAAACAAAAGCAAAATATCGTTTAAATTTACTTATTATGTCAAAGAAAAGTACGAATATATTGAAATCTGTAATCGAAACAATAAAATATACTTGTACAACTAAGAAAAATGCCGTGTAGTCGCGTACCCGAATCTTTTAGATTCGAAAAATTCACCTAAAATGCTTAAACAATGAAAGTCAACTTATTTAACTAAATGCTGAGAGAGAGAAAGAAACTACTAAAATAAAATAAACAACAACAAAAACTACTACTATAAAATGTATAAAATAAAAATAGATCAAAAACGTAATAAAAACGAATAAAAAAGATACACAAAATACACAAACAACTTTTTGTATTGCGGTAGGGCTAAAAGTCAACATCAAACAACAACAGATTCAAGCTTAAATTATTAAAATTCAATTCATGAAAGATCTGTTTTCAATGTTTCTGTCTAATATATGAACAACAGCGTTGCCACTTTAGCCTTTTCGAGGCTCTTCTTTAAACATTTGTTTGGTCTTTTAGTCTTGAAATTTATATTAAAGGATTTGGTTTTTTAAATGGTTTTAAAATATATTTTTTTATATAATTTTTTTTTAATATTAAATTTACCATTTTAACTTCTATAAAAATATTTATTCTAGAAGCCCAATAGGTTTCTTTAAATAAGAAACGTTTCTACAAAAAACCTTCATCTTATTACACCAGCAGATTTTTTAGTACAAGTTTGTACTTTGAGCCTTTTTTAACCGACTTCAAAAAAGAAGGAGGTAATCTATTCGTCTGAATGTTGCTTTTTTTATGTATGTAACCGCAGAACTCAGCCATTTCTGAACCGATTTTAAAATTTGAATGGTTATGCATTCAGGTTGGTCCCATTTTAAAATCAGTTCATTATATTAAAAATTAAAGGGTGTCCCCATACAACATACTTGTTTTTACGTGTATTAAGAACCGTAAAGGGCACCAAATTAAAATTTTAAAAAATTGCGTGTCGCTATAGCTGCCAACATCAGAAATTAATAAAAAAATAAATTTAAAATTTAAAGGGTGTCCCCATAGGTGACGTAATTTGACCTATTTTAGCCTATCTTTTGAACCGTTACAGGCAAAACCTTGAAAATTTGACAGAATGTCGATTGCTCTGACCGTTATAATAAAATGTATTCAAATATTCAAAATTTTAAAGGGTGCTCCAATAGTTCATTTAATTTGATGTATATGGCCATACTTTTGAACAGTTGTACACAGACCGCTGAAATTTACAAAGAACCTGTATTGCTAAGTCCGCTATAACAAAAAGTATAAAATTTGAATTTGGAAATAAAAGGGTGTCCCAATAGTTAATGTGATTCTTTGTATGTGGCCAAACTTTTGAACTGTTATAGACAGACAGCTGAAATTTACAAGGAACCTGTATTGCAAAGTCCACTATAGCAACTATACAATTTGAATTTAAAAACTAAAAGGTGTCCCCATAAATTATGTAATTTGATCTATATGGCCCTATCTTTTGAACCGTTAAACACAAACACTTGAAAATTAGGCAGAATATCCACTACTTTCTCTAGTATGATAACAAGTATAAATATTTGGAATTATAATATAAAGGGTGTCCCAATAGTTCATGTAATTTGATATATATGGTTAAACTTTTTAACCGTTATAGACAGATAGTTGAAATTAACAAAGAAACTGTAAATTAAAGGGTGTCCGAATAGGTGATGTTATTTGATCTATGTGACCCTATCTTTGAATCTTTGAAACCGTTGTAGACAGAGGCTTGAATGGTGTCCCCATAAAATACGGATGCTGGTGAAAATAGCTTAAATTTTGAACAGTAATAGGTAGATGCTTGACATTCACATAGTCTTTACTTTTTTCCACTAATTTTGGCGCATCTATTATTTGGTTTAAATCTAATTCTTACAGATTACTTCTTAAATTTTTAATTTATAATTGGTGCCCTTCTATCTGTTTTGAAGTCGGTTTTTTTTTGCAAAAATTATTATGTCATAGAAATAAAAGTAATTGCTTTATTATTTTATTACCTCAATTTTTTCTATAGTTTATTTAGTATTAGGTAGTTAACAAAACAGTGTACAATTCAAAACTTAAAGCATCAATTTCTAAAAAAAATAAAGCAAACGAAAACAACTTTAGTGTAATAATTTTACACCGTTCAAAAGTCTTTCGGAATATTTTTAATACTTAGTCCAACGCCCTTTATTTCTTTTGGTAGGGGCTGATTGGTATTGTCCCAACCGTCTCTTCACGATTGACCACAAATTCTCAATCGGATTGAGGTCGGGACTTTGTGCTGGCCACTGCATTAATTGAAAATTTTGCTCACCAAGCCATTCTTTCACGATTTTGGACGTGTGTTTTGGATCCCCATCCTGCTGAAAAATTACTTCTTCTGCAGGAGAGGCGCTCTTATCTACAAAATCGGGAAGATGAGTCTGCAAAATCCTCAAATAGTCTTCTTTCTTCATTATATTATAAATTTTTTTCATTGGTCCAAGGTCCTCCACCGTGCTTCACAGTTTGCTTTACATGGCGCCTTGGAATTTTTCCACCAGGGCGACGCCAGCAATATTGTACGGTTGAATTTGGGTTCGTCTGACCAGATCACACGTTTCCAGTCGTCCACTGTCCAAGTTTTGTGCTTTTCTGCAAATTTTAAGCGTGCCTTTACATTTTTTCCCGACAACGTAGGTTTTTGTTTTTTTACAGCTCCAATGTCGCGAAGGGCTCTACATGCCGTCCACCGACTAACGAGTTTTCCGATTGCTAACGAAGCATCTTTTGGTGTTAAAAACTTATCTATTTTCATTTCTCTTATCATTGGACGTGCATCCGCATTAGTTAGAAGTTTTTTACGACCTCTAACTTGAGGCTTGGGAACAACGAAACACCGTTTTTGTACCCTGATGACCACTGATTGACTCACTTTAAGTTCTTTTGCAATTTCCCGGGTAGAAAAGCCTCTATTTGATTTTTGTTCAAAAATTTCCACAATGTTTTTACCACACGCGATTTAAATAATATCGAGCTAAAAAAAATAATAAAAAGCAAAAAGATTGAAAAATAGCGGTACCTTTTCATTTCTTTTCTTCACATACTTCTTAAAATGCAGAGGTGCAAAATTTCTTGGTGCTTGATGCATTTTGTTACAAATTCTATATAATTTTATTAAGTAATAGATACTTATTAAACGACAATAAATATTTTTGGATTTGCTTTATTACTTTTATATTTATGAAACAAAAAGTGCTCAAAGGACAAACATGTACTAATTTGTGTACCTGCCTGTATATAGTACCGATACAATATTTAGCAGGAGTAATAAAATGGAGTGCAACCGAATTAGAAAGTCTTGACGGATTCGAGCTGAACTCACTAAGAACAGGTTTCATTGCGCACAAATTTTAACAGGAAAGATAAACCTTAAAAGGTGACAGGGAGGAATAGGTATGTATTGCAAAGAACAAACATGGCTAAGGTAACCACAATCGAAGAGCAACACATTATGATTACATTATATGGTTGTGGTCAAACCATATTATTATTATTTATTATAATATTATGGTTAAATTAAATGATTATAGTATAATATAGTATGAAATGATTATAGTAATTAATATATCTGTTTAAACAGAGGAATAAAAAAAAACTTTGTTTATTATTAATATACTATGATTAAAAAACATATATATTTTGGAATTTTTATAAAACTTTGGTTGTGGTATGGAGTTTAGCAAAAATTGTTTAGTTAAAACCAACAATGTTGAATTATTGTATGTAGTAACCATTTAATAATGCAATTTTAACCATAACTTGTATATCGCGACCGAAGTGATATTACATACAATTAAAATTTGTTCATCGCCAACATATATTGTTACAGAGAACATAATGTGGTTTTTGTGATTATACCACAACCATGGTTTTTCTTTACGTGCAGTCGAAATTCAAAAATTTAAAATCTTTTCATAATATAATGTAATAAAAAATCAAACAGCCATACCAATTAACATCACTAAACTTGAAAAATATCGAATATATACCTAATCACTACGAATAAAAAGTTCAAAAATTCAGCACTAGATTTTGGTTTGACCACTGTTTTTCAAACAGCAGACTGTATCATAAGACAGAAGACTTGTGATACAAGAATAAATTGTTTTTAGGAAGAACTACAGAAAGTATAGAATTAAAGAATGCAATTCGAAACCATTCAATATCTACTCTCTGGTTGTCTGGTCTTGCTTTAATCCTCTCGGGACTACTGGGATAATATGTCCCAATAATTTTCGAATTTTCTTAATTTTCAATACAATTTCTTATTTAAATAGTCCTAAAAACATTTAAACCTAAATGTTAATTATAAAATGTAAACAAAAAAGTAACGATACATGTCAGCAAAGGATTTCACATTTTCTGAGTATGCCGAACATATTTCCCCCCATTTCTCTACGAATATATAATAATGTCTATCTAAAATATTTCCATTTTCAAAATAAAACTCTGCCCCGAAAGGTTTGAAATGTGTACAAAACGAGGCACGATAACGTCGGAAGGATTTTATTCAGAGATCTCTTAATAAAATTCAGTCGATTATGTACATTAACAAGAATGTTACTCGTACACAATTTGAAGACTATACCTATCCCTTTCAGACCTGACGCTATACTAATGGGAATTTTTTTCAAAATACGAGTATATGGTCTCTGTATTGTGTGAATATATATGTAATTAATGTAGAAGCGAAAATATTGAGACAGAAACCCACCCGCACAATCTATGCATCAAGGTCTTAAAGGACATTATATTTTCCAAATTATACGACGTCATGTCAGCAATTTCAAAAAATATATACACTTGTTGCACTATAGCAGATATTATTAAAAATGTACTCGTACAATCGTTGCCTACAACAGAAGTCTGGAAACGACATTTCTATCCAAAAAAAATTATCGTTTTTCCCACCAGATAGCTGGTAACAAACTATCAAAATTGCCACTAGTGTGGGCACCTAATTGAAGACTTTTATATCTTCCTTAATGATATTTTACTTTTCATATTCATTCAGTTATCCATATTCAGATCCTGGGCAGACCCGTAATAATAAAATGTGATTAAATTTAAGAAATTAAATTAATTGTGAACCTTTCACATAAAGTACTTTCTAAATTTGACGTGACGTCGTCCGCGTTCTGACAATATTTTGTTTGAATTTTCCTTTTGAAAGTGATCAACATAAAATTTTAAGCCTAAAAGCTACTAGTACAATTACAAGAAGTACAAACACTAGTCAAAACAGGGTTATAACTTTTATTACGAAATACTAGTGCTAATGAGTTGTAGTACTTGAAGTAGTTCAAGGGTACCACTGCACAGACTGATAGAATATTTGGGTAACAGAAAAATTTTTGTGTAACTTTTGGAGTTTGAGATTTAGTCTTTGATTCATTCTATTTTTATAATGAAAAATAAATTATTTTGATAAGAAATTCTAATTATCTATTCAATTTTTTTGTGTTTTTAAGAAGAACTGCCATATCCCAATAGGTATTTAAAAACTAGTAATAAACTGGTTCAAAAGTACCCAATCGGGTCCATGTGTACTAGTATGCGTCTAATTTGAGCATTAAGATGGTATAGGAAAGTTTACAGTAGAGAACTAGTACTGGTGATTTCCGTACTACTATAATACTAGTGAGACACTAGTTCGATCTCCTACAGGGTTTATAAAAAAGACCTTGTGGTTGTAAAAAATAGAATCGTATATGTATATAGATATTTGTAGTAAGAAAAAAAAAATCAACTGCATATATTTTTATGGCCTTTTTAAAAACAAACCGATTTCTGGCAACACTGATAATTTTTTTTTTTAGATGTAATTTGCGTTATTTAAGACTTAGAAGTTAGAAAAATATTTTAGTAATTAAATAAGTAAATATTAAAAACACAAAGTAAACCACCAAATGTGTGATTGTAAGTATGAAAACTCAAATGTCATCATGACTTAATTTGAAAACTTAAATTGCGTTTTTAGTACAAAGTGTAATTAAAATGAAAATTAAATCATTGGCGTAACTGAACATATTTTTTAAGGAGTGTGGAACTAATTTTTGTTGGAAAATATTGCACTCAAAAATGTATAATAGAGTGTCGTTTTTAATCTGTTCTTTCTAATATTTTTTAATCTATTCTGTTTTAATATTTTGAAACAATTATCATTTTTTTCGTGATATAAGGCATTCGATGGCAATTCAAAAAAAATGTTTTAAGATTTACCATTCCAGATTTTGTTGAAACTTTTGTTATTTATAATATTTGATTCCCTAAATCCAAATATAATTAAAAAAAATCTATCTATTACAGTTTTTTAGCTATACAGTTATAAAAAATGGCTGAAAAATATTCTAATTCCAGTTCTATAAGTCCAAGGAAGTTAATTTAAAGCTGATTTTAAAGAACTTTGAACTTTAAGTTTGTCATAAGAATTTAATTTACAAAAAAAAAAAAAAATACACAAAATAGGACAGCGGAGAAGTCCATTCTTTCAAAATCGAATAAATAATATTTATTAAATAATATAATTTAATTATTGCTTAATTATATAAGAGTTACGAATGAAACTGTTTCATTAAAAAGCATTCCTATTAATGAAAACAATTATAATGACAAAAAATTTGTTAACATTATTTGTAATTCAATGCTAATGAAATATACGGACACCACTACGTCATGAAAGACCAAAAAAAAAGACCCCTGTCTCCCAGTTTTGCCCAAAGTCCTTCAGGTTTTTTTTATGGGGCCTCGATGTCATTTTTCCAAAAAAAAATGATCATTTTCTCAAGCTCATATTTTGCAAACCGTTTGAAGTGAAAAACTTTTGCGGCTACCTAAGCGATACCTAAACGGTGTTAAGAATCATTCCTAGAAAGTTCATATGTTCTAGAAAGTTGTTTATTGAGATCTTAGGTTCATTTTTGTTGTTGATTGTTTCCTTGAATTTTGAACGGTTTGCTACCTATGGACCTGAACAGGGGAAAAAGGTAAAAAATTGAATTTTTTTAAGTTTTTTGCTATTTTGACCTTGAAGATGAAGTTTTTTTTGATTTTATATGTTAACAATTTTTGTTCTTTATGACAAGAGCTACAACTTTGCCTCAGAGAGTATATCAAAATTTCAAACGGTTTGCAAAATATGCGCTTGAGGAAATGATCATTTTTTTGCAAAAATGACATCGAGGCCCCACATCTTTGAGGGCCCATAAAAAAACCTGGAGGATTTTGGGCAAAACTCGGAGACAGGGGTCTTTTTTTTTTGGTCTTATGACGTAGTGGTGTCCGTATATGGTTATTTTGCCATGACTTAAAAAATTACACAGTGTGTCATTTAATTACCTTGAGTCTAATTACGTTTAGGGTCAGAATGTTTTGTTCTTGGAAAGTCAAAAAGCCAGAGCTCGTCGGTTTGTTGAGAATTCTTAAACATGTCTGACGAGCTTTCCTTTCAAGTCGGCACAATCATAGATTATACAAATACTGAAAATATGTATGAATGCTGTTGATATCACTTATACACTTTAAATGTAGTAACCCGTCCCACCTAACATGAAGCTATACCCGTCGCCGTAATATGTTATTATTGGAATCTTCCCTTTCAGTTAATAAAAAAAACTTTTTCGTATTATCCGTCTATCAGCATTTCCAAATCGAAAATCGATGTTTTTTTATAAACCATCAGTGAAAGTAGAACTTTCCAACACACGTACTCGTTTGAAAATCGGTTGAGTGGTTCTCGAGTAATAAAATCACGAACATAGGACAACTTATTTTTATAAATATAGATATATGTATATGAAATCTTTAACCATACCAAATGTGATATAACTTTGTTCATTTAAAATAATTTAGTCTTTAATATGAAGTTGATTAAATATTACCCAAGTGCATGTCAAATATATTTGCATATAAAAAGTCTCAGGGTTTTGTTTATATGTAGATTATGGTTTGAGCTCAAATCATATCACATGAAATGTAACTTAAAAAAAAATTACATTAGCAAAAATTTTCCCTTTCGAGTTTGGACAACATATATTAACTAATATTTATAAATAAAATTATGTGTAAACAGTTCGATGAAAAAAAAAAATTTTAACATAAATTTAATCTCTTAACAGCTTATGTTTATATATGTACATACTTACATACATGCAATACAAACTTTTAAGAAGAAAATACTTTAAAATATATGTAAGTGTTATACTTTATAGCTTTCATTTGTATGTACATATGCATGTAAGCATGTACATTAATTATTGCCGTACTTGTTCTAAATTTTATATATAAATACACTTAATTTTGGTATAAGCTCAGCGTAATCGATGACGTCATATTTGTTATAACTTTTCTATAATCAATTTAAACATACAGCTGTGGCTATTAATTAAGCACATTTTTAGCTTTTTGATTTTGATGTTTTTTTTATTATTAGTTTTGTGATTTTAAAGTTTTTTTTATTGTATTACTTTTTTATTCTCTTCAAATCCAGTATCTAACTTCTCATTGAACTAATGGAAAATATAGTCTCAGAGCTTTTCAGTAAATTGTTGTTATGTGTTCCTCATTGTTGTAGGTTAAAATTAAAACCCTATTAATAATTTGTCATATTAATTACACTGTGCTCGAATTTGACACTTATTTTTTTTTAACAAGCTGGGAACCTTACTGGTAAAGCTAATTCGAGTACGCAGAATTCAATGGCATTAGCCGTTTTTAGAAGCTAGCGCTCATATTTGCGATATTCGCGATTCTTCTTTTAAGTTCCAGCAAATGTCACCTAACAGCGAATCCAATTTTTTACCACTGTACCAGTGTTCAAGTCTGGCCGTCACTTGATGGAATCGCTCTCCATGCTCGTCAGAATCAGCTAGTGATTGTTCAGCAAACTTGTTGGTATGAAAATGCAAAAAATTAATCTTTAAAGATATTTTAACATTAATACGACTGACAACGTTTTAGGAATTAATAAATGCTTACCGCTTGCATTTTTTCTATATGAATGCATCAGTTGTCAGACCGATTAATTCCTAATACGTTGTCAATTACCGCTTTAACAGAGTTCCATGCCTCAAGCTCATCCTTACTGAGAACATCTTCAAATAACTTATCCTTCATCAAGCGACGGACATCCGTCCCATTAAGTATTCCTGTAAAAAACGAAATATAAATTCAGATTTTTAACATATTAGTATAAGATAAATTAATACAAACCTTCTTTTATTTTCATACTACTAAATCTTGGAAAAATACGACATAATTCGTTAAACAAATTTCCCTCCGGATTAAGTACTTTAATAGAGTTTTTCACAATGCCTAGTTTGATATGTAGCGGCGGTAACAAAACTTTATCAATTGATACAAGTGGATTTTCAACAATGTTTTTCCGCAATTTAACTTTTTCACGTTGAGGCCAGTCATGTTTGTTGTACTGATCACCATTATGGTCAAAACAGTATAAAAATATCATTTTTATAGTACTTTAGAGTACAAATTTTAAATCGCGAATATCGCGAATACGAGCGCTAACTTCGAAAAACGGCTAATGCCATTGAATTCTGCGTAGTCGAATTAGCTTTACCAGCAAGGTGTCCAGCTTGTTAAAATTTGCGACGAGCACAGTGTTATTAATTTGAAATGTATTAAACAAAACAAAATTGCATTGGGGTTACTTGCTTGTTTAATATTAGAAAAAAATCTCTGTATAATGGACTCTCTTAATCACTTCCACGAGTTTTAAAGGAATAATAAAACGTTGTTAAATATAAAATGAATATAAAACGTATTTAACTTTTAATCTTTTGATTATGAAATGGCTATCTATACATACAGGGTGGCTGATGAAAGCTGCTACAAAAAGAAAACTTAATAACTTTTTTGTCTGTGTAACCAACCTGTTTAATTTTTATTTTATTTTATAAATTGATCTTTAGATTTAATGAAAATGGAGAATTGCGACAATGAAACACAGTGTGGTGTGCAGTTTCATCAAGGTTCATTGGGGCCTTACTTTTTTTAAAAAAAAACGGTCATACTGTTACGGTCAATGGAGGCCAAAGATGTTAAAAGATCTTTTCTTTGCAGAACTACGCCGAAAGAGAATCCATTTAACTCTGTGTGGTTTCAACAAGATGGGACACGTTGTCACATAGCCACGCTTGTGATGACAGAATTGCGGCGAAAATTCCCCAATAAGCTGATTTCAAGAAACTCCACATTCCGTTGGGCCCCAGGTCTCCTGACCTTACTGCTGCCTACTGATTTTTTTGTGGTGTTATTGCAAACAGGAACAAAACCAACAAAATTGGGATGATTTAAAGCAATCCATTCGAAAGGTATTTGGGGCAATTTCCGCTGCAACCACCAGGCAGTAATGAATAACTTTTTGATAAGATGTCGCACATGTGTCACCGAGGTTGGAGGCCCTTTGAATTTGATTGTTATCAAAACATCATGAATTACTTGAATGTATTATTTTTCAAATGAATTAATAAAAAATAAAATACATCATAAACTTTACAAAAATTAATTTTAGTTTCTTAATGTAGCAAAATTCATCAGCCACCCTGTATAATAATATAGTAACTCATTTTCGTCTGTCTGTCTGTCTGCTTTTCATTTGTGTTCGCATCACGTTAAAGCTACTGAATAGATTTTAACAAATTTTATAAGGAGGTACCTTAGCATCGTGATTTCAATATAGGATAGTTTTTTCCGCAAACATATTTAATTTCCAAAAGAAAGTAAAGAAAAGGCAATGAAAGTATGCAGTTATTTTGGTATTAAAGTAAATACATAAACCATAACTGAACTGAACTAACCGGATATGCATACTTTATTTTTTATAAAGTAAATATAAGCTGATATGCAGCACTTAAGGTGGCACTAAAAACGCAAGAGCCTTTGGTGTGGATTACTTTCACATAAAGTCGAACAAAATATTGCAAGGACGCTGACGAAGCGGCGGGCACAGCTAGTCTACAATATCGTTTTATAAAACTTATTTGCAGACTAGATACTTTGAAATTTTAATTATAAATAGAAAGGACCGGAAGAAGCTTAAAACTTACATAAAATCCATGATTTACTTCATAAAACAAAATCATTGCTTGGTATTTGTTTACATCGAAAATCGAGATAATTTCAATGTTGCTAACTTGTCGATCTAGTTTACGATGTAATCGTTAAAACTAAATGTTTTAACATGGTTTAAATATAAACCATGGTAGTCGGTAATATTTATGCTTTTTCAACATACTTTCATTTACATACTTTGTCCTTATTAAATAAATGTAGGTGACCAGACGTTTATTATAAAGATTCTGTACTTAACATTTTTAATTACTATTGTTTAGCTGGTATAATTGAAACTACTCTTGTTTCTTTTTTGGAGTAACCATTTCTGTGAACACTGCCAATATCAGGCTGTATAGAATTATCAAAATAGCAAGTGAAATTTATTCATTTTATTTTATTTTTATTTATTTTGTAATTTGTTAGGAATGATTCAGGAACTAAAACTTGCACGCCTCTTAAAACAATATTGATGATATAGAAAGAAAATCATGCTAAATCCAGCAGAATAGTGTAGTTATTTCGAGTAAAGGATTGCAATGTAGAGTTCGAATTATCTTTCGTTATCGAATGTTATTATTACCAATTTCGATATATCGATAGTTAGAGAATTACAAAAAATTGTAAAAAATCGATTAAGAATTCGATCGTAGAATTTGAATTCGATTTCGATTTGAACACAGTTGTTCGCTGTAACTAACTGAGCCACATATAAAATTTGATTAATTTTTTACTTACTAGTAAGTCATTATTCAATACCTTCTATGTATATATTGCTGACGTTATTGACGTCATTGGTAATTATGTTAATTAGTAGTGGATAGACATCACGAAGTTTTTAATTAGATTATAATGTTAGAAAAAGTCAATGTTTTTAAATAAAGAGCCCTTGATTTTTAAAGTGGTATAAGTCAAAAATTTTAAAAAATTTTATCAGCTATTTCATAACAAATCCTAATAAAATAACATAATCTGAAGTAATTCTCTATGCCATGAAGATTAAGTTAATTAATTGAGTTTATTTTTGGTTGGTAAACAAAATTCAGTTACATACTGTATATTTTAATATGGTATAAGTCAGTATGTTTTCATAGTTTGGCAAAATAATTATTAGCAATTTTGTTAAATCTTCAGATAGCGTTTCAGATATGATCAGGTAATCCTATTAATGTATAAATTCACTATTTATAGTTAATTGTTAATTGTTAAAACGGCGAAGAAGTATAAGTTATGTAAAAAGAAAAACCAATTTTTGATAGAACAGATGGCTCTGAAATATTTGGGTTCGACGAAACAACTGGGAGTCTCAAAGACTAATAGAAAGAGACTTTAACATGACCTAAAGTCATGCAGTTAATTTTGGAAATGATATAACTCAATTCAACCTTTCAAAACCACATTTCTTTTGAAAAATGGTAATAAATTTCATAATCATAATAAATACTTATTTTTTAGCACTATTGTTGTTAAAAATATTTTATTCCATATAACAAAAATATGTTTTAATCCTTCAAAATGCAAACCTCTTAATATCTCGAAACAAGAAATATATGACTTATACCACTTTCATAATCAAGGGCTCATATGTAAATAACAAAAATATTTGTTATACACAAAGTTCAAATACTTATAATAAATATTATAATAAGATTTATTAATTATT
This sequence comes from Phasia obesa, assembly GCA_949628195.1. NCBI lineage: Eukaryota > Metazoa > Arthropoda > Insecta > Diptera > Tachinidae > Phasia > Phasia obesa. Next base: position 167,291,534 of record OX451215.1, on the reverse strand, counting down.
ATTATTATTATTATTTATTATTATTATAATAATAATTACTAATATAATTATATTATAATAACAATATACCAACATAAATCATTTATCGCTAATCATTGCCAATCAAGCAGACCACGATTATTCAACCATGGCAATATATCGGCCATGGCTTGAACATACTTATGATTACTATACATAAGCGCTTTCATTTTAGATTCATCATTTATATAATTTTCTAAGTTGGCTTGATCGGTCTTCTCCAAAATAACAACAGGTAATACTTTAGAGACCACCATATAAGCTGAAACAAAGCAAAACTAAAAGTTAAAAAAACACTTCAAATAATCAAAAAGAAATTTCTTACCCGCCAAACCATTTCTGATTAAAGCCATATGAATATTTTTCAATTTCGGCAATGGACGATGATATTGCAGTATTTGTAAATTCTTTACTAAATGTTCATAGTAGAGATTTATCATGTAATCGAACTGGCTAAGTTTAATATCCCCTCTCGACGAGGACAGAATGAAATAATACAAATCATTAGCTGGAGAACCATATTTACAAACTTGAAAGTCAACAAACAATGTGTTTTTTATCTTGCCAAAAGCATCGTATTGAAACATAATATTATTCATCCAACAATCGCCATGATTTAAAACATTGAATTCTCGAGGATTTACTTTTTGATCTTCCAGCAAGCGATCGACCAAAACATTATCGCTATTAACCTGTTGAAAAATGTTGAAAATTTACATTAAAGTTTTTTAGTAGAGCTTAATAATAAATTTATATTAAGAACTTGTGAGGAATTTGTGGTAAATGTTCAGTATATATAGGTCCCAAGACTAGTAAAAATAGCTTGAGTATTGCCAAGTGGTTTAAGCGTTAACAATATACCAACAAATTTAAACGTTTGGATAGCTTACAAATTTCGGTTTTGTGTATTATATTATAATATTGAACATTTTAATTTTTACTTAGTCGTATTATATTTATTAACAAGGATGAAAGAAGACAAGGTTACGCCATCCCGAAAGTAAAATAGAAATTTTCCGCGCATGTCGGCCTAATGACGTCATTAAGATGTCTTCCTATTGAATAATAAATTAAATTATGAGAATTTATTCACAGGGTTGCCAATTTCCTATTAGTTAGATCTATTTGTACGTATTTATTTGAAGCAATTTGTTGATTACAGACTTCGCCACCTTACATTGGGTGAACATTGGACAGTTGCCAGATTAATGGATTTTCCCCTAGATTTAGGGGATTTTTTTCATTTAGGGGAGAATTAGGGAGTTAACATTTATTAGGGGAAAAACTAGGGGGTTAAAAAAATATTTTGGGTGTTTTTTTGGAGGATTTTTATGTTTTGCCAGATGCTTATTTGGTATATTCTTATTTTTTTGCAACCAATAAATTAAAAATATGTAACAATCGGCTTTCTGATAGGTTCTTCTAAACTAATTAAACAACGTAATGGAAAGCTAATTTTTTTGTTATAGGTGTAGTATGTCATGAAAAAACAACAAAATTCGTGCATAAGTAACGAGCTCTAATTTTAACAACACAAGAAACATCCCAGTGGTAAAATTAAAGACGCCTTCTCACTTCAGGCATGCTTAGACCTTCTCTCGGATACGATCCTCTTTTTTGTATGCCTTCCAAAAAACGCCTTTTAGAAGGCCTTGTCTCTTTCTTCTAAAAGATCCAATACACATTTCTACTTCGCTTCTCTTAGTAGGGAAGTTGGAATGTGTACTCAACTTGTATGACAAATACATAATTTTCTATTTTTAGATTTCTTATTTATAAAAAACAAAAGTATTTTGAATTGCCTTTACCTACTGCTTTACTGCATGAAATTGAGATGCTTCAATAGACTGATTGGCAGTGTGAAGGTCTATCTGCCTTGGAGGTTGACGGTTCGAATCCCAAAAATTTTAATATTTCAATTAAAAATAAAAATAAAAATAAATTAAAAGTGCTTAAAATTAGAAAAAAACAGAAGGCCTTAGGCCTCCTAGGAGGCCCTCATACTAATTTACCACGAATATAATCATATTTATATACACATACATATGTATATTTACAATACAATACTTTAATATAATGAAAACTGAAACTTTTGGGATTTTTTTTTTTTAAATTGGGATTAATTTAGGGGATTTATTGTTACTTAATTTGGATTTAATTTTTGGAAAATTACAGAAAAAAAATTTATTTATGTAATCAAGAATAATTATTTTAGGATATTAAAAAAAAACTTTATTTTAGGGGTTTTTTTATTTGCTTTTAGGGGAGAGAGAAAAAAAATCTGGCAACCATGAAACAACGTCATCTAACGGGAAAATATACGCATGGCGTTATCTTGTTCTCGATCCTTCTTGTTTATTAACATACAAATTAATTTTTGTAAAGTTAGCCTTAAAGCTCGTTATTTTCTCTCTGAGTTGAAAGAATATTATGTGCTGTTTCTGTGTTACTGGCGAGCGGCTCGTCTAGAAAATTTGTATGAAAAGTACTCAATTTTTTTAGTGATTCCTGTACAAATTTTTTAGACAAGACGCTGATTAATTCTAAAGAAAAATGAAAAAATTTTATTTTTAGAAACTAGCAGAAAGTAATGCATTTTCTGTATATTCTATATACATCCATCTTCACCATTCTTTATATCTATCCACTTTGGGTAGTGTTAAGTTAAAAGCTTCATATATTTAACCAACCAAACTCAGATAAAGGAATATGAGAAAAACCGTATTCAACAATCAATCGTCAGTTAGTAGAAACGAAGTCTCCACTACCCAAAGCTTCCCTCTTGTTTGAAATGTTTCTGTATTATTTACCACCTTTTATTTGTTCTTGTCTCAGTTAACCTTCTGTTATTTTTTTTTTTTGATACTAATCCAGTATCGACGGGCTTAAGTCTTTTTTCAAAAATTCTTTTGTATGCAAAAATTATTGTGTAAAAATTTTATTTTAAATTTTGTGATCCGTTCATTTAGAATTATTTTTAAAGATTAGTTCTAACAATGTTTTCTTGAAACAATAGCAAAAACTAATATTTTATTTACTGTCACTGATCAAGTACCTGAAGGTTATATCTAAAACGATTTGTTTGTTTGTCGGAAAACTATAGCTGCCTACACTAAAAAAGTTTGTTAAAAGCTATGCGCTAGTAAAATAGAGTAAACCTTTTTTTGAAATTTGAAGTGGTCTTGGTACTTCCTATGAAAAAATATTTATCGTAATGCTACCTGGGAAATGTAATAGGTAGAATCTTGTAATTTTACGCAAGTAACCCTCACATTAATATGCGTAGTTTAGCAAAACACATACTGGATTGAAAATTTTGGCATGAAACCTACCATTTAAAGTGATGTCGGGAATTGTAACACGTAGAAAGTAAGAAAGAAATTCGAGCGAAAAATTGCATACGCAGGCGAAAAAACTGGCTGGATATAATGGCGATACATCGGTTATGTGAATTTGTCGTTATTGGTGATATTTTTGTTGTAAACAAAACTCTATTTTACAAATTTTGAAATATTTATATTCAGTGTATAATGAATTTTTCTCAGCAAAAAGTTATATCACGAATTTGTCTGCAAAGTAAAGCCCAAAACTGAGGAGTGGATAATAATGGAAATGGTGGTACAAATTTTAATTCTTGTTTACTGCTTGTTTCACTGCTTGTTTATTATAAAACATAAATATTCGGATATGTTCTGTAATCCCAAACCGAGTGAAATTGAAATCGAATAAATTTTTAAAAAAAATATAACTTAGTTACGCCTATTATTTTGAAACATTAGCAATCAAGGAAGTTATGTGAATGGTCTTTAATTAAATGTAAAAAAATATTATCAAAATGTTGTAAGATTCAAAAGTTATAACAATTTAAAATTTCATTCGGATTCAATTTCACTCGGTTTCGGATTACAGAACGTACCTGATTAACTGCCTATTTCACAACGTCACTCGAATTCGTTCTTTCGCACAATTACATTTAAAACAAAAACAACATTTGTAAATTTGATTTTGTTGTAAATGTAATTGTGCGAAAGAACGACTTCGTGTGACGTTGTGAAATAGGCAGTAAAATTTTAATTATTTTACATTTACTGGGTGTATTGGTATCACCGTTTTTTATTTGAGTATTGGTATCGTATCAGCACAAACAAATATAGATAAATCTCTAGTTTAAGGGTTTTGCGTTAAATGGTGGAACATTTTTAGGCATGAAAAGAAAATATATTTTATAGATGTTGTCGTTTTCGCTTATATTATTTCGCACATATAACAATGGTTGTAAAATTCTTTGCGGTTTAATAAAACATCAATAAATCTTACCAACTTCTCATAATACTGTTGACAGTTATTCCAATTTTTAAGTTGCCTCAAAAATGAACCTGAGGCATTAAACTCCTTTAATAGGGCCTTGTTCTTTTCACTAAATATGCCAATGGTAAAATCTTTACTAAACATTCCATAATGTTCCACATAACAAGCAGAGGCAGCATGAAATTCCGCCATTTTAATTAAGACCTGTTTGACATGACCCATATCTAGACCATCCACACGATTAGCATTTTTAAATTGCCTTACATAGAGATCTTCGAGCAAAACATAATCCACTCCAATATCACGATCAAATTTATATGATTTTGGAGCAAACTGTACACACTTTCCGGCATCTTTATAGAGTTGTTCAAATTTTGGTATGATTTTGTGATACATTTCTTCTTCCTTTGGGAAGAGTCGTAACATATTTAAAATTTGAGTCATCGTTTCATTGGCATGCTGAGCTTTTAAAACAAAATATGCGGTTTTGATTGCGTCATCTGTTGAGAGGAAATAATGGTAAAGAACTCTATTTTAAATTGCGATTAATTTATGTACCTTTTACTTCTACCACAGCCTTAATGCGCATCATCAAAGACGAATAGTTTTCGCCTGTTTTAGAATCATTTTCGATTTTAATTTCTAATACTCTTTTATAGTCTCCGATTTGTTGTGTTATTGCTTCCTGTAAAGCGATATTATCTAACCATTCTGGTAAATCGCTTTCGGCTGCAATACTGTTGTGCTGTGGAGCCATATTGTCCGGTAACTAAAAATAAATAAAGTGTTTTTGATTATAAATATTAGCAATCTATATTTTTAGTTAAGAATAATACATCGATCTTTTAACTATGTACTCGTACATATAAAAATTATATATAGTTATGAAAATTTCCTTATAATCTTATCAAAGCTTTGAGTGTTGATAGATCACTTTCAAATTGGATTACACTAGGCAACAATTCTTGTCACGCATCTATATGTATAATAATAAAATAAACAAGTTAGAGTGCTATATTCGGCGATGCCGAATCTTATATACCCCTCACCACAGTGATTTTATTTATGCATACAAATTTAGGTATATACATATATAAATGGACTTAGTGATAGCGCACTATCAACTATTGGTCCTACACTGGAACCACCATCCCGGAACCTTTCTGTTATTATCGCTGGATGGGGTTCATGTAGCTGTACATCTTTTCCTCATACCTACTCCACAATCTTGCTCTTACCTCATCAGGACCCATTGTAATTTCAAGAAAACAAATTTCAAATGCGTTCAAGGTATTGCAACTTGCAAGTTTTTTTTTTTTTGTTCATAAATTATTTATTGAATTTTCAATTTGTATTGAAATGACAATAAGTGATTCAAACCTTAATACTAAAAAGTTATTATATTAAGTCCAGCCACTGCTAGACAAAATATGAAATTTTCCATCGAGTTAATCACGGCTGAGAGCTCCAATGTCCCTCCTTTTTAAACGAATGTAGCCTCTATCGTTCAGGATGTTGCGGGCAAGAATATTTGGATGCGTTTCCAGCTTTTTTAAGTAAGAAACAGCGTACTTTCTTATCTCAGTCTTCAACAAGGGCACATTTAAGTCCTTGTGTATATTTGAATTTTTTACATACCATGGAGCGGAGGTAATAACTCTCAGAATTTTATTTTGGCGCCTTTGAATTTTTTGAAGCTGAGGCGGTAACACCATATTGGTTTTAAAATTGAATTGTACAACAAAAGTTTGCAGTCTAAGCTAAGAATAGAGTTCTTGCCGATTAGCCAGTTTAGTTGAACTGCTTTCGATTTCATCTGTGTCAGCTTTGCGTCAATATGGTTCTTCCAGGTTAAACGTCTGTCGAGGTGAATTCCGAGATACCTAACGTCTGAATGTTGTGGTGGACATGTGTCCCTACGCAAAGAAAAATAAATGTGTACACATTTTTGCTCCTTAACTTTTATCCGCCATTTGTTTAACCACCTTTCTAATTTGTGCACGTGGTTTTGCAGGTTTCTGGATGCTTCTTGAGGATTTTCGTGACTACTCAGGGAGGCCGTATCATAGGAAAAGTTGAAGTATGTACGCTGTTATCTGCAGGCAAATCTGACGTATATATTAAATACAAGAGCGGACCCAAAATACTGCCTTGAGGAACTCCGGCTTGAATTGGCTGAGGTAAAGATAAAAAATCTTCTTGTTTTATAATGAATTTGCGTGTAGCTAGATTACTTTACAGCAGTTTCGTAATATTCCGAGGTAAATTATTCCTCAGTTTATATAATAGCCTTCATGCCACACCTTATCAAAAGCTTGGGAAACATCGAGATACAGGGCAGAACAGTATTTTTTCTCCTCAAAAGTTTGTTTAATTACGTTTACAAGTTTATGAGTTTGTTGGATTGTGCTATTCATTTTTCTAAAGCTTAAGATAGGGTTCAGTTTATTTATAAAAAGTTTCTCAAATAGTTTAGATATGTTTGGTAACAAGCTTATAGGCCTATATGACTCTACTTTTGTATGATCTTTTCCAGGCTTCTGTATCATTATTACCAGTGAAGCTTTCCATTTCTGAGGGTAATAGCTTAGACGCAAAATAGCATTGAACATAAATGTCATTATTTTTGTTGCTCTACGAGGCAACTCTAAAAGCATTTTGTTGCTAATATTGTCGATGCCAGGGGATTTTTTTATGTTCAAGTCAGCAAATGCAGTTGCAATCTCTTTATCATCAAATCTTAGCAGTACAGATTTTTCAGGAATGATCAGCGTCAGCACATCGCTGTTTGTTGATTTGTTTGGAGTAAAAATATTTTTTACGTTGTTTACAAATAAATTTCCTTTTTCAGAGTCGCTCCTTGCTAGCTTCCACTAGAAGGACGCAAGGGCGGCTTTCGTATGATGGGTCTTTTAAGTCTTTTTGTTGCACGCCATAAATAGTAGTCCGAATATGGCGTTGAATCTAAACCAACCAAGTATTCATTCAGAGAAGCAACTCTATGCGACTCTAGCATTTCCTGAAGCCGCTTAGTACATTCCCACAGCCTGGATTTAAGTAGAGGAGATCTATGCTGTTGCCATTCTCTACGGATTCTTCTCTTACCAGTTAGAAGCTGCTCGACGTCTGAAGAGTAAATTCTTCTATATTCCCTCAACGGTTTGGTTGTTGAACTGTGTTGAACAACTAGTTTTAGGTTCTCTCCAAAGTTGTCAATTGCAAATTCTACATTTACATTTTTTAGAGGGCAGGTATTTTGTTATATATACCGATCATAAGTCACTCAAAAATAGAACGTTCTCTGAGACAAACAGACAATTAGATTTTATCGCACAATTTACTAATAATATCCGATATATTTCTGGAAAAGAAAACATCGTTGCAGATGCCCTTTCTCGTATTCAAAAAATTGATGTGATAACAAAAAGTGATATTAATATTCAGTCAATTTACATCGAACAACAAAATGGTGATACTCTAAGCTTAATAGTATCTAAAACTAATTCTATATTCAATTTGAAAGAAATACATGTATCTTCAAATGATTTGAAAATATGGTGTGATGTATCCAAAAATAATCCTAAGCCATATGTTCCACCAATATTAAGAAAAATTATTTTTGACAAAATACATTCCTTATCTCATCCAGGTACGCGAGTTACTAGAAATTTAATTCAAAATAAATATTTTTAGCCAACTTGCGAAAAGATATAAATGATTGGGTTGCAAAATGTCACTCTTGTCAAAGTTGTAAAATTATCAGATATACAAAATCACCTATTAGACCCATTGAAATTCCTACGATTCGTTTTGAGCATATTCACATTGATTTAGTTGGACCACTTCCTGTTTCTAATGGTTATAAATATATTTTAACAATTATAGATAGATATACACGTTGGCCAGAAGCATACCCCCTACGTGATATAACTACTCGATCTGTTGCTAAGTCTTTCATTGAAAATTATGTTCCACGCTTCGGAGTTCCTCTCAAAAATTACTACAGATCAAGGTACACAGTTTACTTCATCGCTGATCAATGAACTACACTCCTAGGACCTCATAAGATTCATACAACGGATTAGTTGAACGATTTCATAGGCAACTTAAATCTTCTCTAATCTCTTCACATAATTCAATTAAATGGTCGAAAATGTTACCATTTGTTTTACTAGGTTTGCGAACTTCAATTAAATTGGAACTAAAGTGAAAGTCTTCGTATTCCAGGTGAATTAATTATTGAAAAAAATATTGAAAGCCCAATTGAAGAAACTTTGAAAAAGCTCAGAAAACATTATTCTGAAGTTAAATCGAAAGTTGTTTATCACAATATAGACAAAGATTTTGTACCAAAATAACTTTCAACGTGTGAATTTGTATATGTTAAAGTAAATGATAAATCTGGATCAAATCCTCCTTATGAAGGACCTTTTCGTGTAATTGAAAGAAATGAAAAATTTATAAAGTTAATATTATTAAAGATTATCTTGTTTCTGAAGATATTTATTTACAAACAAGAAACATAAAAAACTGCCACTTTTAAAATTAATTAACTTGAATTTTTCTTATTTTCCTAATACTAGTGTTGGAGTTATGTAGGCTACTTCCCTATTTATGTACTTAGTTTTATTAAATCTGGTTTTTAAGTTTCCAATTATTAAAAATTTGGTTTTCATAAATTGTAAATTCTGATTATTATAAAAATAATTCTTAAACTTGAATAAACATATTTAAAATATAATTCAAATACAAAATAATTTAAAGGATTAAATAACCCCCATAAACAGCTAGTTTTAGAATCTCCCCAAAGTTGTCAATTGCAAATTCTACATCTTCAGGCATTTGTAGAGCTATGTTTTCTAAAAAGTGTGAACTCAGATATTTTCTGTACTTTAGCCAGTCTATACGCGTGCAAGACGGCGCTTGTAATCCATTATGGGGAATAGTAGGTATACATATGGTGACAATAGTGGGTGTATGATCTGAGGACAAATCCAACGAAGCTCCCACGGTAATGTACTCAATGGAATGTTTTATGTTACGCCAAAATCAATAACGTCCGGAATTTTTCTGCTATCAGATGGCCAGTGCGTAAGCTGACCACTGGAAATTACATTTAGATTCATTTTGGAAATAAGGTCGAATAGAATGCGGCCTTTTGGGAATTCCAACCGTGAGCCCCAATGAAAATGTTTGGCGTTTTAATCACCAGCAGCTAGAAAACAAGAGCCCAAAGAGCGGTAGAAGTCGCTTTATTGATTTTTTGTGATTTGAAATCTAGGTGGCGAGTAAATTCATGAAATCACCAAGTGTCGATAAAAGTTTTCAATACGTATTGTCGTTGCACACGCTATATAAACAAGTATAAAAAAGTAAACCTAAAAATTAAAGGGTGTTCCAATAGTGGTGTGATTTGCATGTATAAGGCCTAAGTTTTGAACCATAATAGGTAGACGCTTGAAATTTTTACAGTAAGTGTATAACTGTGGCCGCTATAGCAATAAATACTAAAACTTATCGGGTGTTCCGAAAGTGAGGTGTTATTTGCCTTTATGTCTCTATTTCTTGAGCTATAGGAGGCAATCACTTAAAATTTGCAGACAGTAATTAACTCTATGTTCACTTTCTAAACAAGTATATAAAATTAAACCTTAAAATTAAAGGGTGCTCCGAGAGTGACGTGCTTTACGTGTATATGGTCTAAGTTTTGAACGATAATAAGTAGACACTTGAAGTTTTTATTACTATGGTTTATTACTATGGAAACTATAAAAAATCATAAAAATTAAAGGGTGTTCCGACAGTGACGTGATTCTAATGTATAACGCCCTATTTCTTGAACCGTAATAGGTAGACTCTTAAAATTTTGTACAGGAGATATGTTGCCACGGCCGATATGACAATTACTACAATTTAAAGGGTGTTCCGATAATGACATGTTTTTAAGGTATAGTGACTTATTTTTTTAATCGTAATAGGTAAACTCTTGATATATTCATAGAAAAAGAATTTCCACGGCCGTTATAACAAATAACAAAATTAAAGGGTGTTCCGACATACGGGTATGTTCTGTAATCCGAAACCGAGTGAAATTGAAATCGAATAAATTTTTAAAGAAAAATATAACTTAGTTGCCCCTATTTTTTTAAAACATTAGCAATCAGGGAAGTTATGTGAATGGTCTTTGATCAAATGTATAAAAAATAATATCAAAATGTTGTAAGATTTAAAAGTTATGACAATTTAAAATTTCATTCGGATTCAATTTCACTCGGTTTCGGATCACAGAACATACCTGATAATTTTTACTTAAAGAGCCTTATTTTTAACCGTAATAGGTAGAGTCTTGAATTATTTACAGTATATGTTGTACTTCAGCCGCTGTAACAATTGCTAATTACTAAAGGCTGATCCATCAGTGACATATTTTTCACATATATTACCTTATTTTTTGATCCGCAATAGGTAAGCCTGATATTTTTATAGACAGTGTATTACCATGGCCGTTATAAAAATTCCTAAAATTTAAAGGGTGTTCCAATAGCGATGCAATTTTCGCGAATATGACTTTGGTTTTAAAAATAAAGGGTGCGCCATAAGACATGAAAAAATTAACAACTTGAATTTATAAAGTCCTACTAAACATAGTACGGAACCCTAGATGTGTGAGACTAACTCGCACTTGACTGATATATTTATTTTTTAACGTAAACAAACAACAGCTGATAACTTAATTCTTACCCAAAGAAAAAGTTCGTACAACTTTGTACATGAAATGAAAAACTTTATTCGCTCATTTTCTCTCAAAATTGTTATCTGGAAAGCTTTTGGATTGTTTTATTATGTACCTGGTATGTGTGGTATTTCTTAATCCTAGTAAGGACAATCACCAAGCCGAAGCGTAGTTGACGCCACCTTAAAATTTTATTTGGTAAATATTAAGTTTTTAAACACATAACTTCACTTGCAGAGGCCGCTCAGGATATTTCAATAGAAAAGAAGGGGTGTAGTTTTATTATTAAGGGTAGTTTTTATCCAAGAGTGATAGAACAGCGTTACAATTATATTGCTTAACATAATTAGTTAACAGTATGGTGTCTCTTAATCCGTTAATCAAACATCTGATATTACTTAACATAATTTAATAACAGTGTGGTATTTCTCAATCCTGGTAAGGACAATTACCAAGCCGAAGAGTTAATTTTAACATGTAGATGACACCACCTAAAATTTTTATTTGGTTAATGTTAAGTTTTTAAACATATAACTTCACTTGCAGAGGACGCTCAGGATAAAAAGTGGGGCGGAGTTTTATAATTGAGGGTAGTTTTTATCCAAGAGGAATAGAAAAGCGTTACCATTTTGGTAGAATCCTACCAGAATTTTTTCTGTTTTGTAAAATGGTAGACTAGGCAAATTTTGGTAGATTTAAAAAAATGTTTCATAATTTTATTTATTTAATGAAAAAACTACAAATTATATTCTAATTTGCCGAACATACTAACGCATAAAACAAAGATTACTGCTATATGTTGAGCTGATGGCGTCACAAAAAAGATAATATTTTAATTGCAGGGTTGCAAATTTAAGCATATTACATACATTTACACGCAAATACACGTTCACGCAAATATTTTAAGCAATTTGTTGATTACAGAATTGTCAATCCTTATAATGGACAAACTACGTCATCTAATGGGAAATCATGCGTTGTTTCTATCGTTCTTGGGTTTTGATATAATTCCCTTAATACTAACCCTTAATTTAACATCTTTTAGGCTAAAGATAACATTCAATAATTTTAAAGTTAACTGAATATCGATGTACAGTGAGGTGCACAAATGAGTACATATTTGTACTTTGAGCACTTTTTGTTTCATATATATAAAAGTAATAAAGCAAATCCAAAATTTTTTATTGTCGTTTATTAAGTATCTAGTATTTAATTAAATGATATAAAATTTGTAACAAAATGCATCAAGCACCAAGAAAAAAAAACGAAAAAAAAACCATAATAACTCTTATGTACTCAATTTTGGACCTCTGCATTTTATGAAGAATTTGAAGAGAAGAAATGAAAAAGTACCGTTATGTATCAGTCTTTTTTCTTTTTATTAGTTTTTTTAGGAAAATAAGCTCGACATTATTTAAATCGCATGTGGTAAAAATATTGTGCTAATTTTTTAACAAAAATCAAATAAATACATAACAATATTAAATAATGAAGAAATTTTCAATCCGATTGAGAATTTGTGGTTAATCTACCAATTTGGACGAGCTTTGGGAGCGGATCCAAAATGAATGGAGAAATATTCCAAAAGAAATTGGTGGAGAGAATGCCAAATCGCGTAAATGATGTCTTACAAAATAAAGGCCTTTAGACTAAGTATTAAAAATATTCGTATTCCGCAAGATTTTTCAACGGTGTTAAATTTAGCACATTGAAGTTGTTTTCGTTTTCTTTATTTTTTTCTTAGAAATTGATGCTTTAAGTTTTGAATTTTACACTGTTTTGTTAAGGACCTATTACTAATTAAACTACAAAAAAAATTTTGAATTTATTTTATTACTTTTATTTCTATGACATAAAAAGCGGTCAAAGTACAAACTTGTACTCATTTGTGCACCTCACTGTATGTTCCATTGCTCCACATCCACATCGAAATTTAAATATTTTCACATTTTTTTATTCTAAATTTCGCATTTACATGTTATTATTTGGAAAATTATGTAAATGTGGAAAACACAAGACCACAATACAAAAAAATTGCAAAACATACTCCTGTATTAACAATTTTCATTAGTATTGAACGTGACACTGATAACGATACAACTCAAAAGTGTTATTATAACAAAAATAATTATTGTGAACAATTAAAGTAATTAATTATTTTTGTGGGCTTTGATTAAATTTTATTTAAAGCTGCTTACAAACCTATTTAACTGTATTGAAGAAATATTAAAAAATATCTATTATTTATATCAAATACGAGTATATCTATTAATATTTAACACGATAAATAACTTTCTTTCCAAAAAAATGTACCTTCACTTATTAAAGTCTCTCAATTGACTAATATGTTTTGCTGTATTTTTTACCACATTTTGATAATAGTGAGCACTTAGCAGAAAACATTGTAAGTACTGGCAATTTCTACTACTTTCAATTACTCGATACTATTCAATATTTTTCAATTGGGTATTTAATAGTACTGAATACTTCCGTTTATATAATAGAAACCGAAATTTAAGGCCGTAGTAGTCAAACATTCTGTTCTATTTATTTCTAAAAACACAATCCTAGAAGTATCGATTAACTGCTATTGTGTATTGTGTACTAAAAAAACTATCAAATATTCTATACTCGGTACCCACTATTCACTACTTTGCCAGCACTTACATTGATGTATTTAGTTTAGTTTTTATTTACCAATTTTATTGCATTGGTTTTTTAAAGACGTTTAAAAGTATTAAAACTTTTACTAAAACAGAAAATTTTGTTAAATCTAAAAATACTTGTTCAATTCACAAGCCCCTGTTATCATGTTATAGGGTTCATCGTCAATTTATTTACAATAGTTTGTGTTTGTTGTTGGTAATTTGCATTGAAAAGTTTGTTATAAATATATAATTTCATTTTATATGTTTTGAAAATATAGTGTCGAGACCATACCTGGGAGTATTTTTTTTTGTTCGAATAAATTATGAAAATCTTAGTAATATGTAATCACCGGTGCATTTATTTGATTTTATTTTACTTTATATTTAATGTTTTATAGTTATAGTGCTTTTACATCAAATTACACAAATACAAATTGTGTAAAAATTATTTTGTACTATAATTGTAATTACTACTTCCCATGCTTAATTGAATTTCATTTTATTATTAACAACGTTGCCGTTGCTAAAGGTTTTTATTCTACCAATTTTTTTTTTAATCTACCATAATTCATTGAAAAAAGAAACGATAAAATTGGGCACATTCATAAGACATAACTGTTGAGCTCAACTGCTACGAAACTGTTGCCAACTGTTGTGCTCAACAGTTACGTTTTAGAAACAGCTTGAGAAATATGTATACTGCATAATAAAAGCTGATAAATGTAAACAATTGAAAAAAGAGGAACATAAAAGTGGAACAAAATAAATAATTTAAGATAACTAAATAAATTACTTTAGCTGAAAATTATGGATAAGAAACGGTATAACTCTCTTCTATTAGCTATTTAAGCTGAGTACAACATGTTGGCTTCAGGTAGCTAAAATATTTTATGATACAAAAAATACCCAACTGTTGAGTTGAGCGCAATTAGTCAACTACCCGTTTATAAGACAAATACTCAACCGTGTATGGCCGTGTTATCTCACGAGTTGGCGATGTCAATTGGCCGCCAAGATCACGTGATTTGACAAATTTGGACTTCTTTCTTTGGGGTTATTTGAAAGAAAAGTTGTACGTCGATAAGCCAGCATCAATTCAAGAGCTAAGGAATTGTGGAACAAGATTAACGTGAGTACCTGCCATACTCGGCCTAACCTCACGGTGGTCTCACCACCGAGTGAAACTTAGGCGTAGACTAGCGCCCACCTTGTGTAGTATAACAACACTTTACGATTGCCACCAATCTCTTTTTGTGTGTGATACAGTCACAATGAGTAGCAATTTATATAATATGGCAAGGCTTTTCCAAGGCAAGCCTAGATCCATATTTTAACCTCTTGCTTAGGGGTTTGGAGCACACTTGATCGACCTTGCACCTTACCTACTTAATCGATCTTAAACCACAACCACCACGTGTACCCCCGAAGGGGACCTCACCAATAACCGGTCACAGAGAGGATAGGCTCTCTGTGGGGCCACCGATTCCCGTGGTACCAGTCCTTTGGGCACTGGTCGGGCCTCGAAGAGAACCCGTGATTTTACTCACAGACCTTTTCTTAAGCTCTAGGAACCCTAGCGTCTGGTGCCCCTATTTTCCCCGAGTGGACCGCGTCAAAACATTTGCCATATTCCTGCAGTGACAATTGGAACCCCCGGGGGTCAAGAGCTATGGAATGAGATAATTTGGCATAATGCGTTACACAGAAAATAAACTACAGTTTGCAGAGGTTATGCGGTACACAGAAAATTAACTACAGTTTGCAAAGGTTTTTATGTTTTAAATTAATAAAATTTTATATAACACTATCTGACCCGGTCCGCGTTGCTGGCACGATTTAAATTGAGCTTTTAACGAAATTTACGGCCCTTAAATAAAAATCCATGGAATACCTATCATGAAGGTTTATTACAGAATATCTTACATATGGTGTAGATATGGGCTCAATCAAAAAAGAAACGCATGTATTTAAGGCAAACTGAAAATTATATTTATTTATTACTTCATCTTAAGGCCAGTGGATAGACAATGTTTTTTGTTTTTTTAATTGCACGTTCGCACAGCCAATCTGGATTTCTGGATTTTTGTAGGAAGTTGTTAGACTTGGCAATATCTTGTCGACAGCGGCTTGATTATTCATTTGCATTTGACAGAAGTTAGGCGGGAACGAAATCTCGTTCGTGGCGCGATCAATTGGTACTTTGCCATTTCCGATGTCCAAAAGTTGTTTTGAGAATGTTTGGGCAGACGGGTCTTGCAACAAATGCACACGCATGTTCGTCGATAGGGTGATTTTCACGATTCGGTTCCAAAGATATGAAGCTTTCAGGCATGCGTTCAGCTAATTTGCGGGAATAACGTGCAAAGCTTGACGGAAAACACCATCAAGAAGAATAAGAGCGCCTCCCCACTGATCAATTGTAAGCAAAGTTTGTTTGAATGTACCGTTATTTTTTCAGCCTTTGAAAAACCCCCAAAAATGTGCACAAAATGTACGTATCTTAAATGCAAGAGTACACAATGTTTTTTATCATCGATTGATAATATAATATTATTTTTAACTTATTGTAAAATGTTGCACCTTAGTAAAAGTGGTTTTACACGACGTGTATTTGTCATATGACTTGTCTCTTTTCCATGTGTAAATTCTAAACACGTCGTGTGAACCCTTTCAAACATAACATGTGTATTTTCCATGTGTACAATACATATGACATTTTTCATTTAGAACGTGTTCTATTTTGATGTGACAAAGCATCTGACATCCTGTAATGCCAACTTGATATTTTGCTATTTTAGGTTTTTTGTGTTACCAAAAGCACTAAGACGTGGCAAAAGCACTACGTTTGCATCTTTGCATCAGCTGTGGTTGGCAATACAAAACTTTATGGCGGAAAAATTATATATTATATCAGATGTAATTCGCATGTACGTTTGAAAGCAAAAATTATAAACCGTATGTAAAATGCCTATTTTGACAAACACACGTCGTGTAAAACCATTTTAATGCAACATTTCGAAAGTTTTAAAATTTTGATAGTGGATCATTATTAACATAGATTTTTTGTAAATATTTTCGGAACTACATAACCGATTTAAGAGTTTGATATCTCTTTTTGAAAAAAAGTAAAAAAAAGCAAAAAAAAAAAATAAATATATGTGTATGTCATTGGTGGTGCAATATGAAAATTGGATTTTGGCACGCCCCTCCGCCCGCAGACCGAAAACAAAAATCAGACTCCACAGTGTCACAAGCCTGAATATTCTGAAGATTACCTGAAAATTTCATCAAAATCGGCCTAGACGGTTTGGAGTCCATACGTTACATACATACACACATCCTGTTTTATATATATAATAATATAATATAAATAATAATAATAATATAATATAATATAAATAGAAGATAGATAGATTTTCTCTAGTTTTAGTCTCCAAAGCCAACGTGTTAATTAATTATAAAAAGAAAGCATTTATTTAATAAACTTTCATACATAATAATACATTTTTTAATTTAAAGAAATTGGGTTGATTGATTATACTTTTCCCATTAAGGTTCTATCAATATTATTAGTGGGGTTTTTTAGCCTCTTGTTTGTTAAAAAACGCAATTAAGATTAAAACCAAGAAATTGCATGTGTGTTTCATTATAATTTTTAATGACTTTACTATCGTTAATAAACATGTGATTTTTTTTATTAAATCAATTGTATACCGATAACTAAATTTTCTATAGAAAATATGTTTATAAAATAACGCTTATCAAATTATTTGTTTGATAATTTCTTTTATAATTACGTTTGTAAATAATTATTAATATCGAGCGAACTAGCGCCGACTTTTATATTTTGAATTAAAGAGGAGTGTTTACTTTGTAAAAACTTAATTAAAGTAGTAAATACTCGATTACAAGATATGAATTAAACGTTAAAACAAAATAATTTCTATAATTAGATATTATTTTTATAACAATTTCATTTACTTCTTATTCATTAAACATAGCATATTTTGATTCTTGAAATAAAATATTAAGTAGGATTTTATAATTAAGTTTTAACGCTCTAGATCTTTTTTATAAAAATATTGTAATTTATTTTTATTTTTATATTCGATATTTTGCTACACCATTGGGTAGCATCGTCAGGAATTAAAAATAGTTATATAATATTTAATTGAATGAAAAAATTAAAATGATTGAAAAAACTTTTTGTCAATCAATCATTTTAATTTTTTCATTCAATTAAATATTATATAACTATTTTTTGCTCATGCTTAGTCTATGTTATTGGTAAAAGAAGCAAGGGCAAACGAGTAAAAACTTTGATGTTCTCTTGAAATACTTTTTACTTTCTTATTCAAAATTTTAAGGCTGAAGTTAAGACGTCAAGAAAGGTGAATTATCTGGGCGTTACTCTGTATAAGGAACTTACCTGGAACGAAAATATTGAAATGCTCAGCTGAGCTGAACTTGTCCTATTGTTTGGGCTTGAGGGAGTACATCTCCGTTTACTAGACAGGATTGCTTGGGCTGTTGCATGCGTTGCATCATCTGCTAGAATATCGGGTGCAGGGATGAATGGTATCATTGGACTCGACAACCAGTTGGTTCAAAAGCGGATGAGGCAGGAGAACGTGTATTCCAAATTAGTGCTGGAATGTGTTTTAAAACTTAACATATGTTCCTCGGTTACTGAAGTAATATTAATGTGGGTTAAGAGACACATAGGCACTGCTGGAGATGAAGCGGCAGACCAACTTGTAAAATATGGATCTGCTGTGAATTTCTGTAGACCAGAACGAAGAGTAGCGCTGGGTAATGGCATAATGCGAGCTAAAATTCTACAATAAGTGAACTCACTAAACCTGAAAAGGTGGAGGAAGGCCACTTAGTGTGGGGGTAGGCTCGAAGGGTACTTAAAGAGCCCACGGGCAGGAGGGCCAGTAAGTTGCTCAGATATAATAGAAGTTCGTTAAGCTGGATAACTGCGTTAGTCATGAAAATTTTAAGGTTCATAGCCAAGAAGAAAATTGAAGAAGATGATACTTAAAGGCCGCCAGTTACCAGACGACAATCTGAAGTCACTAAAGTCAAGATTAAAATTCGCCATTTTCATTTTCCCAAATCCGCAGTAACTCATCTCCCCTAATAATAGTGCAAAATTCCTTACAATGCAAAATCAAAGAGAACTAAAATCTATACATAAAATAAAATAGTAACTCATTTCCGTCCGTCTGTCTGTCTGCTTTTCGTTTGTGTTCGCATCACGTAAAAGCTACTGGATGGATTTTAACAAAATCTTGTGAGGAGGTACCTTAGTATAACGGCCCCAATATAGGATACTTTTTATTCGCAAACATATCTTATTTCCAAGAGAAAGTGAAGAAAAAGCAGTGCAAAACGCAATTTCCGGTTTAAAAGTACTGAAATTTTCGGTTTTAAACTGGGATATTTTCAACACGTTTATATTCAACACGGTTACTTTTTCCACTCACCTTTTTATTTTTGAAAGTGGGATATTTTAGAAACTACTGGGCAACAGATGGCGCCAGCAGAATATAATTTGTATTATTAAAATATTTTAAACACCTCTTACAGATGTTTACAAATACTTTTATGAATTTTGGAATTTTTTATAAATTTTAGTATTTTATCCAGGGATGGGTATCATTATATAAAGTAAATTCATAAACCATAGCTGAAGCACTATAAAAGTAAGAGTCTTTCATTGGTGTGGAATACTTTCAAAGCAAAACCGAACAAAATATTGTCAGGATGCCCACGACGTGGCGGGCACTGCTAGTTTAATATAAATATTTTTTATTTGCCACAAAAAAAAAACAATAAAAAATAATTTTGAAATAACAAAAATAACAATTTTACAATTACAATTGTGGGTCACAATTAATTATAAAAGTAATAATAATAAAATAATAATAATTGTAATTAAGATTATAATTATTTAAATTATAATTAATTTAAAGCACCGCGATACTTTAGCCAAGGCAAAACAGCTTCCGCATGTTTGCGATAACGTTCATTAGAATACATCATTGTCTTAAAACTCAGACTTGATGGCGATTCATCAATAATATTCCCTAAATTAGATACTTCCTTTGAATCTAAAAGTATGGCTGCCATAATACCAATTACCGTCGAAAAGCCCCAAATTCCATACTTATACAACATTGTGTGTAATTCACTTAGAGTGGGAAT
This sequence comes from Phasia obesa, assembly GCA_949628195.1. NCBI lineage: Eukaryota > Metazoa > Arthropoda > Insecta > Diptera > Tachinidae > Phasia > Phasia obesa. The sequence continues at coordinate 167,271,614 of OX451215.1, read as the reverse complement.
TTTTTTCGAATAATTTAACAATTTAAGATTTGCCACCAAATGATCATGATAAAATTTAACAAAATAATCAAATTCTTTTAGTTTAATTTCATATTTTGTAGACGATAATAGGAAAAAGAATAAATCTTGCGCTGGTGATCCATATTTGGGGACTTGATAATCGACAAGGTAGGTCTCCTTAATTTTACCAAAAGCATCATATTGGAACATGACATTGTTGGACCAACAGTCGCCATGATTTAAGACATTAAATTCATTGGGGTCGGACTTGGCCAACTTCAAAAATTCATCCATCATTGCAGTACTCGCAGAGTGCTGAAATTAAATTAAAATAAAACGTTTTATAAATTTCAATGAAAATGTTATCTTAACATAAAGAAAACAACGATCATTTAAAATAAAACTTCAGTAATATTTCAATCATTATATTTTAACTTACTTTTATATAATTATTTTCTTTTTGCCTGAGATTCATGGGATATAAAAAATTATCTGTAAAATATATTTTGATTTGGATATTAGCTAAGCTAATTTTAAAAGCTTATCCTATGTATTATATGTAATAGGTTGCCATTATTTGAAAGGCTGTAGTGTTTACAATATCAAAGAAAAAGCACCATGACTCTAAAACAGAAAACTCTCTGAAAATTTTGACTTTTCGTTTTTTTAAAAATGGAATACATGAATTTCCCACAATATTGCATTAAAAATTGGTACTAAAAAGCAATCTTCACAATTGATTCCGCATTTGCTCGCAATCGAGAATAAATAACTACTTAAATAAGTACACAAAGCACCACTAACTCCTGACAGAAAAAGGAAAATTAAAAAGGGAGTTGCAGTTGAGCGATCTTCTGAACTTTTAAACAGAAACTGTATCAAAAGGCTTCAACAGATACTGTAAAGCCGAACAATTTCATTCATGAGTAATACCTAAAAAACGTTGACGCATCTCCACAACCGCATCATTCATTAAGACGTGCAACTGCAAATCTTAAAAGACGACATAAACCTTCCTTGCAAACTTTGTGTAGAGGTAGAGCAAGAAAGGATAGCTCAAACGGCGATCGTGGTCATTTGAAATAAAACTTCTACCCCGAATATATCAACTGATACACATTAGAGTTGTGCTTGTTAGTTCATTAAAGTGAAGCCGCTTCCTACTATATTAATGACTTGAACATTCACAAAGATCTAAACATTTTATTGGTTAAAGCCCTTAACTCTGTTCAGTTTTTCATGTATCTAATCTACTTAGGGTAGTGTTTAGTAGATTAGATACAAGCAGTGCTGATGACGGACGTGGCTGTCTAGAAAATGTGCATTCCACTCGTGCTGGTGTCTAAAAATTAAATTTTCCCAAATTTTCTTTAATATTATCACCTAATTTGTAATTTAATTAATTCTTTCTTAGAGAGAATAAAAACGAACTTAAGCTTGATTATAAATTTCATTATATGTAATACATAAATGGTTCGACTAATAATAATTAAAATTTTCAACATTAAAATGTTTCTTTCAAATCGCGAGATAGATACCACATTTTAAATGTCAGATTTTCCTTGTGAAATAATAAATGTTGCTCATCATTTTTCATAAATTCTAACAGAGTACTAGGCTTAAAGGAGAAATGGAAAAACATGCATCAACGTATTTAAAGAAGCTTGACAAACATACAAACTCCCTAGCTCGTAACATGCTAACTGATGATGGTCACATTCGACTAAGAAGGAGATATATACATAGGTTTTCTTGGCCGAATATTAGAGAGGCCAAATATCAGACGAGCTCTACCTCGAATTAATTCAGTATAATATTTTTTTCTCTTTTATGCCTGGTACACTGTTCAGTTTTTCATGCGGAATGTTGCAGATTTAGTACTCTGTTTTTACTATGGAAAAACATTGAAATGTTTCCGGCAACATTTTATCAAAGCTGTGAAATAAAGCAAATGGGCATTATTTTATGTGGAATTTTTTGTAATTTGTTTTTGTAGAAAATTTTGTAAAACAATGTGGTATATTTAAACCAATAAAATCGTAAAAATCTTTCAAATCGCTACATAGACACCACATTTTAAATTACAAATTTTCCTTGTGAAATGTTGCTCAACATTTAAAAAAAAAATCGAACGGAGTACTAGGCTTTAAGCCGATTTGGAAGAATTTTGCGATTTTATTGCTTTTAATATACCACATTGTTTTACAAAATTTTCCACAAAAAAAATTTACAAAAAATTCCACATAATATAATGCCGATTTTCTTTATTTCACAGCTTTGATAAAATGTTGCCAGAAACATTTCAATGTTTTTCCACAGTAAAACAATCTTGAGTACTACGTCTGCAACATTTGTTCATGACTTTTTTATACAAATTTTTTATATATGTAGTTTGACAGCATTACGCATGAAAAACTGAACAGAATACAGGGCTTTTGACTTAAAAAATTAGAAAAAAAAAAATAAATAAAAAATCAGTCAATCAACGATGTTTTTTTGGATGTGTGAATATTAATTTATGTTAACTACAAGAAAAGCAATTTTCTTTAGCTAAAAATCTTATTCTCAATCAAATTCAAGTGTGCATCTTTTATTGCTGGAATATGCAACTTAAGTTTCTCTAGACTTGGGAGATAAACTTTTTCCAGTTGCCAAATTTTAAGGATCTTACGAAATCTTACTTTTCAAAGTACTTGAAAAAGTTTAAGAGGAATAAAATACAATAGAATCTACACAAAAAATTGTGTTTTCTAAGGATTTATAAGAACTTATTGACTTATTCCCCAGGTGGTATGACCTATTAAATTCCTGAACATATATTTTATTCAATACTTACTATATCATCCGCATATTCATTGTAGTTGCTGTAAGTTTTGGCAAAACAAAGAAAAATTTGTGCCATTCCTTCCATTTTAGCTTTCATTTGGTCTTTGGTTTCTTCGCGAAAATACCCGTGTGCATATTTATTATCAAAAGGTCCTTTAATAGTCACAAGCACCGCTGAGGCTGCATGCCATTGTGCTAACTTTTTTAAAACACATTTTGTATGCTCTACATCAAGGCCCTCTAGACGATTGACATTTTTAAAACCTCGTACACTTAAATTTTCCAATAAAATATATGGCTTTTTGGTAGGCAAATTAAAGGATTTGGCACCAAACTTTACATCAACACCAGCCTCAGCATATAGATTTTCAAAAGCTGGTACTATTTCATCATACATACTCTTTTCAATATCAAAACTTTCATGAATTCTTGTCGTGTCATACAAAATTTCATTATCAGGTTTAACTTTTAGCATAAAACTAATAGATTTTGTCGACTTATCTTGAAAAATAAAATAAAATTTAAAAGATAACAATTATATTGAAATCTTTTTAGAGTTTACCTTTTAAATTAACTTCAATTATAATTCTTAACATAACCGTGTCCACATTTTCTTCATCTGATGTAAAGGGTTTAACTATAAATTCTTTAATATTTTTATAGTTTTCAATATTTTCTTTCAAGATTTTTTCAAAAAGTTTAGCCTGTGGCACGGAAATAAAGTTGACATTACTGTGTTCATTCATAGTAGTACTTTTTATTTAGAAATGTACAAATGGAGCAGCCGACTCCAGATAGTTTTAGAGTATTTAAAAGACTGTCAGGAATATTAAAAAATAATTTTACTGAGTGTTTGATAACAACCTATAGCGAGATATACATATGTACATATTTTATCAATTTCTTTGAAAAAATTTAACCGCATAGAAAAAAAGTTTTAAGCCATTTCGCTCATTATTACAATGAAATCAATAGTTGCATGGCAACTATAGTAGTACAGTGCAGTAATTTGTTTTGGAAATAATTCGGTAGCTCGTTAACAGAGGCATCCAAGCAAACCCCTGAGTGTCTTACAAAAAGAACAAAAGATATTAAAATATTCAATCTGTAGCATGCAACTTCAAGGTAGACTTGTTTGTACACGCTAAATATTTAGCAACAAATTAAGAAGATAATATAGACAAATATTATTGTTTCTTTTTATTATAGAATTTATTGTTATTATTACATAACAACAGAAATTTCATTTAAAATTATAGTGAAAATATAATTTTTAATTTAAAAAATAACTGCGTTGGTGACAGGTCATGAAAATTTTAAGTATAACAGCCAAGATGAAAATCGAAGAAGATGATACTTGCAGACTGTGCCTGACAGCGGCTGAGACGGCAGCGCATATTATTTGTGAATGTCCAGCACTGGCTAGCATAAGACTCAGGACCACTGGTAGAAGCTTGTTAAATGTGGATACAATGGGGGACTTGAGCCATGAACAAATGCTAGTAATTACTAGAGACCGCGTGATGAGAAAGAAGGGCGACAGTTATCAGACGACAATCTGAAATCACGTGACTCAATGAAAGTTGGTTGCGTAAATTACATTTCGATTGCCTATAATCATAGAGGACGGTAGGGGGTCGAAAATGGACTCATTATGGAAGTGAATTTCTTTGATATTACCCCTACAGTAATAATAAGATGTCAAAATCTCAAACATGTATACACACACTCCTAAAGTGTGTGAATAATTCTGCACAAAATAATTTCCTTTTACGAGAGCCATTATACTCTCTTAAGAGTACGAAAAGGAATTCAAAGACTTTTTGCAAATCCGTCGATTCCCTTAACGATGTATAATGACTTAGACATGTTTTATTCAAGGACCCTAGCTAGGGCAATTGGGTATATTAAAAAACACGATAAAGTCATATGTCTTTTGTTAAAAAAAAAAAAAAACTTAAAAAATATGATTGTTGCGAAAAACCCGTCATAATTGAGTGTGATTTGCAGAACAAATGAAAAAATAATAATAGTTAAATTAAATTAGATAAGTACTTTGATATCATTTAAAAAAGAACCTTAAATCCAAAAGCAGGTAAGAATATTTTAAATTGTACATCTTAAATTAGTCATAATTCTAGCAAAATATTCGGCTGCAAAACAGACAGACGAGTTTTAAATCTAAACTAAAAATTTAAAAAGAAACATAAATTTTCAAAAATCACGACTTCCGTAATTTTTTCTTAAATTTTATGGTTTTATGAATTAATTATTATATAGCGGTCATAGTAATACACACAATGACTTAAGTGTGCGCCTATTACGTTTCAAAATATTTTTGACATTTTTTAGGGTTCCGTACACAAAGTGTAAAAAGTGTAACCCTATTGTTTTCGCTACAATGTCTGTCCGTCTGTCCGTCTATCCGTCTGTCCGTCTGTCCATCTGTCAGCGCCTTTTATCTCTAGAACCGTAATAGGTAGACTCTTGAAATTTTCACAAAAGGGATATAACTGTGGTCGCTATAGTAGAAAATTATAAAACTTATAGGGTGTTCCGACAGAGAGGTGTTATTCACGAATATGTGCTTATTTCTTGAACTGTAGGAGGAATACACTAAAAATATGCAGCAGTAATTAAAACTTAGTGCGCTATATAAACAAGTCTAAAAAAATAAACCTAAAAATTAAAGGGTGTTCCGATAGTGGCGTAATTTGCATGCATAAGGCCTAAGTTTTGAACCGTAATAGGTAGACTCTTGAAATTTTCGCAGAAGGTATATAACTGTGGCCACTATAGCAATAAATACTGAAACTTATCGGGTGTTCCGAAAGTAAGGTGTTATTTGCCGTTATGTCTTTATTTTTTGAGCTATAAGAGGCAACCACTTAAAATTTGCAGACAGTAATTATCTCTATTTGCGCTTTCTATTAAATTAAACCTTAAAATTAAAGGGTGTTCCGAGAGTGACGTGTTTTGCGTGTATATGTCCTAAGTTTTGAACAATAATAAGTAGACTCTTAAAGTTTTTACAAGAGGTTTATTACTATGGAAACTATAACAAATAATAAAAATTAAAAGGTGACATGCTTTTGACGTATATTACCTTATTTTTTGAACCGCAATAAGTAGGCCTGATATTTGTATAGAAAGTGTATTACCATGGCCGTTAAAACAACAATTCCTAAAATTTTAAGGGTGTTCCAATAGCGATGCAATTTTCGCTAATATGACTTTGATTTTAAAAAGAAAAGGCCCCATAAGACATGAAAAAATTAACAACTTGAGTTTTTAAAGGCGTACTAGACGTAGTACGGAACCCTACATGTGTGAGACTAACTCGCACTTGACTGATTTATTTATTATTGCAGGCATACAAAAGATAAAGCCGCCAAAATCACGTCTTCTACGGAAAAAACATTTTTATTCGCTGCATTTTATAAATTTTATTCAACGTAAAACTGGAAATTTCACTATAAAGTGATTTTTTAGTAAAAAAGTATAGAATATGAATTGACTCAAAAGCTGAACAGATGGAAATATCTTATTAAATGTTAAACAAACATAGATAATAGAGCTTTTAAACAATCGGTAATAAAAAATTTTAATATTTTTATTTTAACAACTAAACTCCTACAATGGGAAAATTTTGGTGACAAAAAAATTTTATTTTGTATAAAAGTTTTAACCATAGGAATGTCAAATATTTTTGGAGTATATAGCCAATGGATAAAAGGTTTTATAAATCTGATTCTTTGATTTTTTCTGATTTTTTCAATCGATGCTTTGCCCTCGGAGGAGTCTTACAATAAATCATAAACTTTCTTTCAAAACTGGTTATGTATATTTGGCTAGAGAAAGAACTGCATTAGCTATAGATTGTCTTTAAAATAGTTCAAAAAAATTTGCTAACTACTGAAGATGGATTAATTTATGTAACCACCTGTTTCCCAGCAAGAACGGCAGTTTTTACATTTTCCCAATTCAGATGAGTGTCAGTTTTTAATGAAACGAGCTACCAGGGAGAAAATATTGCTTCTATTTAATTGTAAATTTTATCAAAAGTACAGTCTTTATCTTAAAATAGCAATCTGATTATAAATTATTCCCTCACGTCCAGATAGTACAAAGTGAAAGACGGCAAGTTTTCGTAGAAATAGTACTCTCGGTAACCTTTTTCGGTGCATTATGTCGTACAAAGCTGGCAAAACGTCAGCTTTTATCTTGAAAAAAAAAAAATGTTGTGCCAATTTAAATTTTTATCTGTACAATAAGTATGTGGTTATTATACAGTTAATAAAGGTTTTAGGGAGTAAATATGATACAATGTTTGATTCCAGTTTTATCTTTATAAAATATTTATCATTATTAGATAAAAATCTTCAACGTGATCTGAAAAAATCTGCATATAATTAATGTCGTACTAGCTATATTCCTCTTATCGAATAAAACGAATTATGCTTTCAAAATCACATTGTGGCCATTTGGTTTTTTGTTTTTAGTTTAATAACTTTTTAAAATTACCGTCCCGCATTGCATTTTGTTTTTGGTTAAATGCAGGGTTCGGAATTTTTCTTTTATGAACATTCAAAAATCAACATTCATTATATTTATTATAAATGAGAAATCTAAAATTTTATATTTATTTTTCACGCATCCAAATGAACAACACTATTTTTGTGGAGTTTGTACAGGACATACCGTTTGAAATATCTTTGGTATATAGAGGTGAAGAGTTGTGTAAATTTTCGGCATAATCGGGAAGGGTCAAAGAGTAGTTTGCTTACTCTCAAATTTTGTAAACGCTCTACAGGTCATACCGTATGACATATCAAAATGAAATTCAGTATGTCCCTTTGGTTTATGGAGATGAAGAGCTACAAATATAAATTTTAGGCATAATCGGGAAGGGTAAACGGGTAGTTAACTTAACACTCCAAACGGATAATAATTAATTTTTAGATTCGAAATTTTTAGATTCGAACTTTTTGAACTTTTATTATATTTATATGTAATTATTTATTATGTTATATATCCATAAAAATATCTGTTTCCATTCGGTGTGGTAAAGTTGAGTGTAGGCACTACAGTTTTCTTTTTAATCTTGAAATATTTTTGAAATAATTTAATTTTATTTTTTTAAAGTTAAATAAAAAAAATATAAGAATTTTTGACAGCTAGCTGCCTCAGAACAAAGAAAAGCAAAAAATAAATAACTTCCTCGTAGAGCCACCTAGTGAAATATAAATTGAAAAAATTTTCTATTGAATTTTATTTAATACTAAAATAAAAAAAGCTTGTAAAATAAATTAAAATTAAGTCAAATCAACGGATAAATTATTCATATTAACTTCTTTTAGTTTTTGTTTTTCTTGAAATATGTTGCTACTGTTTTAACAAAATTTTTTGTTTATTTAACGGAATTTTATTTGAATTTTTATTTATTTACTATGTCCGCTTAAAAATATACTTAAAAATTAAGGTCTGCCCCCATGTGACGTATAGGCTTTGACTTTTAGAGAGCAACAGGCAGACAATTAAAATCAAAATTTAAATTTTTTTAGTTATGTATGTATGTATGTCTTTACATGTATATTCTGTGGTGGAGAGGACAGATTTATTTTTGTATGTTATTATTGTTTTTTATTTGTTGCATTGACAAACGAAAATTCAGATTAGGTGGCTAACTTGATTTGATCTTAAACAAACGACTGAGTAGCGGTTGACCAAAGGCAAGTTTTAACACGAGAATAATATCAAAATCCATAGTTTTATAGTTAGAGCAAATATTATATTTTGTTTAAAAAAATTGAAGCCTTTAAAAATTCTATTAAGAAGGAATACTTGCATTTAGATTCATGGAGTTATATCGGTTAAGCAGATTATCGTAAATTATTCTGTATAATGAATAAACACCTTTTGCCCTTAAGCGTATTCCAAAATACGTACTCGCATCTTCTTTCTGCTATTTATAAATTTGCAGCATGGTTGGATTGAACTATATAATTTTCTAAACACAACCAAAGTTTCATTAGTATTCTAAAATAATATTGTATTTATAATCATAATATATAGTTAGTAAACATATTATGATGTTTTATCGTATGTAACCACTATATGATTAAAAAAAACAAGTAATCTTTTTAGTTTTTAAAATATGTGTTTAAGTCTTAAAAAATATTACAATCTTCATATATTTTATGCAATCATTTACTTTGTTATGTGCCACCCAGCTGTCAAAAATTCGTTTTTTTTTTCAATTAAAATTATAAAATACAAGAAAAGTTCAGAAAGAAGTTGTTAGGTGTGATATTTTAATTAGCGTTTTTGGCGTTTTTCTCACATTTTGCCAAAAACAAAGTGTATGTGGGTTTTTTTGTTGCAGCTGCGATGGCACCTTGTATTAATTCGTCTAAAATCTAATTTTACGAGTTTATATGTCGAATAAAATATAAAGTAATAAATAATTATGTGTTTGATTATAAAGTATGTTTATATTAAAAAGTAACTTAGGTTTTTATAAATATATCTAACTATATTATTATTTATTTTCTAATAAAATGTATAACATTTTATTCCACAATAAAATTTTATATTTTATAGCGTAGACAGACGGCAGAGTTAATGTTTAATAACAGTCTTAATTCAAATTAACTTGTGAAATAACTACTGAATTTAGCTATTTCAATATGGCTACACAGTCGATAATCAATCAGATAATGAGAAATTATTTAAAAATTTTAATTACGGAGCAGTTTCAGAAAAAAGTAATTTCAGCTTTCTTTGAAATAAATGCTGATTTTTCACCAACAGCATAGCTGCCAATCGCACTTTCTGTCTTATATCCATTTATTCAAAATATAAATACATAAGTAAGTTCTATAAAAATTTAATTGACAAACAATGCTAAATGAATAAAATTGTCGTCTGTCAGGGTAAAATTTTAATTCACATTCTGTTAATAATAATATGGTTTGCCTTATAATTCAATCATAATATGTTGCTCTTAGATTATGGTTAACTCAAACAAGTTTTTTCTTTGAGTGTATCTCCCTATTTAAAACAAAGAATTGCATTTTTATCTTTTCTTAATATCACAATACTTTCGGGATTTAAAAGTAATAAATGATAAAATTGCTATAATGAGACAAAGTATAACCGTTTGCAAAATACCAATTAATATAATTAACAAATAATAAAAAATATACTATAAAACAAAGATAGTACAGGGTTATATATTAAGCGCTTTCTATTTTTAAACATAAATAAAACATCATCGAAATTTTTTAATCATTTGAAAGGGGATGCCATAACTATGATGCGTAAATCAGGCTAAATTCAAATCTCGATAATAATCTTTTATTATTACAGTTGACAGTTTTAATAGAGTTTTCAGCTCTAAAAGTTTTGTTTCTTTTTTAAATGTCCGCTTATTACAAACTTTTTGTGAAAATATATACATATCTTTATACCAATGTATAGAAGCAATATTAGGTGATGATGATGACGATGATGCGTGTTCAATCATTTTCCTTCAACCAAATCGAGCAGACCAATGTATAGAAACAATGTTAGGTGACGATGATGCGAGTTCAATAATTTTTTTTAACCAAAACGAGCAGATCTATGTATTGAAACCAATATCATGTGACGATCGATGGTGACGAGATGCAAGTTCAATAATTTTTCTGCAACCAAAACGTGCAGACTAATGTATAGAAAAAATGTTAGGTGACGATGGGACGATGATGCGAGTTCAATGATTTTTCTCAACCGAAACGAACAGAACTATGTATAGAAACCAATGTTAGGTGACGCGGTTACGGCTGTGATAATGGTGACTATGATTACGGTTGTTGAGTTCAACAATTTTTCTTCAACTAAAAAGTGCTCAACGTGCCTAAAGAGTTTACACTGCAAAAATATTCCTTACAAAATATTCTCTTTATTTGTGTATGGTAACGCTTTTAAGTTCGTTTACAAAAATAATTAATCGAATTAGTATTATTTTTAAAACATCAAACATCATATTTTAAAAGGTTCCACGGTAATACAGCCAAGGCAATACAAGTTCCATATGTTTACGATAGCGAGGATTTGTATACAATTGCAATTTAAATTGGGCAGCCTCATCTGACTCAGTCAAAAAATTATCCAACTTGGCTTTGTCACTGGGATCTAAAAGTACAGCCGCCATAACGCCTGTACTGGCATTATATGCTTTACAAAAAAATTAATAAAATAAAATTTTAAATTAAAAATTCATCTGATATCGAATATATGTAGCACTTACCCCAAGCATTGTACTTATGCAACATGATATGAACATCCTTTAAAGTGGGAATTTTTTTAGAATATTTTAGTAATAACAAATTTTCCTTCAAACACTCATGATAATATCTAATAAAATAATCAAATTTCTCAATTTTCAATTCATATTGCGTGGATGATAACAACAAATAATATAAATCCTGGGCTGGTGTACCAAAGTGAGGTATTTGATAATCCACTAAATAAATACCAATAATATTTTGATTTTCATCATGCTTAAACATGACATTATTTGACCAACAGTCTCCATGATTTAGAACATTAAAGTCATTTTCATCCAATTTATTAACGTCATACATATCATCTAGTATAGCAGCCTTGTGTTTATACAAACTTTCATAATACAACTCATTCCCTTCATAAGCTTTAGCACATTCCAGAAAAACATCTGTAAGACTATCAAATATAGGCCTCATCATATCACGATTTTCTTCTTTAAAAAAATTCCCAAAGTGTTTGTACTTTCCTTTTGTATCAACACTCACTGCCGAGGCAGCATGCCATTGTGCCAAAGTTTTTAGCACAGCTTGAGTATGTTGAATATCAAAACCTTCCAAACGATTAATATTTCTATAACCTTCAGGTTTAAGATCTTCTAGTAGAATGTACGGATGTTCGGTAGCTATTTTGTAAGATTTGGGTGCAAACTTTATATTAACACCAGCATTTTTATAAAGTTGTACGAGTTCTGGCACTACTTCGCGATACATCATGGCTTCAATATCAAAAATATTGTGACTTTTCATCAACTCTTTAGACGCTTCACTTTCATGAGCAGTTTTTAGCATTAGTGTTGTAAATTTGCAGGTACCGTCTGTAAAAATAAATATACATATGTACATACATTTAATTTACTTAATTATGTTATGAGTATTAATCCAAAGCACAAAAAAGCAAGAGTTTAGCCAGGATGCAAATTAGAGCTGGCAATTTCTACTACTTTCAATTACTCGATACAACTCAATACTTTTCAATTGGCTACTCAATAGTAATCAATACTTCTGTTTAGATACTAGCAGGGGAAATCTATCGTCGTAGGTGTCAAATATTTTTATAAATTTATTTCTAAAAATACTACAGTAAAAGTATCGATTAACTACTTTTGTGTATTGAGTACCCAAAAAAATGATCGAGTATCGAGTACTCCGTATCCACTAATCAATACTTTACCAGCACTAATGCAAACGAAAGGACCCTATAATAAAAAAATTATATAGACGCCTTTGCTGCTATGGGTATACCTCAGGTATATTTTATCTACTTTGTCGATCCTGGCATTGATTGAAATACTGCTAAATCTTGATGCATACGCAGACGAAGTATTGCTATTGATAAGAGCAAAATTTCAGAATACCCTGACGGAAGTAATGCAAAGATCTCAAAACAATCCAGACAATGATTTTCACAAAAAGAAGAATATTTAATTTCAGCCCCCAAAATTTTGATGAAGAACAATGTTACCGTCAAAAGAAGCAGTTTTTTTAAGTGTAATATTTGTCCAAAATCATAAATGGAAGTGTATCCCTCATGAGTTAGAAAAGCATATGCGGCAATGTACACCTGTCAAGCTCTTATTGGGAAAACGGATAATCTACTGGATATACGGAGGTATAGCTAGATCAATACTGTGTCATGAATCAAATGTATGGCGGCCAATTATGGCTACACGCACTCATGTATCATTCAAAAAAAAATATTAGAATAGTAGCAATAAGTATCACAGCAGTAGGAAATCAACAGCAAGAGTCAGTTTCTGTTGATTACCTCCTTGGAATCAATCCATATCAAAGAATATGCTTGAATAACACAATTAAGATTGAGACAGAATAAACATTTAAATATTAAAAGTTATGGAAACTCTCTGCTAATAAGCAAATATCAATTAGAGAATATAGAAACCGACAGAAATCTATTGTGACGAGCAGATTACTACAATCATCCCAATAAAAGACGATTGAAAAGTTCTATATAACTACACTGCGCAGGGTTTCAAAACTTTCTATTTTGGATGAAATATCTTTTGTAGGGGGGAAATTTATTGGGCAATAATATTATGATAATAAATATATAGTACAATTTTTAAAAATTTTGGGGGCAGGAGGGGGCACTGCACTCCCAGTATGGCCTTTCTACGCCAATGCTTGGTGGACTTATTTAGGATTGCTTTATTATTTTAAGATATCAAGTTTTGTTCTGACAGCTCATTTTATTAAAAAGTTATAACTAATTCTCTGAGTTGGGAAAATAGAAAAACTACCATTTTCTCAGGATCTTACCCAAAAAGATGATGTGTTTTTTTTGCTTATATAATTTGAAAGATTTAATCAAAAATTGTAATGGTTCTCCTCCCAGCCCTATCAAACATAGCCAATTTTTAAACAGAATTTCTGAATTATTGTGCAAATCACCGATTGGAAAAAAGTAAACAAATCTTTAAAGTTTTATTCCTTGGCTACATAGTCCAAGAACGATTTGACAGCCGCGTGATTAACAAAGGCAGGGTAGCCAATTTTATAAAATACACAATTTCATGGAATTTATCATTCCCGTTTTAGGGTTTTAGGTGTTAAGAAAAAAATGTTTGCAATTTTGTACTACCACTAGATTAAAAGCTCTTTTATCTACATAAATATGTCAGTTACAAATATGTCAGTTGTAAGGATATCTAAGTCCGTTTATAAGTTGCGTCAATTCCAAATCTGTAATTTATTGCTTTAAAAAATCTCTTCATCGTGAAAATTCTACTTTTAATTCTAAATAATAGATAATCCACTCGATCAATCATCGCTCGATTAATCGCAGAATTTTAAGTTAATTAATTGTTCGAGTAAGAAAAATTGTAAACTTCGATTAAGAAATAATTCAAACAAATTATATTGGTTAATCGATAAATCGACTAAAATGCATTTCTATTAAGATCTTCAATTTTTTATTGACTTTTTACTTCTTGTTTGTTCGTTTAAGAATAATTGAATTAATTAATTTGAAACTAGACGTGTTTAGTAAACATACAGAGTATAAATAATACAATTAACCTCTAAATTTAATTGAACATACTTAACGTGTGTTTTTGAATTTTCTATTATTTATATGCTACACTGAACCAAAAATTGACCTAAATACTCTAAAATGGGGTGTAGAATTGAAGAAAATTAGATTATTATAAATACAAATAACAAACTTTTTAGTCAAATCTAGTCAATTTTAGTAAAAAAAAAAATAATATTATTAAATTCGTTCTATTGTTATTTTATAGAGTGTAGATTTGATAAAAAATTATTTAAATTAACTAAAATTATTAGTTAATTTTTTATAAAATTTTTATCTTTAAAAGATACAAATCTCAAACATAATCTGAAAATAAAACTGCATAACATTAATGCCTCATTAGCTTTATTCCTGTTTTAAGAGGAATAAACGAATAAGGCTTTCTCTTGTTGCGGGCATTCGATATTGTTTTAATGTTTTTCTTATTTTCTCCATAAAACTATATCACTTCCAAATCGCCTATAGTGTAAAATCTATTCGAATAATTTATTCACTTAAATTTAATTCGCACAACATACCTAAATTAACCGCAAACATAATTTATTTATTGCCAGAAATGTTAAAAAAAAAATATAAATTGAAATGTCAACTCAATTAATTTTCCTGAAGTCAAATTTAAAGAAATTTCTTCTCTATTACAGCCTTTTTTTATTTGTATATGTATATTGAATTTTCTTAGTAGAATAAACGAAAGGAACGTAAATTTAACTAATTTTATGGGTTGTTTTTCCTAGAATTTCTTTTACTATTCTAACGAAATTTGTGTTAATTGAACAGAATTTTATTTAAATTTTTATATTTTTTTTTTCAAGTTTTATTGAAATATGTTTTTAACAAAAGAAATTCTGTTAATTTAAATAAAATAAGTTTATATGAATACATTGTGTGTTGATTTGAATTAAAATTAAATTGTTTTAATTATTTTTGTGGTTAAGGATCAACTAATTTTTTTCGTTAATATTACCTACGAAATTTGGTGCAGTGTACGTAATTCAACTCTTCTTAGTAGTGTACAATTTATCTCAATAGATAAATGGTAAACTGCTCTATGTCCAAGTATCAGTTTGAGCATGTTTCAGAATTCCTCTTACTACGAGGATTCCTTAAAAATATTTGCAGTTCATGAAAAAACTTGTCCTTGCCTTTTCCGCATAACGATAAACTATTTATGAAATAATTTATATTTTTGTTTTAATGTCACAATCCAATTACAAATTAAATTCTAAATTAATTATAGATCATACTAACTAAGACCTTCATTCGTTGTAGTAAAACACTTTTCGGTAATCCAAAACAAAACCCCCAGACTCATAGACTAGCATACTACCTACTAGACTTCCGGGCACCTAAATCATATTTTATATTACCGAAAAGAATTCATTATCATCATTATTTATGCTCAATATTTTATCTACTTATTGGATGAAAAAATGGAAATAATATTCTAAATAAACCAACCTATAAAACATTTTTAGAAATGTTCTACAAGTTGTTATTAATCTATACATATAATAAAACATTAAATAATTTCCCCTCTGTCTATGTTCGCATCACGTAAAAACTAAATCTTGTGAGGAGGTACCGTAATATTCTGGTACAAATTCAGCAAAAATATCTTATTTCCAAGAGAAAGTGTAGTAGAAGCAGTAAAATCATACTGATTTTTTACCGATTTAAAGGTACTGTATAACTTAAGGCATCTTTTATTTTTGTAAGCGATTAAAAATGGTTGGGCTATTTTAAAATAATGACTAAAAGCTAATTGAATAAAATTTGTATTTAATTTGTGTATTTACTTAGTTATTAAAATATTTGAAACACCGTTTACAGAGCTTTACAATAATTTTAAGAATTTTAGAGTTATATATAAAATTTTGAATTTTATCCAGGGGTGGGTATCTTTATATAAAGTAAATACTTGAAATGTATTTTAGAACAACTTTTGTTTGTTTGTTTGTTCGAAAATAGATTTAAAATATATTTTATTTTTTATAAATATTTGGGTTTAAATTTGGAGTTGAGTCCTTTCAAAGCAAAATCAAACAAAATATTGTTAGGACGCACACAACGTGTATGGGCACAGCTAGTAAAATATATTATTAATCAATTTTGTTTGGTTGTCTTTTCTCAATGGATACAAAATTTTTAAACATGCGCGATTAACTTTCGATTATTCGAGTAATTTAAGAACCTTAATCGACATAGATTTAAATTGCAAAACCAAATAAAATTTAAAGCCGATAAAATGGATACTCTAGTAAATAATATTTTAAATTGCAGCGAAAAAAAATTTTCTACGAAACATTTAACTATAAATATAAACACATTATTAGGAATTTTTTTTTCAGGTTCACACATAATGCGTGCATACACATTTTGCATTTTTACACAGAAAATTAAAAATTTTTATTAGTAGGCAAGGTTTATGGGTCTCCTACAGCTTAAATATATCCAAGTAGTTGACAATATCTATAAAATAATAGAACATTTTATATTTATTTATATAAAATGAGTTTGGTATTTACATATAAGAGATGTATTTTTCTCTTAGATACAGTTTTCTTAGATACATATTCGCACATCGCTGTCTACTACGAACATTTATAATTTTAAAATCCTTACAATTACATCATTAAAGAACACTACGTAAATGAAATTAGTTTTTGAACTCAATTACAATGGTGACTCCCCTTCAGTCAGCAATACATATGAGTGTTGACACATTAAGAAAAAAATTTTAATTATAGTTATGCATGACACTAATTACTCATGTTTGTTTGTTTTTTTCAGAGTATCTTACAACTTACCATTTAATTCAATTTCTGCTTCCAAACGCAACATCAAAGTGGCATAGTTTTCACCTGCACTAAGAGCAGGAACTAATTTAAAATTTTTGATCTGACGAAACTCACTCTCGATTTCTCTTAAAACTGGTTCAAATAAAGAAGCCTCAATCCATTTTGGTATAATCGATGCTGTGTCTTCATACATGTTGTATATACTTGCAATGATTTAAAACGTAATAAATTAATAAAAATTAAGTGTTTTTTATTATTATATTATTATGGTTTACATATAACAACGAAGGTTTTAATCACAATTTGTTTAACTGAGTACTAAATAGAAAGTGTTCTCAGCTTGCAAGTTTTATAATCACAATCTGTATTTATTGAATAATTTTTGCTCTACAACTGTTTTACAAGTGAAAACAAAAATAGTATATTCTAATTTAAAAGCTTTTTTTTAAATAATAATAAAAATAAGAAAATCCCCAACAGTTTAATATAATTTTGTAAAGTTAAGATAATATTTTTTTTACGAGTAAATTTAGAATTAAAACTTTTGATCAACAAAAATAGAGAACAAATAAAAGCTTATCTTTTGAAGCAATAACGAATTTTAAATTTAAAAACTAATATATGTACATACTATCCCCCATATTTATAAAAATAAAATATATTTAAAATCCATTTAAAACTAATTTTTCATAAAAAAATTGTTCAAAAATACATTTCAAATAAATTTTTTTAAATATGGGTGTATATTTTCATAAAAATAATTTTGTTTTAAACATTTTAGTTTTTTAACTTATTTATGTCTAATAAATTGAACCCTGCCAAAACTATTTAATTCCTTCTGCCGTTGCACAGTAGCTCGTATACCTCTGTTCAAATACAGAATACTTTTTACCGCGAAAAAATAATTGATTTCTAACAAAAATAGAAATAAAATCTCGAATGTAAACAATTTTATGAATTTAAATAACAGCACACTGATTACTTCCGGATCAGGACTGAAACCACGCACATATTTCGGCAATCTAGCCGGACATTATTTTTTTTAGCTTCTATATAAAATTTACTGACTGCCCATAGATTAACGAAACTTGACAGAAAAATCTCTTATAGTCATAGGCTGTTCAAGCTATAAAATAAAAAAACCAGACCAAGGAGAACAAAATTCCCCTTAGAATAACTAGTCCTACCTCTGAAATATTAAATTTTTTTTTAAGTTTCCCCATACTTTTGTTTGTCAAATGCAACTTTTATAATCAGCAAATGTGTAATAACCTAAACTTGGATCCTGAAGATTATGGGCAGAGGGAGGTATCCCTCAAAATGGCCCCCACTCTCAAAAACCTTACCACTTTTTTTTTTGAAAAAAATTACCAAAAAATCCTTTTTTTTATTTCGAAAGAAATTTTTTATTATAAAAATTTAAAATAAAATTTTTCTAAAAATTAATATAACTAGCTGTTAATATAGCCTTTCACAGAAAAAAAAAACAATACAAAATCTTTATTCGTTTAGCCACAAAAAAATACACATATTGTACACCTCTCAAAATCGTATAAAGTTAATAAAAACGTATGCGATTTACGGATTTAACGGTGTCCCAAAACGACAAATCTCAAGCAAAAGCCCTAAAAATTCACTTAACGGTGCAGAATTTTGTTGTCTGTCGAGCTGCGTACTTAAAGCGTGTTTACATTGCGTGTACAAGTCATATGGAATGTCAGATTTTCCATATGTAAAACTATACACATAGTGTAAACCTCTTGAAACATAACATATGTTATTTACCTATGTGCAATAACATGTGTTAGTTTTATATTTAAAGCACGCTCTATTTGATGTGTAAAACTATATGACAACAGATGTTTTCAGTGATGTTCACTTTTAGTTTAAAAAATGCCGCTTATTTATTTTTATCATGAATTTCAGGAGTTAAAATTAACCAATATCTTTATTCTAAATTTTGTTAGTAATTTCATGTTCGCAGATTTATATCGATACCTCACAGGTGATATTAATAATAAAGTTACATATGTAATCTAATATACATATGTATATTATATATCTATTTGCAAGTTTGTTTAATTGTATGTCAATCACGGCTAAATCGAATATAATTATATTTAAAACAGACAGATCTTTATTTTCTATGGGTCCAATGGGATATATCTGTTTCCAAAACTAGGGCCAGGAGGGTATAACACCTAATTAACAACTTTGGACCGCAGCATAAGAAAATGCTACAGAGGTATTGTGGGTATCGAAAGTGCTGCAAATCACTTCATTGAACCGTTACTTTTGAAAGTGAGAGAACTCCATTTTGTGCAAAAAAAAAATGAATAAAACCTAAGTCTTATTACAAATTACATAATTTTATGTTTTTAATCCATGTTGTAGCACTATTTTTTATATTTCAATATATTAAGAAGCATTATCAGAATTTAGCAATCATACTGCAACAATGGTGAAAAATCTTTGCTAAGAAATATATGTAAGTATTGTAATTTCGTTCTTTCTTTTTCCACTTTTTACCCTTAAAATTAAATATAATTTTATTTTTTTTTTGTTTTTTGTTTTACTGTACCAAGAAGAATGAAATGGTATTGAAATAAAATATGTATGTAAATAAACCATTAAATTTTTTGGTATTATAATTACATTCCAGTAAAAGAAAATCAACAACTACATTGGCGCATACCAAAACCTCTTTTTGCAGCTAAAATGTATAAATATTATTGCGTATTAAACTAGCATGCATTAAGACCTCAAAAAATATAAAATAAGTCTATTCCGGCTTGTAATTTTTTTAACGCCATTCAAATGCAAATCATTAAATAAAATAAAATGGTTTAATTTGTCATAAGAATTAGGATAAACAAATTTTATTCCTAATAAAAAAAGTGTGAAAATAAATTGACATTAACATCAACAAAATTATTTATTCAATTGTTGCTGATATATTTCAAATGATATTAATTATTACTTATTGTATTATTTATTATAATTTTGTTTTGTTTTGATATAATTTGTCTCTTATAAATTGATTTCTGTACTGTTGTAGAAGCACCCAAATGATAACACAAAACGATAGTTCTTTGCATAGTTGACATCACTAGCGGGTGTCTAAAAAAATGAAATGGCGGCAAAAATATACAAAATTGCCTAATAACTTATTACAAAAAGTCCCAATAAAGCTATTATTATATAGTCTAACAATTTAAAAAAATAATCCATCTAAGCCACACTTTGAAGACCAGCTGTTTTAGATATTTGATTTTTGTTTTCAACAACAGGAGGTTATATCATATGTACGTAACATGGGTACGTTTGAACACAAAAATTATAAACCATATGTAAAACACTGATTTTGACATAAACATGAAATTCCATATGGATAGCAATTTTGACAGTACATATGACTTCTACACTCAATGTAAACACACCTTTAAATTTTTACATTTCTCCAAATAAGATAGGCCCTGAAACCGCTTTGATTGCTAAAAATTTCTGGAGGCAATACTGTTATTCTAATAGAAACTTATGAAAAATTTACTTTAGATATTGCAATTCAATTTATTTTATATTATCTCTTCTCAAATGTCTTGTTACTGTTAATAAAAAGCTATACATCATTAAGTGATTTTAATTGTAGTAAATTGCGGAAATAATATTCAATAACTACGAGTATCTGTTTTTTTTAATACATGCACAAATTTATAATTAAACTTTTTGCAGCAAATTTTAGATAACATTTTATAAAAGTAATTAAACAAAGCATATGAATATACAAACACCCAAATGTATTAATTAATAAAACAAACAAAAACATCTAACTATAGTAATTTAAAACACATTAGTAAATAAATTTTCTTAGTAACTAAAATATATGTTCTAACATTACAATTTACTTAACATACAGTTTATGAAAGTGTACAACAGTTATTTGTAATTTTATATAGCCCCACGATTATACAGCCAAGGTAAAAGCATTTCACAATGTTTTCGATAACGAGCATTTGAATACATTTCAATTTTTAGTTTAGTGCCGGCATCACTATCACCAATAAAATTATCTAAGTTAGCATCATCCTGAGGATCCAGAAGAACTGCAGCCATGATACCGGTCACGGTAGATAAAGCTAAAAGAAAATGCTACTAATTACTAATACACACGACATTAATCAGTATGATGATTTAAATTACGCTCGCTACCCGAGCATCTAAACATTGCTTCTTAGGTTACTTGGGACACTGACTTTAAATCTGCACTATCCTAGTTTTCGAGATATTAGGTTATACCTAAATTGAGGGAAGTTCTACAAAAATATTACCCTAACTCGATAACGCTTACTCTGATTCGGTTAGTTTAAAAATCAGAAAATCTGCACTACAATTAACCTTAAGAACCGTCAACATTTTTGTGTTTAATCTGATTAGTAGTTTAAGAGACATCGAGAACGTTGTGGGGGAAAAAATATTCTGGCAATATTTGAAATATTTTGTTTCTTTTTTTTAACTATAAAAAATAGAAAACGAGTAATATTATGTCCGTTTTTAGTGAGCATATATGTACATATGTAGGTAAGTAAGACAACTATTAATTAACAGGATTAATGAGCATTGAAAAAAATATTCAAATTTTGCATAAAATCTAGTTTTTACGACACAACTTTCTCGATGAAACTAATTACCAGACTCAAACACAATATTTGTATGACTTAATGGTAATATTAGTGCGAATATTTTACGTTACCAAATAGGATAAACTTCTATTGATTTATGCTAATATTTGTTCAACAAATTAACTCGTTTTTTATATAACGGAATATCTCGAAAACTAGAATAAATTGAATAAAATCGAATAGAAAGATATAACCAGGGTTTGAATTGCTTGCTTAAAAATAGCAACAGCAGTAAAATCTTTGATTTGCTTACATCTTCTTCAGCAAAAAAAAACTGAGTTCCTTAGTATTAACATAACATTTTGTTATAAGCGAAGCAAAAAGCAAAAGCAAAAAAAAAGAAGAGCAACACATTTGCTTAAGCTTACTATGTGTCTCTTTGTGCTGCAAAGCAATCAGCAAAGCAATTTTTTGAAAATGTTTGCTGTTGCTTAAGCAATAAGTTAATGTTTGTTTCTTCTTTTGCTGTTGCTGTAAAACAATATTGGAAATCTTTATTTTGCAGACCTTCAAAATTTAGTTTTTTTTATTTACACGTGGTGCCATAATTTTAATATCTCACTGTGAAAGAATTTTCACACTCGTAGTCAGCCACTACTTCACAGTAAAGAGTTAAGCATAAGCAAAAATAAAAATGAAAAACAACTTATTGCTTAAGCAACAGCAAATGTTTTTAAAGTAATTGCTTTGCTGATTGCTTTGGTGCAGAAAGAGACACATAACAAGCTTAAGCAAATGAGTTGCTCTTCTTTTATTTGCTTTTGCTGCACACTTTTTTTAAGCAACAGTTAAGCAATTACATATGCATTAAAAATAGGCAAGCATTTTTAATCACTGGATATAACATTCATTTCATCCAGTCCAAAACCATGTATACTTATATTATTATGTACTTACCCCAAGGATTATATTTGTGTAACATTATATGAATGTCCTTTAAGGCTGGCAACTTTTTCGGATAGTTTAACAGTTTCAAATGTTTCAACAGCTGATTGTGGTAGTATTGAATAAAATAATCAAAATGTTTTATTTTCAATTCATAATTTGTCGATGACAAAAGAAAGTAGTACAAATCTTGAGCTGGAGAACCAAAACGTGGAGTCTGATAGTCTATCAAATATGTTTCTTCAATATTGCCCATAGCATCATGCTTAAACATAACGTTATTGGCCCAACAATCACCATGATTTAGGACATTAAATTCACAAACGTCCACCTTGGCAGCATCGTACAAAGCATCCAACCTGCTATCCTTGTTCTCATACATACGATCATAGTATAATTCATGACCGTCAAATGTTTTAAGACAATCCATTAAGACTTTGGATATACCAGACATCATTCCTCTCATCATTTCGCGAGTTTCTTCTTTAAAGAAACCACTAGATATGGTGTTTTTAAAAGCTCCTTTAGTATCAAATCGCACAGCCGATACTGCATGCCACTGTGCTAGTTTCTGGAGTACACAATGCGTGTGTTCCATATCCAAACCTTCCAGGCGATCGACATTTATAAATCCTTTAGGTTTTAAATCTTCTAAGAGAATATATGGCTGTTGGGTAGATAGTTGATATGATTTGGCACCAAATTTAACTTCTACACCTACATCTTTGTACATCTGTTCAAACTCGGGGACCAACTCATTATACATGGTAGCCTCGATATCAAAAACATCATTACTTTTCATAAACTCGCGAAAAATTTCACTGTCTTGAGTGGTCTTTAACATAAGCGTTAGAGTTTTTGAAGAGCCATCTAAAATTAAAAATAGTTTTCACTTTATTGAAAATGACTTTTAAAATATGTATGTATGTATGTATGTATGTATGTATGTATGTATGTATGTATGTATATACATATTTCAAAATATGTAGTTGTAAAAAACGAATTGACTTAAGATTTAAATATAAAATTGAGATGGACCAAAATTTAGATAAAATGCTAAAAGTGAATTGTCCTCATATGATAAATACTCTCGTATACCATTTAACTCGATGACCGCTTTTAGACGCAGCATTAAGGTGGCATAATTTTCACCAGGACTTAAAGCTTTTTCGGCTTGGAAATCTATAGTTTGTCGAAAGTCTGGATAAATTTCTCTAAAAACTGGTTCAAACAATGAAGCTTCTATCCATGTTGGTATATCGCTATCTTTTGTTGTCTTTTTCTGATCATTAGCCATAATTAAGCTAACAAAACAAAAGTAAATTTAAAAAATTATTATTGAAAACAATTAACTGACAATGAAGTAGCTTTTCGATATAGTCAGAATACTTGTCTAGCGATCAAGATTTAACGTTCCCACACTACTCAGTTCAAAATTACAACTAGACAAATTTCTGTTGAGAATTTAAAACACACAAAAACAAACAAAGTTTTTTTTTCTAATAAAAATTGTTTGTTTTGCTTTTGAGCAAAAATTTAAAAAAATAATGAAATTCAGACGAAAGCTTCAAACTAAAACTAAAAAGCTTTTCTGTTATGCGGGAAGCGTTAATGAAAATGTGTAGTGCTTATCTTCTGTTAAGTAGTTAAATTATTCACTAATTTTGTTTTGATATTTTTATTACAGGGGGCTACACCGCTTCTGAGGAATGGGATTTTTTAGTCAGTATTGATACATTTACTCTGAAACTCAACTAAAAACCACTTAAATTTCCCTTTTTAATAGTCCTTATCTTTTAAAATTTTTTTTGACAGCTCAAATATTACTATTCTGATTTTTTTTATTTTTTTTTTTTTTGAGAATAAGAAAACTACATAATTGTCAGAAACAATTAAATAAATGGTAGTACTGGCCATTTCTACTACTTTTGATTCATTAAATTTCTCAATCTCAGAATGAACTGCAAGTTCTTCCATCTAATCTAGAAAGTTATTTTAACGTAGATTCGCTTATATATTCAGACAATCGGGTATGTTCTGTAATCCGAAACCGAGTGAAATTGAATCCGAATGAAATTTTAAATTGTCATAATTTTTAAATCTTACAATATTTGTATATTATATTTTATACATATGATTAAAGACTATTCACATAACTTCCTTGATTGCTAATGTTTTTAAATAATAGGCGCAACTAAGTTATATTTTTCTTTAAAAATTTATACGATTTCAATTTCACTCCGTTTCGGATTACAGAACATACCTGAATATGTGGATTTTACACAGAGTAAAAATTTATTTTTTCTCTAGAGCAGCAAGTATAAAAAATTAATCAAGAATTAATTATATACTTATTCTCCCCTCTACTGCCGACTTGTCAAACACTGAGTACATTTGAACCTTTAAATTTTCTGTCCATCTGTCCGTCTGTGTTCGGGTTGAAAGCAATTTTTCTAAAGCATCAGAAGAGGCACAGCAAATTAAAGTCCACCAATCTTTTTAATAAAAGTTTAAATTTAAAAACTAATATATGTACATACTATCCCCCATATTTATAAAAATAAAATATATTTAAAATCCATTTAAAACTAATTTTTCATAAAAAAATTGTTCAAAAATATATTTCAAATAAATTTTTTTAAATATGGGTGTATATTTTCATAAAAATAATTTTGTTTTAAACATTTTAGTTTTTTAACTTATTTATGTCTAATAAATTGAACCCTGCCAAAACTATTTAATTCCTTCTGCCGTTGCACAGTAGCTCGTATACCTCTGTTCAAATACAGAATACTTTTTACCGCGAAAAAATAATTGATTTCTAACAAAAATAGAAATAAAATCTCGAATGTAAACAATTTTATGAATTTAAATAACAGCACACTGATTACTTCCGGATCAGGACTGAAACCACGCACATATTTCGGCAATCTAGCCGGACATTATTTTTTTTAGCTTCTATATAAAATTTACTGACTGCCCATAGATTAACGAAACTTGACAGAAAAATCTCTTATAGTCATAGGCTGTTCAAGCTATAAAATAAAAAAACCAGACCAAGGAGAACAAAATTCCCCTTAGAATAACTAGTCCTACCTCTGAAATATTAAATTTTTTTTTAAGTTTCCCCATACTTTTGTTTGTCAAATGCAACTTTTATAATCAGCAAATGTGTAATAACCTAAACTTGGATCCTGAAGATTATGGGCAGAGGGAGGTATCCCTCAAAATGGCCCCCACTCTCAAAAACCTTACCACTTTTTTTTGAAAAAAAATTACCAAAAAATCCTTTTTTTATTTCGAAAGAAATTTTTTATTATAAAAATTTAAAATAAAATTTTTTTTTTTAAAATAAGATTTTTGTTTTCAACAACAGGAGGTTATATCATATGTACGTAACATGGGTACGTTTGAACACAAAAATTATAAACCATATGTAAAACACTGATTTTGACATAAACATGAAATTCCATATGGATAGCAATTTTGACAGTACATATGACTTCTACACTCAATGTAAACACACCTTTAAATTTTTACATTTCTCCAAATAAGATAGGCCCTGAAACCGCTTTGATTGCTAAAAATTTCTGGAAGCAATACTGTTATTCTAATAGAAACTTATGAAAAATTTACTTTAGATATTGCAATTCAATTTATTTTATATTATCTCTTCTCAAATGTCTTGTTACTGTTAATAAAAAGCTATACATCATTAAGTGATTTTAATTGTAGTAAATTGCGGAAATAATATTCAATAACTACGAGTATCTGTTTTTTTTAATACATGCACAAATTTATAATTAAACTTTTTGCAGCAAATTTTAGATAACATTTTATAAAAGTAATTAAACAAAGCATATGAATATACAAACACCCAAATGTATTAATTAATAAAACAAACAAAAACATCTAACTATAGTAATTTAAAACACATTTAAAAATGTGGATTGATGTTGATGGCTTCTATACGGCTGTCTTCACCAAAAAATGGAACCACAAGTGCAAAGCAAACGAACTCTCGCAAGAAAAAATAAAACACAAGAAGTTTAATTTTTTCTATTTTAAGAAGTAGAAGTTACAAATTAACTTTCCTTCCGTTTATTTGTTTCACAATATTTTTAAAAGATTTTTTTAGTTAAATTACAATTTTATTAAAATTCAAAAAAAATATAAAGAACAATATTTTTATAGGCGCGAACGACAACGAACTTGTTAAGATCAAAAAAAAACTTGAATATATATTAAAGTCACAAAAAACTTAACGAAAAAGGTAACTAAAATGAAGTCTTTGATGATTACAGCGCCCCTTAGATGTCAGCATCTATCATCAGATATGAACCAGGGTTGGAAACTTTACTCTTCAGACTTCAACATCCCGGCCGCCTTGCAGTACTGCAAACTGAATCCAAGCCAAAGACCTATCTAGTTAGAAAAAAAAAAATAGAGAAAAAACAAAAAAGTAAAAAATATTCCCAAAGATTCCAATTCATTGACATGACGATTCCATTTATGTATTTATTAATTACAAACAAATTAAAAAAAATAAATTAAATAATTAGGCTGATCTCCAGGAGCTCATCAATCCATTTTAGCATCCAGTAACTCAAACCAAACGAAAACATTAAAAGTAACTGGAGGATTAAAAAAAATCAAAAAATTAGTAGAAGTATCATGATTTAGTAGTTTAAAAGCGATTAAATCAGCATATACTTTCGTACAACGTTCATGGACTACATGATCCAGATATCAAGTATCCGAAAATGGAAAACTGCGCGAGTGGCTTTCCAAACGACCCACCAGATACACCATTTCTAATAATCTTGGTGTAAACATCACATCCGAGCTTTATTTGGACCGGAGCCGACACAAAGAATTGAGGATCCGCCAATTGAAAACCGGGAAACTCATCCGCAATTCGTCCGTCAATCGACTTTGACGGTGTTATCATTTTAAAACGCCTTCTAACAGTGGCATATGTTTCAACCGTATCGCTGTTGCCATGGTTTCCTCTTAATACCAACAAACATTTTTCAGTTTGCCCTACACAAACTGTTTTGGCATTAAGTTTCCGCACTACTTCATCAGATATCACTGATGTCTCCGAGCCAGGATCGATAAGTGCCCGTTCAAAAGCATATCGGCTACCTACCACAATTTTAACAATTGCGGTGGGTTTTACTAGTACACTCTCTGTGAGTTGGTACGTCGGCAACAAAACTACATCTTTGCTTCTTTGGCAAACTTCTCTTCTTCGTGCAGTTGCTTTATGGTTTCCTGGATTAGCAGGAACCAGGGCTCGAGACGAACTAGGTCTTTCGCCCTCCCGACCATTGGACGAACGAGGTCCCCTGGCTAAGTCTTGGGACGAACGAGGTCCTCTACTCTTTGGGCCGGTCGACGAACTAGGTCGACTTTTACAGCGCTTTACATGTTTGGCTTTTTTTGAGCTAGACGAACGAGGTCTTATGCTCGACTTATGCAAAAGCGTGTGATGCATATCACCGCAGCGCTTACATTTGCCCGTACTCTCACAAGTACGCCAGGTATGGTCGTGGCTCAAGCAACTAGCACAGTATTTATAAATAGATACAAGCTGCATCCGTTCTTGAATATCTACTTGTAGGAACTTTTCACAGAAACGTAATGGATGACTCTTCAAACATACTCTGCAAACCATTTTGTTAGAAGACCGATTTTCAGCGTACTTTTTTGACGAAACCATGATACTGTAAAAAAAAATATTAAATAAAGACTAATGAGTTGGAAGTACTATTAACTTCACAACTGGTCTAGTGATTTTGCCACGCTCTGTTTTCAATTCTACAACTCTGACGTGGCCATCTTTTCCTAAATGTAACTTCTCTACTCGACCCATACGCCATTCATTTGTAGGCAAGTTGTCCTCACGAATAACTACAAGATCACCAACTTCCAAATCTTTTTGCAAACACTTCCATTTATACCGTTTTTGAAGATCTTTTAAATAATCATGTTTCCATTTGGCACACAAACGCTGATTCAATGCCTTAACGCGCTGCCATCGATTAGTAATTGACAGCGGTGATTCTAAAATGTCTACTTCAGGAGGGGCTAAAAGTGACCCGCCAATAAGAAAATGACCAGGCGTTAAAACATCTAGATTTTCAACATTTTCTGTTAACGGGCACAACGGTCGGGAATTTAAACAAGATTCTATACGCGCTAACAAAGTTGAAAATTCTTCAAATGTGTATTTAAGATTTCCAGCAATTCGTTTGAAATGATGTTTGAAGCTTTTTACGCCTGCTTCCCATAAACCTCCTATATGAGGCGCACTAGCAGGGTTGAAATGCCATTCAAGGCCTTGGGGTCCGTATTTCGTATTCACTTGACAACCAGTGTTTCGAAGAAAATCACTAAATTCTGATTTTATGACCTTTGAAGCTCCTACAAAATTTGTGCCGTTATCAGAATACATTTTCTTTGGATAACCTCGTCGGGAAACAAATCTCTCAAAGGCTGCCAAGAAAGCTGGCGTAGACAAACTATTAACCGCCTCCAAATGAACCGCCTTTGTGGCAAAGCATACAAATAAACAAACGTAACCCTTTGTAATTAAGCAAGCTCGACCCGTATAGTTCCGAATATCAAAAGGCCCTGTGAAGTCCACACCAGTAGTGGTAAAAGGTCGAGAAATCACCGTTCTAGAAGTAGGAAGGGCTGCCATAATTTGACTTTGCGTTGCCTTTTTCTGCAAAGTGCAAACTTTACAACGACCGATTATCGTCTTGATTAAATTTTTAGCATGCGGAATAAAAAATTCAGTGCGTACAACTCTAAGCATCAATTGATTTCCCCCGTGCAACGTAATTCGATGAATAAACTCAATAAACAATTTGGAAAACTGACAACCTGGATGCAGTACTATAGGAAATCGCTCATTATATGTTAAATTTGGAGCGTTCGCCAAACGCCCACCAACACGAATTATTCCCCTTTTGTCTAGAAAGGGAGCCAAGTTTAACAGTTTTCCTTCTAAAATTGGCTGATCATTGGACAATTTATAATACTCTGTAGCAAAAAAGGCTTTTTGAGATACGATAATCAGCTTCTCTTTAACCGATTGAATCTCTGCTGAACTAATTTCTGAACCCGAAAAATTATTCTCCTGTTTTAAAATGATCTTCCAACCTCTTACTACAAATGCTAAAACACGCAAAGCTCGCGAATAAGAAGAAAAATTTTCTAATAAGTCGTAAAACGATTTGAAGTATACAAAAAATACTTGAAATTTACGTTCTTCCTCCTTGGTTCCAAAATCACCTACCGACGCATTATCCCATCGATCGGAAGAAGAACAGAGCCAAGTAGGTCCATGCCACCAAAGCTGGTTTTGGACTAAGTCCTGCGGCCGCACACCTCTACTTATCAAATCGGCAGGGTTGTCCTTTGAACAAACGTGTCTCCAGCTATTTTTGTCAATTTTTTCAACAATTTTTGATACCCTATTTGCTACAAAGGTTGTCCATGTACTCGATGGTTTCTGAAGCCAAGCTAAAACAATCATTGAATCGCTCCATGCATAGAGTTTTGTACGGTCTTTATCAAATTTAAAATCAGTTTTTACTGTATTCATCAAATCCGCCAAAAGATAAGCACCACACAGTTCCAAACGCGGCAGAGATATAGTTTTCAAAGGAGCTACTCTAGACTTCGCTAACAACAAATTAGACTGAATAATACCATTTTCGTCCAAAAGTCGTACATACACACAAGCGCCATATGCCTTTTCTGAGGCGTCAGAAAAACCATGAATTTCCACATTACTGGAAGGTGTAAACCCTACCCAACGACAAATTTTTATTTTATCAATGCCGCCATAGTCATCAATAAATTGTTGCCATTTCTGGCTACTATTTTCACATAGACCTTCATCCCAATCTATTTTCTCGCTCCAAATTTGTTGCATCAACATTTTTGCAACTACGATTATCGGTCCTAGCCATCCAGCGGGATCAAACAGCTTCGCGATAATGGACAACACTTCTCGCTTCGTAAAATTTCCTTTTGCAGGAATAGGAGTAGTTTTAAAATAAAACTCATCAACCTTAGCATTCCACCTTATGCCCAATGTTTTGGTGTTGCTGTCGTCATTGATTTCCAAAAAATGGCGATTCAAAAGAAAATCAACGGGTAAATTTTGCAAAATACGTTCATCGTTTGACGTCCATTTTCTCATCGAAAATCCAGCTGATGATAATGCTAATAATAATTGATCACGAGCCGCAATCGCTAAAGAAATATCATGCGTACCCGCCAAAGCATCATCTACGTACATCATTCGACGCAAAATTTTTGAAGCGAGCGGCCATTTTTCCTCAACATCACTTGCCAGTTGATGCAACGTTCTAATCGCTAAATAAGGCGCGCAATTTACTCCAAAAGTGACGGTTTGTAATTCAAAATCTTTTAGATCATGCGTTGGATGACTGCGGAAAACAATACGCTGAAATTTCGTTTGTTTCGGTTCCACTAAAATTTGTCGATACATTTTCTCGATGTCCCCATTAAAAACATAACGAAAAAACCGCCATCTAATTATTAACAACATTAAGTCATTCTGCAAAACAGGTCCAGTAAACAAGACATCGTTAAGACTTAGACCTGAAGACGAACAACTTGAGGCATTAAAAACTACTCGAACTTTAGTAGATGTACTTTCAGGCTTAAAAACCGCATGATGTGGTAAATAAAACGTTCTTGAAAAATCCGACTCAGCTGGTTGAACCTGAACCATGTGACTTAAAGTTTCATATTCGGCAAGAACACTATCATAAGTTGCTTTAAGAGCTGGTTTCTTTAAAAGAGAAACCTCATTTCTAAAGAACTGTCGTTGTGCCTTTTCACGAGAACATCCAAGACCACTATCAACTAAATATTGTGGCTTAAACGGCAAAGAAACTATATAACGCCCATCCACGTTACGTCTCGTAGTGTTTCTGAAATGCTCTTCACAATATTCCTCCTCGGGTGAGAGCTTAGAAACTCTTGGAGGTTCTTCCAGAGCCCAAAATTTCTCCAGCTGTCTTGCTAGGCCCACCTCCGTGTGATAGGAAACAAATGTAGTGAATGACCTCTTTTCACAATCTGTAAGAGCACCAGTTAAAATCCACCCAAATATAGTTTCTTGAGCTATTAAATTGCCAAGAACGTTTCGCCTGACACCATCTCTCATAATTTTAGAATAAATGTCAGCACCAATGAGCAAATCGATGCTACCGCTTTTTGCAAAATTCGGATCGGCTAATTGTAAACCTACTAACGAGGACGATTGGGATATATTAACTGACTCCGTTGGCATATTTCCCGTTAATTTAGGTAGTACCAAACCTTCTATATTCAGTCTTGGGTGGCTACTAAATCGAGAGGTCAACTCAAAAGAACAAATTCTCTGTACCGAACCCGCAAAGGCATTATTCAACCCAGAAACCTGAGCTTTAATTTGGCTAACCGGCAAGTTAAGTTTTCGTTGCAATCTTTCAGAAATAAAAGTTGCCTGGGACCCCGAATCAATGAGAGCTCTTGCACAAAATACTTCACCATGAGAAACAATATTGACAACAGCAGTTCCCAAAAGAACTTGTCGCGAGGTTACAGCGAAGCAGTTTTGAACAGTCGCATTCTGTAATGCTGTCTGACTCGTACTAGGCCCATCATTTTGGCAGTCATTTACAACCTCCCTATGCAGCAATGAATGATGTTTCATTTTGCATGCAGAGCAACTGAAGGTGCTTTTACAGGAGCTTAGTTTATGACCCTCACTGAGGCAATTTATGCATAAATTATTCCTTTTAACGACTAAAAATCTTTCACCAGGGTTCATTCCGAGAAATTTAGGGCAGGTTCGTAGCAAATGATCCTTCGAGCAACTAGGACATGATCTTTTTATCACTTTTGCCTGATAAGTTCTAACTCTATTGTTAGAAAAATAACCTTTTCTATTCTGTAAACCATTACTTTGAGAATGAGGAATATTTGTTGACAAAGAGTTTCTACTAGAGCTGGGTTTTGCGCTATAAACTGTGGGATTTGCTTTTATACCAGAAACGGTTTCTAAAGACTGAAAACGAGATGTAAGAAAGACATCCATATCATCCCATTTTGGGATTTCTGTCTTGTCAATAATTGACTGCTCCCATAACGATAAAGTCAGATTAGGTAGTTTCATAGAGCATAGAAAAATAAAAATCGAATCCCAGTTTCCGATATCAATTTCATGCAAACGAAGCGCTGAAATACAATTATTTATATCTCTTTGCAAGCGTTTTATTTCAGTAGCGGACTCTGATTTAACTTCAACCAAATTAAACAAAATTTTTAACTGTATATTAACAAGAATCCTCTTGTTTTCGTACCTATCTTTTAAATTTTTCCATGCAGACTCAAAACCGTCATTAGTAAGGGGAGATTTTTTTACGATGTCTAAAGCTTCATCCCTAGTGTTTTGTCTTAGATAAAATAACTTTTCAACTGCAGTTAGTGAGGTACCGTTTATATACACTGCCACAAACATATCTCTAAAGGCTGGCCAGGACTGGTAATCACCATAAAAAGGTTCGGTGGTACAGGGTGGCAGCCTAATATGACGACCTCCAAAACTAGGTTCTTCATTCGGATTAGCTACGCAATGAGTAGAAGAAAACGTGGCGGAAGTTGGTTTACTAATAAATGATTGGGCTAATGCACCCATTAAAGCAGCACAAGTAACGTAGGCTAATTTACATTCCTTGAAAAGAATCTTAGCTGCTTCAAAATCTTCCTCAGAGTCAGCGTTATCACTTGAAGTAGCAAAGGTTTCATATGAAACTCTCACTTTTTCCCACAAGGTCTTGAACTCTTCCTTCTCAAGTTCAATCGTAAAAGATGTTTGGTTAGCTTTGTCAGTTTCATTAAAATCATTCTCAAATTCAAGAAGAAGTCCAGCATACTTCTCAAATGTGTTTAAGTTAGCAGATTTTAACATTTTTTATTAAAAAGCTCGCAAATATTCAAAATAAAAAATTAATAAATCGATTTAAGAGATATTTAAATTTTCCAACCAACAAAAAATTTAATTTCACTTAAAAAAAATTAAAAATTGTATATAAAATAATTTACTAAATTATGTTATACACAAGGGCAACACAAAAATCGAAAACAAATTAAGAAATTGTTTAAAATTTTTATTTTCCGCAAAATAAGAAAATTTATATTTCGTGCTATCTTTCTGCACAACACTGTTGGTTTCAAAAGTACACCACTTTTTGCAAAATTAATTTCAATTTCAAAAAAACAAAATTTTTCAACCAAATATTAAGAAAAAAAATTAAATCTTTTATAACAAAAATATAAAAGACAATTGGTACGACCCTAATGTGCAAAAGAAAACACTAAAAGTTTCATGCACTACTTTTTTTCAAAAAGAATATTATTCCAAACTATATTGGCTAATAACAAAAAAATAATGAATTTATTAATACAAAAATAACAATAAACTCACTTTTTTTTAAATTATCACAAATTTGTTTATTGTTGAAATATGTTTTTTCTTATTTTGCTTTGTGGTGGTTGTTTTTGATTTATGTATGTACGTACGTATGTACATATGTATATATTTTAATAAGTTTAACTAACCACCGTTTTATATTTCTTTTGTTTTGTTTTAGCACACACTTTTTTTAATATAAATAAAACAATATTTTGTGCAATTACAAACACAAAAAATTAATTAAAAGATTATTAAATTAATACACAAATTAAAAAATCTATCAAAAAGCACAATGTAAAAATAACGTGAAGAAGCATAAACACAACAAAATCAAAAACTAATTTAAGGAAGTGTCCTGTTGATCGCGTTGAAGAATTAAAAACAGGGTGACTCAACTAAAATAATTAGTTTGTGGCTGTGCTAATTTACATAAGTAATTCAAAGCTTTAAACAAAAGGAATTTTTTAACAGTACAAAACAAACACTGTTAAATATAATTTTCTTGTATGTTTTATAAACAAAATCTTACAAGAAAAATGTAAAACGAAATAAATGAAAAAAATATCACCTTAACTTTTCAAATATATGTATCTCGAAACAAACTTGAGGTTCCACAAACAAAATTCCAGAAATCCGGTTCGAAGGACCAATAAAAATGTGGATTGATGTTGATGGCTTCTATACGGCTGTCTTCACCAAAAAATGGAACCACAAGTGCAAAGCAAACGAACTCTCGCAAGAAAAAATAAAACACAAGAAGTTTAATTTTTTCTGTTTTAAGAAGTAGAAGTTACAAATTAACTTTCCTTCCGTTTATTTGTTTCACAATATTTTTAAAAGATTTTTTTAGTTAAATTACAATTTTATTAAAATTCAAAAAAAATATAAAGAACAATATTTTTATAGGCGCGAACGACAACGAACTTGTTAAGATCAAAAAAAAAACTTGAATATATATTAAAGTCACAAAAAACTTAACGAAAAAGGTAACTAAAATGAAGTCTTTGATGATTACAGCGCCCCTTAGATGTCAGCATCTATCATCAGATATGAACCAGGGTTGGAAACTTTACTCTTCAGACTTCAACACATTAGTAAATAAATTTTCTTAGTAACTAAAATATATGTTCTAACATTACAATTTACTTAACATACAGTTTATGAAAGTGTACAACAGTTATTTGTAATTTTATATAGCCCCACGATTATACAGCCAAGGTAAAAGCATTTCACAATGTTTTCGATAACGAGCATTTGAATACATTTCAATTTTTAGTTTAGTGCCGGCATCACTATCACCAAAAAAATTATCTAAGTTAGCATCATCCTGAGGATCCAGAAGAACTGCAGCCATGACACCGGTCACGGTAGATAAAGCTAAAAGAAAATGCTACTAATTACTAATACACACGACATTAATCAGTATGATGATTTAAATTACGCTCGCTACCCGAGCATCTAAACATTGCTTCTTAGGTTACTTGGGACACTGACTTTAAATCTGCACTATCCTAGTTTTCGAGATATTAGTTTATACCTAAATTGAGGGAAGTTCTACAAAAATATTACCCTAACTCGATAACGCTTACTCTGATTCGGTTAGTTTAAAAATCAGAAAATCTGCACTACAATTAACCTTAAGAACCGTCAACATTTTTGTGTTTAATCTGATTAGTAGTTTAAGAGATATCGAGAACGTTGTGGGGGAAAAAATATTCTGGCAATATTTGAAATATTTTGTTTCTTTTTTTTAACTATAAAAAATAGAAAACGAGTAATATTATGTCCGTTTTTAGTGAGCATATATGTACATATGTAGGTAAGTAAGACAACTATTAATTAACAGGATTAATGAGCATTGAAAAAAATATTCAAATTTTGCATAAAATCTAGTTTTTACGACACAACTTTCTCGATGAAACTAATTACCAGACTCAAACACAATATTTGTATGACTTAATGGTAATATTAGTGCGAATATTTTACGTTACCAAATAGGATAAACTTCTATTGATTTATGCTAATATTTGTTCAACAAATTAACTCGTTTTTTATATAACGGAATATCTCGAAAACTAGAATAAATTGAATAAAATCGAATAGAAAGATATAACCAGGGTTTGAATTGCTTGCTTAAAAATAGTAACAGCAGTAAAATCTTTGATTTGCTTACATCTTTTTCAGCAAAAAAAACTCTGAATTCCTTAGTATTAACATAACATTTTGTTATAAGCGAAGCAAAAGCAAAAAAAAAGAAGAGCAACACATTTGCTTAAGCTTACTATGTGTCTCTTTGTGCTGCAAAGCAATCAGCAAAGCAATTTTTTGAAAATGTTTGCTGTTGCTTAAGCAATAAGTTAATGTTTGTTTCTTCTTTTGCTGTTGCTGTAAAACAATATTGGAAATCTTTATTTTGCAGACCTTCAAAATTTAGTTTTTTTTTTATTTACACGTGGTGCCATAATTTTAATATCTCACTGTGAAAGAATTTTCTAAAACTTAAAACTGAAGCAGCAAGTAACAGCAAAACAGCACTCGTAGTCAGCCACTACTTCACAGTAAAGAGTTAAGCATAAGCAAAAATATAAATGAAGAACAACTTATTGCTTAAGCAACAGCAAATGTTTTTAAAGTAATTGCTTTGCTGCAGAAAGAGACACATAGCAAGCTTAAGCAAATGAGTTGCTCTTCTTTTATTTGCTTTTGCTGCACACTTTTTTTAAGCAACAGTTAAGCAATTACGTATGCATGCAAAATAGTCAAGCATTTCAATCACTGGATATAACATTCATTTCATCCAGTCCAAAACCATGTATACTTGTATTATTATGTACTTACCCCAAGGATTATATTTGTGTAACATTATATGAATGTCCTTTAAGGCTGGCAACTTTTTCGAATAGTTTAAGAGTTTCAAATGTTTCAACAGCTGATTGTGGTAGTATTGAATAAAGTAATCAAAATGTTTTATTTTCAATCCATAATTTGTCGACGACAAAAGAAAGTAGTATAAATCTTGAGCTGGAGAACCATAACATGGAATCTGATAGTCTATCAAATATGTTTCTTCAATATTGCCCATAGCATCATGCTTAAACATAACATTATTGGTCCAACAATCACCATGATTTAGGACATTAAATTCACAAGCGTCCTCCTTGGCAGCATCGTACAAAGCATCCAACCTGCTATCCTTGTTCTCATACATACGATCATAGTATAATTCATGACCGTCAAATGTTTTAAGACAATCCATTAAGACTTTGGATATACCAGACATCATTCCTCTCATCATTTCGCGAGTTTCTTCTTTAAAGAAACCACTAGATATGGTGTTTTTAAAAGCTCCTTTAGTAGCAACTCGCACAGCCGATACTGCATGCCACTGTGCTAGTTTCTGGAGTACACAATGCGTGTGTTCCATATCCAAACCCTCCAAGCGATCGACATTTATAAATCCTTTAGGTTTTAAATCTTCTAAGAGAATATATGGCTGTTGGGTAGATAGTTGATATGATTTGGCACCAAATTTAACTTCTACACCTACATCTTTGTACATCTGTTCAAACTCGGGCACCAACTCATTATACATGGTAGCCTCGATATCAAAAACATCATTACTTTTCATATACTCGCGAAAAATTTCACTGTCTTGAGTGGTCTTTAACATAAGCGTTAGAGTTTTTGAAGAGCCATCTAAAATTAAAAATAGTTTTCACTTTATTGAAAATGACTTTTAAAATATGTATGTATGTATGTATGTATGTATGTATGTATGTATGTATGTATGTATGTATGTATATACATATTTCAAAATATGTAGTTGTAAAAAACGAATTGACTTAAGATTTAAATATAAAATTGAGATGGACCAAAATTTAGATAAAATGCTAAAAGTGAATTGTCCTCATATGATAAATACTCTCGTATACCATTTAACTCGATGACCGCTTTTAGACGCAGCATTAAGGTGGCATAATTTTCACCAGGACTTAAAGCTTTTTCGGCTTGGAAATCTATAGTTTGTCGAAAGTCTGGATAAATTTCTCTAAAAACTGGTTCAAACAATGAAGCTTCTATCCATGTTGGTATATCGCTATCTTTTGTTGTCTTTTTCTGATCATTAGCCATAATTAAGCTAACAAAACAAAAGTAAATTTAAAAAATTATTATTGAAAACAATTAACTGACAATGAAGTAGCTTGTCTAGCGATCAAGATTTAACGTTCCCACACTCAGTTCAAAATTACAACTAAACAAATTTCTGTTGAGAATTTAAAACACACAAAAACAAAGCTTTTTTTTCTAATAAAAATTGTTTGTTTTGCTTTTGAGCAAAAATTTAAAAAAATAATGAAATTCAGACGAAAGCTTCAAACTAAAACTGAAAAGCTTTTCTGTTATGCGGGAAGCGTTAATGAAAATGTGTAGTGCTTATCTTCTGTTAAGTAGTTAAATTATTCACTAATTTTGTTTTGATATTTTTATTACAGGGGGCAAAAATTTAAAAAAATAATGAAATTCAGACGAAAGCTTCAAACTAAAACTGAAAAGCTTTTCTGTTATGCGGGAAGCGTTAATGAAAATGTGTAGTGCTTATCTTCTGTTAAGTAGTTAAATTATTCACTAATTTTGTTTTGATATTTTTATTACAGGGGGCAAAAATTTAAAAAAATAATGAAATTCAGACGAAAGCTTCAAACTAAAACTGAAAAGCTTTTCTGTTATGCGGGAAGCGTTAATGAAAATGTGTAGTGCTTATCTTCTGTTAAGTAGTTAAATTATTCACTAATTTTGTTTTGATATTTTTATTACAGGGGGCTACACCGCTTCTGAGGAATGGGATTTTTTAGTCAGTATTGATACATTTACTCTGAAACTCAACTAAAAACCACTTAAATTTCCCTTTTTAATAGTCCTTATCTTTTAAAATTTTTTTTGACAGCTCAAATATTACTATTCTGATTTTTTTTATTTTTTTTTTTTTGAGAATAAGAAAACTACATAATTGTCAGAAACAATTAAATAAATGGTAGTACTGGCCATTTCTACTACTTTTGATTCATTAAATTTCTCAATCTCAGAATGAACTGCAAGTTCTTCCATCTAATCTAGAAAGTAGATTCGCTTATATATTCAGACAATCGGGTATGTTCTGTAATCCGAAACCGAGTGAAATTGAATCCGAATGAAATTTTAAATTGTCATAATTTTTAAATCTTACAATATTTGTATATTATATTTTATACATATGATTAAAGACTATTCACATAACTTCCTTGATTGCTAATGTTTTTAAATAATAGGCGCAACTAAGTTATATTTTTCTTTAAAAATTTATACGATTTCAATTTCACTCCGTTTCGGATTACAGAACATACCTGAATATGTGGATTTTACACAGAGTAAAAATTTATTTTTTCTCTAGAGCAGCAAGTATAAAAAATTAATCAAGAATTAATTATATACTTATTCTCCCCTCTACTGCCGACTTGTCAAACACTGAGTACATTTGAACCTTTAAATTTTCTGTCCATCTGTCCGTCTGTGTTCGGGTTGAAAGCAATTTTTCTAAAGCATCAGAAGAGGCACAGCAAATTAAAGTCCACCAATCTGCCAAGCATAGTTTATAGTATGCCGATAGATCCACAGGGTGCCCACTGGGAACCAGGAACAGTCAATAGGCACATTGCAGGGTCAATATGACCACTCCAATGTACAATATAGACTGTCCTAACTTTTACAAAAAAAAAATCTGTAAAATTTTTAAAAAAAGCTTTCGATAAAATTTTTATAAAAAGTTTCAAAAAAATTTTACACAAAATTTTTAGGAAATATTTTCGATAAATTTCGGTAAATTTTTAATAAAAGTTTTACAAAAAAAATTTTGATAAAATATTAACAAAAAATTTTGGTAAAATTTTTAGAAAAAAATTTCGATAAAAGTTGTAACAACGTTTTTGTGCCTGTCGCATTCGATTTTATATAGTATTTATGTTTAACAATGTTATGACCACCTTGCAGTTACCACTAACTATTAAGTATTATTTGCGGATAACGTCAACGAGAATATTCAACGTTATCTTACTTTAAGAGAGCTGGGTTAATAAATGAAGATGTATGTAAACTGTATCGTTTGTGGAAGAAGCATACAGCTTGTTTAGTCGTCTATCAATAACGGTTACAAAAATGGAACCATAGAGGTCAAATAGCATCACCTGTTAATTTTCAGTTTTCAATTAGTCTCTTGTTGTTATTTAACCACAAAAATTCTTTGTTCACGACCATATACATATATCAAATAACATCAACTTTAAATATTTATAATTGTTATAATTATCAACTGTTTGCCTATAAAGTTTCCAAAGATAGGACTATATAGGTCAAATTACATCAAAAATGGGGGACACTCTTTAATTTTGAAATTTAGGTTTTTATTACTTTTTGTTATTGGGAGCTATAGAGATACACACTTCACTAAAATATTAAATTGGTTTACGGTTCATAATATACGTAAAAACTTGTTTGTTATATGAGGTCATCCTTTAATTTTTAAAAATAAGAACTTTTATTTTAAATGGGACCACTCTGTAAGTATAACCTTTCTAATAAAGAAAACATTTTCAAAATCAGTTCAGAAACATAAAAAAGGCAACTTGGCTAAAAATGAGGAAAAATTGGAAGAGCTGTATAGTTTTTTGGGCATAATCAGGAGGGGGCAGGGGGTAGTTTCCTTACTCCCAAATTTTGTGAACGCTCTACAGGTCATACCGTATGATATATTAAAACGAAATTAAGTATGTGCCTTTGGTATATGGAAATGAAGAGCTGTGGCAATTTTGGGCATAATTGGGAAGGGGCAAGGGGTAGTTTACTAACTCCTAAATTTTGTGAACGCTCTACAGGTCATACCGCGCATGATATCAAATTGAAATTCAGTGCGATTTTTCGATTCGAATATACTTTGAACTTATATTCTTTACGTAATATATTCATAAAAAAAATCTGTTTCCATTAGGAACACTTGAGTGTAGACCACTCCAGGTTTTTTTATTTATATTTTAGAGTGGGACCAAGGTTGGCTTAAATGTTACTACATATTTTCCAGGTTTAACGAATATTTAACCCAGTTTGTCTACAAATTTTTTTCAGTTTGTAATCAAAAAAAATGTCTATGGTGTACCCCTAAGCCCCATTAAAAAACCTATGTAAATTAAAAAACAAAATAAAACACTATCTCAATAATTTAATTTAATTGAAGCTTATGAAATATCCTTTAAAATGAGCTTTTACTCATTTATCTAGGCTTATTATAGAACTGGAATTAGAATACATTTTATCATCAAGCCCATATGCAAAAATGAGATATTTTCCTATTTTGATAACTGGATAACTAAAAAAGCTTTAAGAAATAGAATTTTTTTAAAATAATATTTGGATTCAGAGAGTTATGGAAAAAAGTTACAATTAAATTGGAAGTGGTAAGTTTAAAAATATATATATATTTTTTTTTTTTTTGGTTTAAATTACAAAATCAGATAAATATAGTACAAATTATGCCAAAAAAAATATGTCAACTAAAATAAATTAGCTGAAGTTAAATCTTCGAAGTTTCTTATATTTTACATCGCTGTTTTCAATTTTATTAAAATTGTAAAAATATACTATATTAATATAGAAAGTTAATTTAATTATATTAGTCAAACTATTTATTAACATACTATTTATTAACATAACTTCGTTCCATTCTCTATAAGTTAAAAGAATATTTTTTGCAAATTATGGTATTAATTTTGAAGAAAACTAAGAAAACTTTGTTAGTTTTTATAAGCTAATAAGGCCTGGTGTTTATTATAGTAAATAAAAATCCATTTTATTTAGTTTTCCCAACGTTTCGTAGATGTTTTGTCTACTTTTTCAAGGGATGGTCTATTTAAAATATAAAAACAATTAGTTTTAAACACATATTCAACAATGAAAAATTAACACTTACAAAAAGTATGAATTATTACATTAGAAAAAATAAAAACAATAGTAGTTTTATAATTAAAAACATATTATAATTTTGGTGTTTATTTTAGGGCAACTCTGTAACTTGTGTTAATGTTCGCTGTGTCTTCTTTTAAATTCATTGTTTTATTTATTCTTTGTTGTATTCGCAAACTTTCAATAGTATATCTTTTCCTTTCTATCATTTCTGTGTCCAGTATTTTAACACTTTCAAAGTCAGCTGCATGTCCCGTTTGTAGAATGTGTTGCGCAAGTGCTGTTGTTTCTTTCTTTTTGTTTATGTCCAATATATGTTCGTTCATCCTTGTCTCAACACTTCTTTTTGTTGTACCAATGTAAATAAGTTCACAATTCTCATTGTTTTTCCCTTTGCACTTTATTTCATATACAACGTTGCTTTGTTTTAGTTTGTCAATTGGTGTTTTTGTTTTTGAAAAAATAGTGTTTATCGTTTTG
Organism: Phasia obesa; assembly: GCA_949628195.1. Lineage (NCBI taxonomy): Eukaryota > Metazoa > Arthropoda > Insecta > Diptera > Tachinidae > Phasia > Phasia obesa. Next base: position 167,229,072 of record OX451215.1, on the reverse strand, counting down.
CTTGTATGCAAAATGCATATTAGTTGAGTTTATTGTTCTTTTTAGGTTGTTGTTGTCAAAGAGGTTGGGAACATATGGTACACTGTGAAATATTTTTTGCTCTTCTCGTATAGAACTAGTTGTGTTGCGTGAATTATTATTACTTAATTGTTTCTTTGTATTCTCAACAAGTGAATTTGATGATATGATATTGTTAATGATATTGTTTATCACTTATGAGTAATACTCTCCTTATGAAACTGATAGCTGTATTTATAATTTGACTTTTAGGTTGAGTTGAATAAAAGTTCATAATTCTGCCCGACGATGTTGCTTTGGTATACCAGTCAAAATTAATCTCATTGTTAACTCTATGTAACATGGCGTCTAAAAATGCGATTCTATTATCCTGTTCTACCTCCATTGTAAACTTAATTTTTGGATGAAAGCCGTTGAGAATTGATAAAATAATGTCTTTATCCTTGGCTTGGATTATAGCCAATACGTCGTCTACATATTTCGTAATGTATTTAATGTTTATCCCAATTTCCTTAATTTTTGGTAAGTGCGTCGTCAAGTAGGCTGTCAAGTATTATATCCGCTACGGTAGGTGACAGAGGATTCCCCATAGGCATTCCAAAAATTTGATTGTATATAATATTGTCATGGATAAAATAGTTGTTGTCTTTAATGCAGAAATTTAATAACTGGAGAAATTTCGAACGAGGTATTTTTGTTATTCCTTCAATTTTATTCCATTTGCTCAATATATTTCTAGTGGCTAAATGAATTGGTATATTAGTGAAGAGAGAAATGACGTCAAACGAAACTAAAATTTCGTTATCTTCAAGTTTAGTGTTAGCAAGCTCGTTTTTAAGTTCCAGCGAATTTTTAATATTGTATTTTTCCGAGATTACTTTTCTGAGAATACTGCCTATAAATTTTGAAAGTTGGTAACACGGTACTTGAAAAGAGGAAACTATTGGTCTAAGCGGGATTCCTGCCTTATGAATTTTGGGTAAACCATAAATCCTTGGGGCTGTTGCTGCTGAAGAAGTTAACTTTCGTTTTTGCCATGTGTCAATATAGCCGTTTTTATGTAGGTCAGAAACGATTTTGTTGTTTTCTTTTTGTAATTTAACTGTAGGGTCCATTCTGATTGTTTTATACGTGTCCTTGTCATCCAGTAGTTTTTTAATTTTTTCTTCATAATCTTTTTTATACATCATGACTGTTTTGTTACCTTTATCTGCCTGCGTGATAATAATATTGTTATGTCTCAATAAAAACTTTTTCGTTTCTCTGAAAACTGCGATGATAAACTTTTCCCGTTCTGTGTTTTGTATATTTCTCTTAAAGGCACTGATTTTGTTCGCTAGTTTTGTCCTAGCAACATCTTTTTCTGCGTTGTCTTTTAATGTTTGGATGCATTGTTCTATATCCGCAATGATATGTATAGTTGAGAAACTGTTTTTTTCAATTGGTAACGCAAACTTTTTGCCTAATGACAATAACCATTTGCATTCAGTTGTTAAATTTAAGTCCGTATGGTTTTCAAACCATTCAGCATTATAAACAAATCCATGCTTTTTAAAGTTTATTTCTTTCAGTGTATTCATTTTTTTCGTATGTGTTTTCCTTGTGGTATCTCTAATGTGTTGTATTCTGTTTGTTTGTTTATTCATAAATGGTGTGTAGTCGTTAGTTGAAAACTTTGTTTTAAGAACTGGCAGAATGTAATGCATTTTCGTGATCGATACATCCGTCTTCAGCATTCTTTGCAGCTATCTACTTTATATTCTTTCTGAGAGAGAATAAAACGAACTTAATCCTGACTTCAAAATTGTATCTGTATATTATTAATATATTAAAATATACCGAATTTTCTTTAATTCTACATGCCTTTAATAAAAAAAGAATTTGTAAAATAAACGAAAATTAAGTCAAATCAAAGGATATATAATTTACATTAACTTATTTTAGAGATAAACGAGTCGGTAGATCCAAGCAGTTTGAAGAAACTAAAATTGTCTTATAAACATGGACCTGATGTACTTCCTAGTTGTTTACTGGTAATATGTGCTGAAACTCCTGCTGTTCCCCTTGCAATAATATTTAACACATCAATTAAGTTTTGTTTTTCCCCAAGTACTTGGAAAGCTTGGTATATTATTTTAAATCTGGCATTAAATCTGACATCTCAAAATATAGGGATATTGACAAATTAAGCACAATACCAAATACCATGTATCGTCCTTATTATCTCCGTCTCAACATGGCTTCAGAAAAGGTCACTCAACTATTACAAATCTATTGGAATTTACAAGTTTAATCAATCGCGGTTTTGTTCAAAATAAACAAAATTACGTGATTTATACTGACTTCAGCAAAGCCTTTGATAAGGTTAACCATAAACTCCTGCTGAAAAAGCTTCTATAGATTTTTCCCAAAACTGTTTAAATTGGATAAAATCATATCTAACTGATAGAATACAAAATGTGCTTTATAAAAAAAAAAATGTGACATCGAAATCAATCCGGTGTTCCACACGGAAGTCATCTAGGGCCACTTCCTTTTTCATTATTTATAAATGATTTACCGAAAATAATAAAACATTCTTATATTCTAATGTATGCGGATGATGTTACAATATTCTACAGTCATAAGAACTATGCAGATCAGTCAATCCTACAAAAAGACTTGGATTCTCTTCATTCCTGGTGCTACCCTAATTAAATGAAGCTTAATATTAATAAGTGTAAACATATGTGGTTTTTTCGAAGACGTAATATAAACGCCAAATATGTCTTAGGTGGTCATGAACTGACTAAAGTAAACGTATTTTCTGACCTGGGAAATTTGCTGGACGCTAAACTTAACTTCATTCAACATATTACGGTGGAATCCATCAAATCTTCCGTCTTCTACAGCCAGACTTGGGCTTAATAAGCTGCCATCGCTAAAAAGTCGCAGAGTAATACTAAACGTGATGTTTGTGCTGATGCTTATAAGTAGCCATTTCCGCTCCAATTATTTTTTTACGAAAACATTTACTTTCAAGTTCCACATCGTCCAACACGTCGCTATCATCCCCTCTCAGTTAAAGTCTTTAGAACATTTAGAACGTTTCTAAGATGCTGCACTGATTCAATTGCCTTTATTTATGTATTGATCTTTCTGTCAGTAATAATATAATTAAAAGAAATATAATATATTGCATTAAATAATTAAAATATATGTTTTATGTTTATAAATTTGTACATTATATGAATTGACTGTAAGGATTGTAATCCATAGACTTAATAATAAATAAATCAAATGTTAAATCCAAAATTTTACTAATTTTATGGGTTGGTTTTCTTAGATGATGTTACTTCTGGTTTAACTAAATTTTTATTAATTTAACAGGTTTTGTTGAAGTATGATCTTAACAAAAGTATGATTTCAATAAAATATGTTTGTATAATTAAATCGTATATGGATTTAAAGTTGTTTTAACTATTTATGTCTTTAAGGTTTTACTATTTTTAACCGACTTCAAAAAAAGAAGGAGGTTATCAATTCGTCTGTGTGTTGCTTTTTTTTTTTTTTTTGTATGTTTGTGCCTTCAGAACTCGGTCTTTTTTGAACCGATTTTCAAAATTTTTGCACTATTAGAAAGGTTATGGCTGCAGATTGGTCCCATTTTAACAGAAGTTCAAAAGTTTAAAAATTAAAGGGTGTCCCCATACAACATATAAATTTTTTTACGTGTATTATGAACTTTATAGGTCACTAATTTAAAATTAAAAAAAAGTGCATATCATGTAGCTCCCAATAACAAAAAGTAATTAAAAAATAAAATTAAAGGGTGACCCCATAGGTGACTTAATTTCACCTTTATTCTCCTATCTTTTGAACCGTTATAGACAAACTCTTCAAAGTTGCACAGAATGTTCGTTACTATGTCTGTTATAATAAGTATAAATATTTAAAATTAGAAATTAAAGGGTGTCCCATTAGTTGGTTTATTTTGATATATATATGGCCAAACTTTTGAACCGTTATAGACAGACAGTTGAAATTTACAAAGAACTTGTATTGCTAAGTCCGCTAAAATAACAAGTGTAAAATATGAATTTGGAAATTAAAGGGTGTCCCAATAGTTAATGTAAAAGTAGTATATATGGCCAAACTTTTCAACTGTTATAGATAAACAGTTGAAATTTACAAAGAAGCTATATTGCTTAGTCCGCTATTACAAGTATAAAATTTGGATCTATAAACTAAACGGTGTCCTCATTATTGATGTAATTTGACCATTATGTCCTCACCTTTGGAACCGTTATACACAAACACTTGAAAAATAGACAGAATGTTCACTACTATGTCTGGTATAACAACAAGTATAAATATTTAAAATTGGAAATTAAAGGGTATCCCAATAGTTGATGTAATTTGATGTGTATGGACACAAAGTTAAAATTTAAAAAGAATCTGTATGACAAAGTCCTCCTTAAAAAGTATTTATATTAAAATTTGAATTTAAAGGGTGTCCCAATAGGTAACGTCATTTGATATATATGACCATATCTTTTAAACAGTTATTGATAAACACTTAACAATTAGACAGAATGTCCATTACTATATCTGTTATAATAAGTATAAATATTTAAAATTGTAAGTTACAGGGTGTCGCCATAGTTTATGTAATTTGATGTATATGACCATACTTTTAAACCGTTACAGACAGACGGTTCAAATTTACAATGAACCTGTATTGCTACGACCGCTATAACTAGTATAAAATTTGAATTCGGATATTACAGGGTGTCGCAATAGTTACCGTCTTAAAGAAACATGATTTTAAGTTTGTCTGTTTTGAAGTCGGTTTTTTTTGCAAGAATTATTTTTCGTTAATATTACCTAAAAAATTTGGTTAAGTGTAAAACATGGTTTTATGAGTAAAAGTAGAAAAAGTCATGACTTTTATTTGTTTGCTTTATTTACAACACACTTTGCGTTATTTAGAAAATTTAATAAAATATTAGCATTCAACTTGAATGCTATAAAGCTCCTCTATAACAAAGCCAAGGTAGAACCACTTCTAAATGCTTTACAAAACGTTCATTCGAATACATTATTTCCTTAAATTTATCAGCTTCTTGACAATCACCCATTAAATTATCTGCTGAAGCTTTGTCTGTTGGATCACACAAAACGGCAGCCATGGTTATCAGAGCAGATAAGAAACCTTGATAAAAACAAAAGTTGATGCCATAATAAATAATACAAAATAAATTAATAATTAAATTATGTAAACTAATTATACCCCATTGACCATGTGTAATTAGGCCCATTTGCAATTCCTTTAATTTTGGTAGAGTCTTTCCGTATTTAAGCAAGTTTAAATGTTCTATTAAATTATCGTAATAGTATTTAATCATATAATCAAAATCTTTTATTTTGATTTCCAGCTGAGCTGAAGAAATTATGAAATACAATAAATCTTGGGCAGGAGAACCATAACTTGGTATTTGTAGATCAACAAAATATGTTTCTTGTACTTTTCCGTCGCTGTCGTATTGAAACATAATGTTATTAGACCAGCAATCACCATGATTCAAAACTTTAAATTCATTCTCATCCTGTATATTTTGTTTATAAAATAAATCCAGTACATTGCCCTCTAGTGTCTTTAAAAATTCCTTATGATTTGGTAGCTTTCGGGCTGAGTCTAGTAAATGTTTAAGAGAACTATCCAACATAGTTTGAAACAGATTTTTTCCGCTTTCTATGAACATGCCTTTAGCGTAATTATATTCATAAAGTCCTTTCTTTTCAATTCTGACTGACGAAGCTGCATGCCATTGGGCCAACTTTTTTAAAACAGCCTTACAATGTTCCATATCTAAGCAATCCTGTCGCGGAGCATTTTTGAAACCTTTTTGCGAAAGGTTTTCCAGCAAAATATATTCTTTTTGTACAGGTAATTTGTAGGATTTGGCTCCAAATCTAACTTCTAATCCCTTGTCGGCATACATTTTTTCCAGCTCTGGCACTATATCCTCATACATACCCGCTTCAGTGGAAAACATATTCCATTTGGACATTTCCTTACGATACAATTCACTGTCATGGGCTACTTTTAGCATAAAGCTTTGATTGCTAGTGGTGTTATTTTTAAGAAGGATTTCTACTTCTATTTTTAACATTACAGTGGCATAATTTTCGCCCGGTGCCAAAGCATGAAAAGCTTTAAAGTTAAGTATTTTGCTAAAGTTCTCCACAGTTTCGTGTAGAACATTTTCAAATAGTTTTGATTCAATCCATGCTGGTATGTTGTTATCTGCTGTGTTTGCCATTGTATTTTATTGATGATAAAATAAACAGCCCCTGTGTTTCGTTTGGACATCTACTAACAACTATTTACAAAAAAATATTTGTATGCATATTGTTGATAAAAAAGTTAAATTTTAACTAGACATAAGCACTAAGCTTTTTTACAACTTTTACATTTTTTTCATGATTGAGTGAATAATGCTGTTTGTATTTTTTATATTATTAGTTCATTAATCTATATAGATAAATAGTTTTCCTTGTTCTATTATAATATTTCTAATTATAGATATTTATAAGTATGTGTACCCACTGTGAAATCACGAATTAATAATACACAAGTTTTGCCACAGTGAAAGAATGAAAACAAATTATTTAACCCCACTCCTCCATACACCAGAAAAATTTGTTCATCGAAACTTAAACACTTGACTTTGGTACAATTAATAAAACAAAATTATATTTTAATTTCTGCGTAACATACATTCCATATTCATAATTTTTTTATTTTTTTATTTTTGACTTAAACTGGTTTATCTATATATAATGCACAAAATATGTATGTTTGTTTGTCGGAAAGTTAAAATAGGATAATATTTTTTTTTAAATTTCAAGTGGGCGCGCCACTTCCCATACAAAGTAAATATTTATGAATTAGGGGGCGTGGTACCTCTTATACAAAGTAACAAACGCGTACCTAGAGAACTAAAATATGAAGAATCTTCCAGACTGAATTGGAAGAGTGGGCGTAGTAGCTCCATAGAGAACTAGAACTATAATGGGTAAAATCTTAATATTAAGTACAAGTAACCGCGTTATTAGTGCGTATAGTCTAGAAAAAGGCTTGATATATTGGAACAGTGGCGTGACACCTGTCGTACAAAGTAAAAAATTTTTATCGTGTGAAATTGTTAGAGTCTTGAAATTTTGCTCAAGTAACTCTTATGTATATTAATCTGCATAGGTTTCAATAATGGCAGTGGTAATTCCCATACAAAGGAAAGAATTATTTTCGTATTTATTAAAGCACTATAACAGGTGATATCTTGAAATAACATACTATTTCTACTGAGCATAGTCGACCAAAAAACTGGTTGAGCAAGAATAGTGGGTCTCGTATCACGCATACAAGATCAAAATTTAGTATCGTAAATCTATTTAACTATAAAATGTAGAATGTTAAAATTTAATACTCTAAAAATAACGCAAATTTTTAAGTTAAAGCTTAGCGATAAGGACTGTAGGGCCGGGTACCCTCCATACCAAGTAATTAACCAATAGCAATATATGTAACTGTAATAGTGACACTATCTTTAATTTTGACATTGGCTTCTCTGAAAAAATTTGCGTTTAAGCTTGGCCATACCTTTACCTGAAAGTTATTTATTTTGAATGATGGGGGTAGCGAAGCGCACCGGGGATTATAAATTGTTCTTTAAATTATATGTACTTATTTTATTTGCTGAAGTATTTCAATTACAATGAAATATATTTTCCTTTCGTATTTCTTTCTAATAGAGAATAATTAAAATACGAACTCGTATAAAAACTTTTTACCACGAAATACATCAAGTACTTCCTGGTTGTTATAACTCGTTCTTCAGTGATAATTTTATAACCACTTGATACAAAAATAAGTTCACTTTATATGTATTCTTATGTAAATACTAGAGTATCCATTTAATCGAGTCATGATTTTATTCGAGCAAATATTTTATTTTCGTCGATTATTCGATTAAGGTTTTTAAATTACTTAACTAACTCGAATTAATCGGGCATATTTTAAAATTGATTAATAATATATTAATGACAACTTGTAGATTATTTTTAAAAATATTTTATTTGTATTGATTTGTTTATTTCAGTTAGCAAATTATTTACACTTGATATTTTCATTTCTTCCTCCAATACGCAGACAAATTTTTGAGCATAAATAATATGAACTGATTTCATAGCTTTTCGGTAATATAAAATATGAAGTAAGTGCGCCAGTAGGCTAGTAGGTAGTAAGGTAGTCTATCAGACTGGGAGTTATGGGTTCGATTCCTAAAAAGTGTTTTACTACTAGTATGATTTTGTCGTTATGCAGAAAAGATAAGCAACACATTTTGAACACAACATTTTTATGAAGTGCAAATATTAATTGATTACTTTTGCACTTCAAACACACTTATGTCAGGGTTCCCAGATGTTTTTCGAGTCCCTTCCCCAATTTGAAAATATTCATCCCCAAAATTCCCCAAAAAATATTTTAACTATCCTATACTATACTGTTTTCATTGAAATTAAGACATGAATACTTTTTTACACTCTTGTTAACTTCATTTAAAAATAATACACAAAAAAGTGTATTATTTAACTATTTCTGGGGATTGATTAAAAGTGTTAAAACAAATTTCGTTATAATGATTTTTGGGAATTAAAATAGTAGTAAAAATGTAAGAAAATATAAACTTACGATTGATTGTTGAGGTTTTGTTTAAGCTTTGATAACTTATGTAAAATTTTTTTAACTTAATTCTTATTTAGTCAAAATAATTTTTTACCTAAAGGTTTTTCTAAAATTTTGGGTAAATGTTTCCTGATCAGCTAAATTAAACACAAGTAAACTCCACGACAATCAAGGTGTAAGTTACTAATAATTTGGATTTATTATCACGCTCTTAAATAAAATTAAAATTTCATTATTTTTAAAATGTACGAAATATTATTTCTCAACAAAGATTTGAGTAACTAGTGCTGCAATTTATTTCTTATTTAGGATTTTGCTGGTTCCTTTGCCGAAAAAAATGTTTATACATATAACATTGCAAGTTGGTATGTAAATCAACTTTGCCAGGTCTAGAAACAATGTCGTTTCAGCGTCATCTTGATATTTAAAAACTGTTGAACAAAATATGCCTAAGTTGCTTTCACGTTTTTATTAGCATTTTTCTTAATTGTGATTTATAAATGTTTCTTAAAACATTGTTATTTACTTCTGGTAAATAGTTCAGAGGCCGATAACTCTGAAAATATGGGCGAAGGCCACTGCTTTTACATATTTTTTAATTTGAGTAGCTTCGCTAAACTAGATTTAAGCTGCAGTTTTTCCTTAAAATCGTAACCAAGATCAATAACATCTAAGGGTAGGTGCAATAAACCAAGTTGTATTGCTTGATTTTTCTTCTTTGACCAATCTTACTTAAATTTTAAACAACGTCTTTGTTACAACACTAGGAAACTTAGAAAAGGAATTATTGAAATAATAATAAAATTACCATAATTAAAAAGTAAATGAAATAAAATCAATCGCCAAAAAATCCCTGAAACATTGAAACTATCCTAAAAAAAATCCTCAATCCGCAAACCCCAAACCCCAAACCGAATTTTTTATCCCCATAAGTAAAATAAAATCCCCGATTTGGGGATAAATCAACTAATCTGAAAAGAAATACTCTAGAATTGCGTTTGTAATAACAACAACATTAAAAATAATTTTCTTACAATAATGAATGAAAAAACAAACAACAAAGAACATCGCTAATTACCTAGTTTTTGTTGGCGATTAGTCTAGAAATACCTCATATGCAATTCATAAAAAACATTAAACTGAGTAGCGCATACACACACACGCACATTAAATACCCTGCAGGAGATTAAGCGATAATTGTCTAAAAGCTTCTAGCACAATTACTAGAACTACAAACACTAGTGAAAACAGGGTTAGAATTTTCATTACGAAATACTAGCGCTGAGGAGTTGTAGTACTTGAAGTTGTTCAAGGGTACCACTTGCAAACTGATAGAATAATTGGGTAACAGAAACATTTGTGTTTTAGTAGGACTTTTGGAGTTTAATCTTTGAGATTTAGTCTTTGCTTCATTCTACCTTTATAATGAAAAATAAAATATTATGATGAGAAATTCTATTTAGCTACTCATTTTTTGTTGTGTTTTAAAGAAGAACTGTCATACCACAACAGGCATTTAAAAGCTAGTAATAAACTGGGTCAGAAGCACCCAATCGGGTCCATGTGTACCAGTGTGACCATTTTGGCATTTTTGCAGCTAAATTTAGCATTAATTTTTTTAATTTAGCTGCAAGTTTTTCATTGTTAGCAGTTAGCATTATTTTTCAAGCATTTTTCAATAACTTATTTAGCATTTATAAAAATTTATTTTATAAAAATCATACATTATTTAAAAATCCACCACAATTTTTTGTCAATTATAAGGAATTGCTACAAGTTGTGACATGTATTTGACTCTCCAATTATTCCAATAATGGCATAATGCATTATTCTAAAATCGAAAGAGTCTGCACCTTACAAGTTTATTAACATTTATTTTATACCACAGTTACTTTTTGGTCCATTAAATACAAACTAAATAAATTTTCAAAAACCAATATAAAAAGCAATCTATATTTAGTTACTAAAGCACTGCATGAGCACATAAAAAAGTTTTCAGCAACAACAGTTACATTTAACATTTTTTAATTTTTAGTTATTTAGGATTAGGGTTACCATTTAAGTGTTTTTAAATTCATTTTCAGTATATAGTTTAAGTATTAGATTTAAGGAAATTTCAATCAAATTCATTTTTAATTATAAAAAAACAATAACAAGCGTTATTATTGAAAAAAAGTTTAAAAAATTAAGTATATAAAAGAAATGGAAAAAAATTACATAGGATAATAAAAAAAACTAATTGTGGAGAAAACCTTTTTGAAGCTTAAAAACTCTACGACCCAACATACCGGCCCCATTGAAGGACCGGAGGTCTTCAAACGTTCGGGAGTGGTGCTAGTTTGGTTATTGGACTTTATATATTCCGCTTTTTGTCCTCACCTCCGCCACCCTGACCTTGCCGTCTTGGCCTTCGGTTACGCCGACGACTCTCCCGGTCAGCCACTCTTGGGGCGGGAGATTGTCCTCGTGGACCACCAATATCTTGCCGATTTGCAGATTGGGCTGTTCTTCTTGCCACTTGCCTTGAAGTTCCAGGACGTAATCTCTGGACCAGGCTCGCCAGAACCTCTGCTTGAGCGCGCATAGCATTCGCCATCGCTTCAAGCACTTCAATTTGTTGTCGCTCACGTCTTCTGCGGATTCTGGCGGTAGCGAACGCAGACCCCGTCCAATTAGCAGATGTGCCGGAGTTAACGCCTCTCCGTCGTTGGGGTCTGGAGACAGCGGTGCTATTGGCCGACTGTTGAGCACCGCCTCTACTTCTCAAAGCATTGTGGCCATTTCTTCTTGTGTGAGCATTGCATTGCCCACAGCTCGAAGAAGCAGGAACTTCGCCACCTTTACAGCTGCCTCCCATAGGCCTCCGAAGTGAGGAGCTCTGGGAGGTATGAAGCTGAACTCTACCTCCCACGACGTTGCGGATGATACGACCTGTTCTTGCTCTCTGATGAACACTGCGGCTGCTTCTTTGAGTTCTCGGTTGGCTCCCACGAAGTTGGTGGCGTTGTCGCAGTAGACCGTGCGTGGAAGACCTCTCCTGGCAATGAATTTTTTAAAAGATAGAATTAAAGAGTTAGAAGACAAGTCAAACACTAGCTCTAAGTGAACACCCTTCGAAGTGAAACAAATGAATACCGCTATATACATTTTTACAGGTGGTCGACCGCGAATACGCAAGAAAATATTCACGGGACCGCAAAAATCTTCGCCAACTACTAAAAATAGGCGTACAGCTCTCACACGATCGGTGGGTAAATTGCCCATTATTTGGGTCATAAGCTTCGGCTATTAGCGGTAGCAGTGAACACATTTGGGCACAATTCTGCCACACTCTTCTTTAGCGAGCCAAATATTTTCTCTCGACAGAGCTATCAATGCTTTACTTCCTGCATGACAGTTGTCGAGGTGCAGACTATATAAATATCTGTCTACAAATTGTGTCTTTTTGGGTAGTAAAAGTGGAAATTTTGTATTGTATGGTAAAGGTGCATTTAGCAACCTTCCACCTACGCTCAAAAGTGAAAAATGTCTCTTATTTTCTGAAAAATTGTGGATTGAATTTTTTAACTCATCCACATCGCAGCCTCTTGATACAATATCAGCAGGATTTTGTCGGGTTGGTACATGGCGCCATGAAACACGTTCCGAACATTCCTGTATTTCAGCAACTCTATTGGAAACAAAAGTTGCAAGGCTAGATGGATGAGTTTTTATCCAATGTAAAGTGATTTCTGAGTCTGACCAGAAATTTACAATGTCGATTTCAAAGCTAATCATCTTCTCAATTCTATTCCACAATTTTGCTAAAAGGTGTGCTATACACAACTCAAGTCTCGAAAGAGATTTTGTCTTGAGTGGTGCGAGTTGAGTGGTCTCTTTGTAGAGATCGCTTAAATACATAAGGCATCTGATCGCTAAAAATGGAGCACTAGAAGTACCGTACGTGACAGTATTCAACTGAAAAAGTTGTAGCGGATCAGAAGGATTTTGTCTCCAAAGGATCAATTGAAAATCTCTATCTTTATCGCCAATCAAAACTTGACGATACATTTTTCTATGTCTGCAGTGATGACAAATTTATGAAATCGAAAACGGATTAGTGTCGTATATAATTCTTCTTGCACCGTAGGGCCAACCATTAGTAAATCGTTGAGCAAAGTTCGTGAAGAAGTTCGACACGAAGCATCAAATACGATACGAAGTTTTGTAGATGTACTTTGAGGTCGCAAAACACATTGATGTGGTATAAAATAGTGGGGCCCATCTGGAATTATATTTTGTGTTTCTACCATATGACCTAAATCGGCATACTCTCTCATAAACTTATGATACATTCTTCGCATTTCATTATTATGTGAAAGTTTGCGTTCAAGCGCAAGAAATCGGCGTTTAGCTCTATCATAAGACGATCCTAACAAATTTGGGTCCGACTTGAAAGGAAGTGAGACTTCGAAACGTCCTGACGTTAAACGTCGTACCGAATTTTTTAAATGTTCCTCACATTTTTGTTGTTCCTCAGTGTACATCTGAGTTTGCTCGTTGGAAACTTCTTCCAGTTCCCAGAATTTATGAACAATTGAATCAATAGCTTCCTCGTTTACAAACTTTTGAACTTGAGCTTGTAGTCTGATTATATTTGCCAGCTACGATCCAGCCTAATGAAGTTTTTTGAAGGACTGGAAGGCTTGGGTTGAACTTAATTTGTCCAACATACAAAAGTTCAAAGAACATTTCACCACCGATTAATAGATCAACTTTTTGTGGTTTGTAAAATTCAGGATCTGCCAGTTCGATATTTTTCGGAATATTCCAATTACTAGTGCAGATCCTTTGATCAGGTTGGAAGTTCGTAAATGAACTCATTACCCAAAACTTTGAAATGAATTGGGTCGAATTTACCCTCGACATAACGGAGATCTCTATATTAGACTTAACAACTGAATTGACTTCACCTATGCCAGTTAAATTTAATCTGCCTCCTTTGCGCTTAATTCTCAGCCTTTGAGTTAGTTCCTCGGTAATTAAATTTGTTTGCGAACCGGAATCTAATAATGCTCTGGCTAATATATAATCACCAGAACTGCATCTGACTTTTACCACAGCAGTAGCAAGAATAACATTTTGTTCAGATGCCGAGTGATTCACTGAAGCATGTGAAGTTGACGGCATTTGAGACATGTAGCCTTCATGTTGTCGCAACATTAGTATTTGCACTCTGAGAATCAGAACTATACCGATGCAAAAGCTGGTTATGTGCTCCGCCGCAAACTCGGCACTTTTGAGCAGTACATTTGGCTACGGTGTGATCTTTTTTCAAACAATTTATACATGCAGGCGCAGATTTGATAAAATCAAATCTCTGAATAACCGGCGATGTAGTGAAGAATGAACAGTTGTAAATATTATGGTCAGCAGATTTGCAAAACAGACACTTCTCGACGGATTGTTTAGATTTTGTTACAGTTAATGATGTTTTATTATTTTTTCTAGGCCCATATTCATTATTTTTATTATTGTTATTTCCATTATTATTATTGTTTTTAGTATTTTTGGGCTTAGCACCCGACGATTCATCAGCAGAAATGTGCTGATACCTTTTATTTAACATGGCCTCGCAGTCAGACCACAATGGGAGCCTTTCGAAGTCAAGCTGTTCTTCCCATTTAGACTTAGTGACTGGATCAACTTTCAACATCACTTAATGTATCAAAAATACATTTAAAATTGTTTTATCATCGCCAATTGATAACAAAGAATCATAAATGGCGGAAACTGTATCTATCATGCTTCTCAAGGCTGGAGCCGAAGGTTTACTAATCTCGGGAAGATCAAAAAGTTTTGAAATATTTTTCATAAAGATTAAACAATCATTATCATAAACCTTCTTTAAACTCGCTAATGCCTTGGGGTAATTATCCTCAGTTACTTGGAAAGCTTTCACTGTGCCTAAAGCCTCATCAGTTAAGCATGATATCAAATGGTTGAACTTTTCAATATCCGTTAATATAGGATCATTGTCAACTAGATTTTCAAACAGACTCATAAAGTTTTTGAACTCACAATATTTTCCGCTGAATTTTGGGAGTCTCATGTTTGGAAGCCTAGAATGATGCGGTTGCATGAAAGAAGTTTCTTGGAAACTTGGTCTTCTGTTCTTAGCCTGAAGACTCAGTAATAGAGACTTCGTAGTTACACATAAATCTTCAAGTTCAGACCTATCACTATTTGACGGATCAAGAATGTCTATTTCAGACTGAAACTCCATAGCTTGGGTGATATAGTCTTTTAAAATATCAAATCGACAACCGATCTCGAAGGGATTGAAAGAAATAGTCTTTTCAAGAATATACTTTTTGATTCTTTCGATATTTTCAATCACTTTGGCTTTTCTCTGTAACAGTTTTTCTAAATTTTCTGTTTCAGGATCATTTTGATGCTTTCTACCACCAGCCATATTGAAGTTTTGAGAAATATTTTTTAGAAAACCCGGAAAAATTACCAAATATAAAAAAGTTGTCAATTCACTTCAGATTATTCATGAAATGAAAGAACCTCATTCAAATTATTCTTAAATCCGCGTATGCAAATAGCCTTTGGTAATTAAAATTGAAATGTTTTATCAGTTTTTTTTTTATATAAAAAATTATATTACCAAGATTCCTTAAGAAAAATAAATAATTTTTATTCAAATTGTAATAAATTACACAAATTTTATTTATTTTACACTTAAAATTTAAAAAATGTTGACAGAATAGACGATTTTTTTAAAAACGGCAAAAAAAGCATATTTAATTTTGATATTTAGCAACACCTTTTATTTGGTTATCTGGCAGCTCAATTATTTTGCATATAGTGGCCACACCAACTGATCGTTGTATGGCAACACGGAATATTTGGCAATTGGAATGATCGGAATGACACAATAGTTGGCCGACAACAATAAAATAACAAAATTAAATGAGGAAATTAATATTTAATTTTAACACAACGTTAATAAAATTTCATTCGCGGATAAAGTACAAATCACGTAAAAAATTAATGCGAATTTTTTGAAAACAATTACCGACGATCGTGAACAAATATTTTATTTAATTATTGCCGTGGAACAATCACTATATGTGCGTGTGTGTGTTTCTTTTATTTATTTCTTTGTAAACACTCGTGGGTAATTTCGTCATTTTCGGTGGTTGTTCACTTATGTACGTATATATGTACATATATATATATGAAATTTAAAAAAAAACGAAGTGTAGAAAATATTTCAATGCTTACTCGCAAATATACGGCCAAAAACTCTAAATAATTTATAGAATTTTCTATAATCGTAATAAATTACAGATTATGAATACATATGTAACGAAATATTTTTTACACTTTTACCTCAGATTCTGATAATCCGGAATCACTTCTCTGGATGTGGTTTGGACGGCAGCGGCAGCGACGGGGCATGGGGATGAAAATGTTTTTATTTTTTAAAAACGAATAAATCACGCACAACAACTTAGCACAAGTCGTTTTTTTTTATTTATAAAACAAATGTTTTTGCAGTAAATAAGCAAAACAATTTTATTTTTTGAATTAATTTATCAAAAAATATAAAATTAAGTTAAAATTATCACAATTTTATTAAAAACTTTTTTAATTGTACCTGCTCGGGCGCCAAAATGAAGAACCTTAATAGTTTTTAAGTTTTTTTTTAATAAAAAATTGAAATTTTAATAATTTATAAATTTTCAAAAATGGACGCTTAAAAAGTTTTTAACGAAATAAAACACGACTTGCTTGGTAGGTATATATTGACAAACTGTAATGTTTATTATTTATTTATCATAAATTTTAATTCTTTTCAGCAACAACAGTTACATTTAACATTTTTTAATTTTTAGTTATTTAAGATTAGGGTTACCATTTAAGTGTTTTTAAATTCATTTTCAGTATATAGTTTAAGGATTAGATTTAAGGTAATTTCAATAAAATTCATTTTTAATTATAAAAAAAAAACAATAACAAGTGTTATTATTGAAAAAAAGTTTAAAAAATAAGTATATAAAAAAAATGGGGAAAAAAATGGCATAGGATAATAAAAAAAACCAATTGTGGAGAAAACCTTTTTGAAGCTTAAAAACTCCACGACCCAACAAAGCGCATGAGATTATTATAATATTTCATTGAATTCATGTCTGTTCAATGGACACGAGTAACGCTGTGTGGATTATAATAAACAGCCAACACCAGAGAGCTAAATGCTCGGAGTTTATATAAGCAGGTTGAAAAAGTTAATGTTAAACAAAATAACAATGAACTTGCGCGAGTTCAAGCAGTTTTATGCTTTGACTATAAAAAACGAACACAGTTGGAGTGTAAAAATAAAAAACACTGAATTTTTTTTAACAATATTACCTACTTACAATTTAAGACCTTTATATCTTAAGATATACAAAAAAAAAAACACTAGTACAAGCAAAAAGCACTAAGTCATATCCAAAAGTTATACATTTTTTTATAATACGAATAGTGATTTGCTCACTAATAGTATGATATGAGTAGGCATGTGTCAGTGAGCTAGTTTGTTCGAATATGACCACTTGCTCATTTTGTGATTTTTGTGTATCCTGATTCAAATATACATAGTTTACTTTTTTTCGCATAAATATCTTATTTCCAAGAGTATGTGGAGGAAAAGCAGTGAAAGTTAGGAGCCTTTTATTTTTGAAAGACGCATATTTTAATAGGGATAAGACGTTTTGTACAAAGTAACTACATAATTGAAGCACTAAAAAAGAAAGGGTCTCTGGTGTAGATTGCTTTCAAAGCAAAATCGAACAATATATTGTAAGGACGCTGACGAAATGGCGGGCACAGCTAGTATTAATGATGAGTATATGGAGTTAAAGCCTTCAGAAATGAATAAGAGCCACTCAAAGAACTGAATTGAACCTTAAAAAAAACTACAAACGCTTTATTGTGGGATGAAAATTTGTATTAACAAAATATTTGTCCTTTTATAACAAAGTTTAAGACTTATTCATAAATAAAGAGACATATCCTTTGTTCAGTTTCTTAGGCCCTTTTTTACCTCTTATTGTCTTTCAGTCAGCTTTGTTTTATTCAAATGATATATTATAAAACAATTTTATAAAAAAAAATAAAAAGTGTATAAGGGATAAATTCATTAAAATGACAAATTTAAAATTGTTGCATTATTTTTTAGCATTTTTTCAGCATTATTTTAAACCAGATCTAGCTGCAAAATATTTTTAGACCTGCTCATACTGATGTGTACTATTATGCGTCTAGAACAAATGGTACTAGTAATTTTCCAAACACACTCAACGTTAATTTAAGCATTAAGATGAAGGCAATTTTAACAAGGTGATAGCATAAGCAAAAAAATTTTTGAATTTTTATTCTATGAATTTTGACAGTAATATTTATTTTATTCTCTCTTGAAATACATGATTAATGTCAAACACCATATAAAAAAATAAAAAAAATTTCTATTTAATATTAGCTCCGCCTTGTGCTGTCACCTGGTTAAATATGCCTTGATTAAGATGGTATATGAAAGTTTACAGTTGAAAACTAGTACTGGTGCTTTTTGTACTAGTAAAACACTAGTGATACACTAGTTCAATCTCCTACAGGTTACATACATGTATTTACATAAATACATGTATAAAGAAATACACAAGGTATATTTATCTTACTAGGTAGTAGCGTCCCTACAACAATACAAGAACAACATGGCATCATGTTGTTGCTTTGTAATTCGAAATGTCAAATAACATAGAAGAAAATTGAGAAGGCGCTTCTCTCACTCGCTTTCTCATTTCTGCACTATAAAATTTCTAAACACATTTGGCATGTCGAACTACTATATCAACTCGGCGGACGACACTAGCTAGTAAGATAAATATACCTTGAAAATACACAACCACACAAACAGGTATGATGAAAATATTGAAGAAAACAAGATCAATTGAACTTGCCAGATCTGTCTAGAATAGAACATACTTGTGCTTTAAATCGCCTATATAAGCAATTCGTGTTGGCGAGTAGTATGGCAGTATTATTTGAAACGTCAAGAGTTCAGTTGTCGAATTTTAAGAGTGTTTAACAGTTTTTGAACAGTGGTGTCAATAAATAAAGTTACTTACAGTAAAAGTGTGTGTATTTATTTTGCAAAAAAAAGAACCCATCCTAAAGTAAAAACGTAACAATATGTTTGATACATATGTACATCGATATGTAAGGAATCCTCGTAGTAAGAGGAATTCAGTATCATGCTTTAACTGATACTTAGACACTATGCTGTTTACAGTTTATCTATAAAGATAAATTTTACACTACTGAGAAGATTTGAATTACGTACTATTTATGTAAGTATGGTCATATTTTTGTTACGATGTTCATAAATTGAATGAAAAATGTTTGAAAAAACAAATTATATTCGACTTATGAAAAAAATTCCTGTGTTAAATGAATTATTTCTTCTCTTTATGTTGAAATTTTTTATAGTCGATTTGTCGATTAACCGATATAATTTGCCCGAGTTATTTTTTATTCGAAATTTTCAATTTTTCTTACTCGAACGATTAATCGACTTAAAATTCTACGATTAATCGAGCGATGATTGATCGAGTGGATACTCTAGTAAGGCAAAACTTATTCAAAGACTTTAACAATAAAATTCAAATTTTACTACAAAACCTTGATTCGATATTCATAAAATGGAAATTACTCAAAATATATTAAAAATAAAATTAATTAATTAAAAAAAAAAACAAAATTTAAAATAAATCGAAACTTAACCACGAAGTCAGTAATTCCCGGATAATAATCGGAACTTTATTGTAAGTTAAGAAAATCTAAGTTTTACCAAATACAAATATTCACAAACAATCGAAAGAATCCTTAATGATGTTAAATTAAATCGAAATTTCATTAAAAACAAATATTTTAACATTTACCAAAAAATAAAATTTTACAATTAAATGAATTTTTTTTATATATCATAAAAAAAGTTTCCAAAAAATCAAAATTTAATAAATTTGTTTCGTTCTAACTTTCAGAAGTATTGAATAACTTGAATATATTTATTTTATATTAAATTTACATATTAAAATTCATAATCGATCAATCATCTACCGAATGTCAGCTGAAGTAAACCACAAATACAAGGTGGTAAATATTCAAAAGAAAAATATCAAAGCTTTAAGTAGTGAAGTCTATCACTAACTGACGATAGATGAGTGACTACAATTTTCTCGTCTTCCTTTATCTGGATTCTTTGGTTAAAAACATGATGTTTACAGCTAAACCCACACCCAAACTAGATATGCAAGAATGCTGAAGACGGATGTGACGATTCTAAAAATGCATTACATTCTGCTACTGCCTGAAATAAAATTTTCCATTTTATTTTTCTTTAAAATAAATCACTTAATTTGTAAAAAATATTCTTTCATTTTAGATAGCCTGACTTCAAAAATTAATTCGCAATATATTTTTAACTTATCTAAATATTTAGGTATCACTAAAAAATCAAAACTTCGTCATATAATTGATTTTTAAACAAAAACTTGAATTTAAATAAATTGGCATTTCCCTAAATATTGAAATTTACAGAAAAAATATCGTTTAACAAGAATCATAATTTCATCATAAATAAAAATCGATTCGAAAAAAAAAACCTGCAGCTTCAGAAAACCCCACTAGAAAAAGCCAGCGGACGTAAAATCGAACTAAATTACGACCAAGAGAGTTTGTAGCCTAAACAACATGGCCGCATTAGGCCGTAAACATATTCGCTATATCCCTATGATGTACCCCCGGGGGTTCCAATTGTCACTGCAGTAATGGCAAATGCTTTGACGCGGTTCACTCGGGGAAAATAGGGGCACCAGACGCTAGGGTTCCTAGAGCCTAAATCTGGAAGAAAAGGTCTGTTGTTTTAACACGGGTCCTCTTCGAGGCCCGAGCAGTGCCCAAAGGACTGGTACCACGGGAATCGGTGGCCCCACAGAGAGCCTATCCTCTCTGTGACCGGTTATTGGTGAGGTCTCCTTCAGGGATACACGTGGTGGTTGTGGTTTAAGATCGATTTATGTAGATGTGGTGCACGGTCGATCAAGTGTGCTGTTGCACTCTCAACAGACGGAGTTTGGATAGTCTCCAAACCCCTAAGCAAGAGGTTATAATATGGATCTAGGCTTGCCTTGGAAAGGCTTGCCATATTGTATAAATTGCTACTCATTGTGACTGTATACACACAAATTGCGATTGGTGTCAATCATAAAGTGTTGTTATGCTACACAATGGGGGCGCTAGTCTACGTCTTTATTTCACTCGGTGTTAAGAGCACCGTGGGATAAAGCCACCGTGGCAAGAGCCCACGTTAATCTTGAACACATCATCCCTATGATGTTCATTTACGTGTTAGATTAAATAAAATCTTTACAATTTCTGTTTCCTAACTACATACAATGTTTTTTGTCATAAATTCGGAGATACTTAATGCTAATAATTGTTTACGTAATTACGGTTGTGCTTCGATTGAATTATACGAACTAAAAAATTGTAATGACTATTCTACTACAAATTTACAATTATAATGAGTGATAAACCAAAAATATTTTTATACTTTTAACCAAGAACGTGATCTGCTTGTATGAGCGATCATCTTTAGGTTTGATAAAAATATTGTAAAAAATACTTACCCACGGCACATTTTAATTGTATTTCTTAAATGAGCTATGTGGAATGTAAATTTAAATTTATTATTTTAAATATTATTGTTAAGATTTTGATTGATGTTATCTGTAATACCCAAATACACAACATCTTGGAATATGTCCGGGCTGGGAGTTATAGTTATTCAATTTTGCAGTACTTTGTAGAACAAAAGAACATGTCAGAGGGTGGTCCAAAACTATCGCTGTTTATTAATTTGCCGTCATTTATACATTAAAGCGAGGGCAATCAAAATCAATTTTTCGCCTAAAGGTATAGCGTTAGTAAAAAATTGAGCAATACACGAGAGAAGAATGCGCTTTCATCTTTCATTATTTCAATAATCGAGAGTAGTAAAATAAATTTTATTTATTATAATTAATAATTATTCTACAACCAATACACTCTTTATAAATGCCGTTCTCGGCATGCGAAACCGAACTTCTGGTTATATTTTTGTTCTAATATTTGCAATCGTTTTCGGTTTTTTTTTTATTTTGTAATGTTTACAACAGAAAATAATTTTTATTTTTTTCCAAATCTGTTGACTGTTACAAAATTTAATATTTTGTAACAGGCAATAGATAAATCAATCAATACGAGGTCTGTTGAAAAGAAAAGGACAAATTTTGAATTTTCGCGGGCTGTACGTGATAGTTATTTTTCTAAAGTACGTGATAGTTATTATTCTAAAAATAACTATCACGTACTTTAAAGGCAAATTATATTAACGAGCCTTAACCTCTTATCATAACCAAAAACTAGTTATCGCTCCGACAAAATCGTAACTTTAGCTATTGGCAAGTTATAATAATGGGCCTAAGAGTCTTAAAATGTGAATTACTTTCAAAGCATAATCAAACAAAATATTGTCAGGACGCACACAACGTGTGTGCGGGCACTGCTAGTGAATAATATAATAATAAAGAAGGATTGCAGTACTGCACAGTGGCTTATAGACTTTTTTTAATAATTATGTAGTTCATAAACAGAGACCGCAACGCACTCAGAAAATCTAAACGAGACTTTCATAAAGAGATATAAAAATATTCAATCAGTAGCATGCAAATTTCAGTAATTTAGGTTTTGCGTTGCAAATGTATTGAACTATAGGAAATGTTAATACATTTGGATCTGCAAAAACAGTATTATTGAAATAAAAGAAGACATTCTAAGTACCTTAAATAAGTTTTAGTCAAAGAAAAATCATTACAATATACAATATAACTATTACCAAAAAAATAAAAAAGTACATCCAAAAATATATATATTTTTAATGTTTTACCCCACTTAGGTGTTAAAACATGAAAAATAAAGGTCATAAAATTACGATTAACAACTAATTTTTGTGTTTTGCATTATTTTTTTTGCGTAGTTTTAATGAAATTTTAATTATAAATATCAAAAAACATCAATGAAATAAATCATTTAAAATCCAAGGCTTTTGCGGCACCTCAAGATGTGGTTCTATCACATTAAAACTTTGTAGAATAACTTCTCACATAAAAAGAAACATTTAAATCACTATTAGAACGGGTAATACTAAAACAACTATTTTGCACCCTATACCAATGTTCCACCCTAATATACAAATGTACATTTTGAGCTGTTGACGGTCAGCTCCTAGTGTGGGTAAAGTTGGATTCCTCTGACAATAATTTTGTGTCAAATGTTGCTCGACCTTAACTTAGGAGTCTTATGCTATCCTGCCCTAAGACTTTTCCAGGCAGAAGGGTACTGCCTTTTTGGTGAACCATCCATCTGCAGGATCAAAGGTCGATGGTAAGAAAACTGTTCAATAGAACAAAACTTACACGTAGAACTGAAGATTGGGACAGCTATAGGATTGTCTTCAACACCTTAAATCCCTTTTCGTCCTTTTAAGGAAGCCATTATACTCTTTTAAGAGTACGAAAATAAATTAAAGGGTGTTTTGCGAATCCGTCGACTCGCGTAACGAAGTATAAAGGCTTAGACGTGTTTTATCCAAAGGCTATTGGGTATATTAAAAAACACGATGGCTAATGAGCCGAATTTAGCTCTGATCCCTGGACTTATTTATTAACCCTTTCCGGACTGTAAGGGGATAACGATAAAATATTTATCAGAAAGGGGTAATTATCTCATGTAAAATAATTATATATGCATTATATATGTGTTTATACCCATTTTGGTACATACTTTTTAGGATCACACATTATTGGGGGATTCGCAAGGTGTCATAAAGTCATATGTCTTATGGTAAAAATATGACTGTTGCAAACAACCCGTGATATTATGTAAGATTAAATGTCCTATGAATTAAAGATATAAATTTATGGTTATGGTTCAACACAATGTACAGTGGGGCATAATCAAAATATTTTGGAAATAGCTCAGGCATTGATCATTGAGCATAGCGGAAGAACATATGAGCTTAATTTTTGACGCTGTGCACTTCTAATACCCCGTACCTACAAAATCTTTTCTTCAGCTTTTATTTGATTTTTAAGAAATATAAATGGGCTTAAAGGTCTAGTTAATACGGGTACATACGAAATGATGCTTTAATTTGTGAATTATGTAGTAAAATGAGCGACTTATAAGCATTTTATAAATAAAATTAAAAATTCTTTTAGTTAGCGAGCAAAATTTAAAATATTGTAGGAAATTTTCAAGATTATATCTTTTCTGAATTAAAAAGTAGACGATTTTCAATTTAAAAATTCCGAAATTATTGCATTTTTATGTATTTTAGCATTAACAGGTCTTTACATCTCGAACTTTTATAAGTAAACATTCGACATTCTTAAGAAAATTGTATTACTATGTCCGCTATAACAACAAACAGAGAAGTAAATTTGTCGTATATGGCCTTGTTTCTTGAGCCGCCTTAGACAGACCATTATATTTTTACTTATATTTCAGAATTTTAATATGCAATTTTCTGCTCGAGTGAGTCCTTACAGCTAGTAGAACAGATATAGCACGAACTTAAAACTCGCAAAAAAGATTTCTGCAGACATGTGATGTTAATTTTCCAAAGAAAATATATAAATATTTTTTTTTGTTAGTTGTATAAGTTATATAAGTGGTACGAGTATCACATATTATTTTTAAAATATTCAAGTTTCATTTACATAAAACATGCCCAAAATATACATTAAATGTTCTTGATAGATACGAAGAATGCGGATGATGGACGTAGCTGTCCAGAAAATACATTCCAATCTGCTAGCATTTAAAATAAAATTTTCCCAATTTTTATTTAATTTCAATCACCTAATTTGTAATTTAAATTATTCTTTCTTAGAGATAATAAAACGAACTTAAGCTGCTATATAATAGACCCTGTGCGTCTATCTACTTTGGGTAAACCCTGTGCTTCTATCTACTTTGGGTAGTGTTTAGTTGTAAACATCATCTACTTAACCAACCTAACTCTGATAATAGAATACGAAAAAATTGTATTCAACCATCTATTGTCGATTGGTGAAAACGATGTCTACCACCACTTAAAGCTCCCCTTTTGCTTGATATATTTCTCTTAACTTTTAATATTGAATATTAAAATGTATTAGTAGAACTATTTATTAACATACAAATGAATAAGGCTTAAGTTCGAAGTATGGCTTAAGTGCGTTTTTTCTCTCTTAATTGTTTAAAAAGTTTTATTTGTAGTAAATTTATAATTTTATTATACATTAACATATAAATGTGTTTGTGACAATATGCAAAAATAAATATAATATTAATAGACATACGGGTATGTTCTGTAATCCGAAACCGAGTGAAATTGAATCCGAATGAAATTTTAAATTGTCATAACTTTTAAATCTTACAACATTTTGATATTATTTTTTATACATTTCATTAAAGCCCACTCACATAACTTCCTTGATTGCTAATGTTTTAAAATAATAGGCGCAACTAAGTTATATTTTTCTTTAAAAATTTATTCGATTTCAATTTCACTCGATAAATATATAAAAAAAAAAATGTATTAAAAGGCTCCACGATTATATAGCCAGGGTAAAACTATTTTCAAGTGTTCACGATAGCGAGGGTTAGATAACAAATTTATTTTGAATTGAATTCCAGCATCAGTATTTGCCATTAAATTTTCTGTACTAGCAATTTCGCTAGGGTCAAGCAATGCTCCAGCCATAGTAGTATTTGCCGTTAAATATCCTACAAATAAATATTTTAAATATATTCTTTCTGCGATTAAATAAACTTCTTATTTGTAAAAGATATTTGTGATATGAGAGCAAAACATTAAAAACCAAAAAAATGTTTTGATTCATGTTTACTTACCATAAATACCATATTTGTACAACATAATGTGAATATCCCTTAGGGTTGGTATTTTCTTGCTATAATTTAACAATTTCAGATTTTCAACCAACTGTTCGTGGTAAAATTTAATGAAGTAATCAAACTGTTTGATTTTAATTTCGTATTTTGTGGATGATAAAAGAAAATAGTACAAATCTTGTGCAGGTGAACCATACTTTGGCATTTGGAAATCAATAAAATAAGTTTCCTTAATATCACCAAAAGCATCATGCTGAAACATGACATTGTTAGACCAACAATCGCCATGATTCAAAACATTAAATTCATTCGGATCGACTTTTGAACATTTAATCATTTCATCGATTAAATTTGTTTGTGCATTACACATGGCATCGAAATACTCTTCATCTCCTTCAAATTGTTGAGTGATTTTTAAAAATATTGGATATATACTTGAAAATAAAGCAGCTATCATGTCACGCATTTCCTCTTTAAAAGATCCACATTGTAAATTTTTCTTATACGGCCCCTTAACAGCTACACGTACTGCAGACGCAGCATGCCATTGGGCTAATTTCTTTAAAACCGCCTTGGTATGTTCCATATCTAAACCCTCAATACGGTTAACATTTTTAAAACCCTTTGTGCGTAAATCTTCCAATAATATATTGGGATTAACTGTAGACAGTTCGTAGAATTTGGCTCGGAATGTTACGTCAACCCCAACTTCATTGTACAGTTGTTCAAATTCTGGTATGACTTCTTTGTACATGATGGTTTCGTTATCGAAAACGTTGTTCATCTCCATCATCATGCGGAACATTTCATTATCGTGTGCTGTTTTAAGAATGAAGGAGAGTGGCTTAGGAGTACCATCTGAAATGAATGGAAATTTATGTAAATGAGGAAACAATTAAAATTAAACTGGTCAAATAAATCTCCTTCGCTATATTTGCTTAGGAACAAAAGAAAGTAGCAGAGGTATAAATTTGCCACAAAGAACAAGTTAATAAAATATTGTGAAGGTTAACTTCGGCA
Organism: Phasia obesa; assembly: GCA_949628195.1. Taxonomy (NCBI): domain Eukaryota; kingdom Metazoa; phylum Arthropoda; class Insecta; order Diptera; family Tachinidae; genus Phasia; species Phasia obesa. Next base: position 167,202,275 of record OX451215.1, on the reverse strand, counting down.
CCTAGCCGCGTTGGCTCTTATCCGACGGCAGTCTTACCACCGAGTGAAATAAAAGCGTAGACTAGCGCCCCCATTGTCTATTAAAATTACACTTTACGATAACGTGCTATTTGTAATGGCATCCATGTTTCACTACACATACTGCACAGTCACAATGAGTAGCAATTTATAGAACATGGCAAACCTGGACCTCTTGTTTAGGGTTTTTTTTTTTGAGACTATCCAACTCCTTTCTGTTGAGAGTGCAACAGCACACTTTGATCAATAATGTACTATCTTTGCATACCGATCTTAACCACAACCACCACGTGAACCCACGAAGGGGACCTCATCAGCAACCGGCGACAGAGATGAGAGTTTCTCTGTGGGGCCACCTGCTCCCGTGGTACCAGGTCTTTGGGCAATGGACATGCCTCGAAGAGGACCCATAAGAATAAAGACCTGTTCTTCCAGATTAAGGTTCCAGGAAACCCTGTTGGCTAGTGCCCCTATTTTCTCCAAGAGAAATTTGTCAAAGCTTTTGCAAATCTCACAGTGACAGTTAGTACCCCCAAGGGGAACTCGGACACTACAAGAAATAATTTCTAAGCTATTTTTCTCTACCTTTCGATTTTATTGTAGTATAGTTATAACCGGATTAGTTTAATATTTTGTACTCGTAGCATAATTTTTTTAAACCTAGACATACCCTCTTCTTCACTGGCCCGATTGATAAAACCAACCTTATGGATGAACAAATTGAAAATTACAAGTCATTAACATTAACAAGACATCTACGCCGGATGGCATTCCATCACTGGCCATGAATTACTCTTCGGCGCCAGTCCATCTTAGGTTAACTCTTTTTAGCACTTCGTAAATAGCTGGTACATTTTCAATGTGCTAGAAAATACATTCTAACGCCAAGCCCCAACCAACCAACAACCCTTAAAATTACCGCCCAATCGCATCATGTGTTGGAGTCTACAGTTTATAAACAGTTTCCGTAGAATATGATCTGCAGAGGACTTGATAGTTTTCGTTGTTGTCATCCCATACACCATTTCATCGAAGAGTGCAGTGTTTGGAGTGTGGCATAGTTCGCTTATGTTCAAAATTATTACCTTTGGTCTTCGTAATAATTATTCTCGATTTATATCGAGCTTTCTCAGGGATCTTACTATACGAATTGTTATAGGTTTTATTTCTTCAAAAAAGTTCTATATAAATTCACGGTTGTCTGAGCTGCCATACTCTTTATATATGTATATAGTAAGGCGGCTCAAAACGAATTAAACTAGAAAATAATGTTATGAAAATAAGTATATAGTACAATTTTTAAAAATTTCGGGGTGGGGGGGTGTCAAAAGCAAGTCTGGAGGGGCCTTTCTACGCTAATGCTCTGTTTTGATGGTATTCAACCGAGAGCAGCGAAGCGCAAAGGAGCTCATAGGTGACAGTGTTATCGTTTACAACATGTGTTGTTACGTACATCAAAATCTTACAACAGCTTTTTAGCTGTTGTCTTATTGTCGCGACAAGTTGAAAAATTACAAAATCATTGCCGCTAATTCTTTGAAAGAAAAACATCTTAGTGTGTTACAGAGTTTTAGAATCGGCGGAATGGCAGAACATCGGGTTGATGGTTTAAAGAAATTGTTTAGCAGCAAAACCAAAAAGCTATCCTTGTTTATACGAAAAATTTCATACAAATGTAAAAATAGTATGTACATACATACTATATATGTATGTATTATGATACTGTATGTATATACATATATTGTAATTAGGACTTCATTTAAAAAAAAAAAATTACTGTGTTTGGTAGTGGAATTGTTTTCGAATTATTTTCCGGATACGCACGATGTGTAGTTTTGCTGGCCTCATCATAAATAAACAAGTATCTATTTAATATTAACGTCCGTGACCATGATTATTATATTTATTATATTTATTAATTATAAATGTTATAATTATTAATATAAATATTAAATTTTCAAACGAAATAAAATTTTTTATTTTCACCTCAACAGTTTGTACTACACAGAGATGTTTTTAATGGAACACAAGTACTAACATATACCGCAACTCTGTGACATACACAACATCTAAAAGTGGTTTTACACGACGTGTGTTTGTCATATGACTTGTTACTTTTCCATGTGTAATTTCTAAACACGTCGTGTGAACATTTTCAAACATAACATGTGTATTTTCCATGTGTACAATACATATGACATTTTTCATTTTGAACGTGTTCTATTTTGATGTGACAAAGCATCGGACATCCTGTAATGCCAACTTGATATTTTGCTATTTTAGGTTTTTTGTGGTACCAAAAGCACTAAAAGCTTGTCAAAAGCGTTTACATCTTTGCATCAGCTGTGGTTGGCAATACAAAACTGTGTGGCGGAAAAATTATATATTATAGGTTATGTCAGATGTAATTACACATGTACGTTTGAAAGCAAAAATTATAAACCGTATGTAAAATGCCTATTTTGATAAACACATGAAATTATATGTGGGTTATCAAACTGACAAGTCATGTAACAAACACACGTCGTGTAAAACCACTTTTAGATGTTCTAAATCAAAATCGAAAGATAAAATTAAGTTGTGTTGTAGCCGAGACAACACAACTTTTCTGTGTTGTAAACGGTAATCGGGCCCTATATAAGATTTAAAGACAAACAAATATGTTCAAGGCTTCTGCGGCGTGGATCAATCACAATAAAATTTCTCACATAAAAAGACAAATTTTTATCACTATTTAAACGGGTAATACAAACATTTATTTTCTGCCATATACCAACGTTCCAACCTAATGTACATGTTTATTGAATTTAAATTAATGTTTAAAATTTATTTCAAAATCAAGAAATATATGTATACAAATATACATATCGCACTTGATCAACAAGAGGGTATTAACTCAAAATTTTTAAATTTTGAGTAGAGGTAAAAAACTGTTTGTGATTACATTTTAAGATAATTTAAAAATCCGAACATATTATAGTAAGCAAATTCCATTTAATAATATATTTACACTGTTTTTCTTCTAAATTTTTTGCAATTATTACCAAATATAAAAATAATACTTTTTGTTGATATAAAAGTACTTAATACACTATCACGAAAAACGAATGGAAAATGCGGATTTCGAGATGAAAAAGTGATCAGAATACGTTGAAAGTAAATGGATATTGATTTTGTTGGTTGATTTCTTGCAAAAAGTGAAAATTTAAAAATTTTGAGTTGATACCCTCTTGTTGATCAAATGCGATATGTATATTATTATATATATTGTACAAATATGTAGTTTAAAATAGTACAATATAGTACAAAAACTAAACAAACTGTTTTGCACATACATACATACATATGTATTTACATAACAATTTTTATTATTTAAGAAAAATAGAATTAATTAACGATATTCATATTCTTGATACAATTTTGTAAGAATTTGTAAGAAGTGTTGTTTATTTTATATTTATCTTAAATAATTTTGTAATTCTAGTATAAAATCGTGTAATTTATTGTCTTATTGATTTGATTTACCATTTAGTTCAATGTCAATGTTCAATTGTAATACTATAGTATTGTAATTTTCTCCAGCTTCTAAAGCTTTATCGACTTTAAACTCTTTTATTTGTTTAAAGTTCGGCACAATTTCATTTAAAACCGCTTCAAATAAGGCCGGCTCAATCCATTCTGGAAAAGAGTTGTTCTGTATAGATTCACAACTTTTCTCACTAGACATTTTTTTTCTTTTTCGTAATTTCGAATTTGTGGTATGTATAACACAAAATAAGTATTTTTTTTTTTTTTGATAAAATATATTCTTTATTTACTCTAAACGAGAAAAAATAAACGATAATGTTCTTCTTGTGGAATATTCATAAATACTGGTTAATTGATTATATTTTAGAAAACTCTTTACTCGGTTCTTGTAAAATTTGAATGTGAGAATATTTTTCCATGAGAACCAGGGACGGAAAAGCTGATAGGATCTTACCACTTTTGACATTATTTGATATCCAAAAGTAACATGCTAATTCTCTGTCTAATTTGATACTGTGAACTTTATTTCACTGTTGTCGTTGTTTCCCAGTTTTTAATACAAATCAATGGAAGTTTCTATTCCGTAATTTTAGTGTTTAAATAGCTATACCCACACAAGTTGTGGCGCCTTACATTACTTTGAAAATAATTCACTCAAAATTTTAAGACTCGTACGTATTTACTTTACATAAAGGTAACCATACCTGAATAAAATTCTAAAATGTGTATACAATTCTAAAAATTATTGTAAAGTAACAATATAATTCCACAAGGTAACAATAAAATCAAATACAAATTTTATTCAATTGGCTATTTGTCAATAACTAATTCATATTTTGTCATTATTTAAAAAAAAGTGCCATCTGCTGCGCAACAGTGTTCAAAATATCCCACTTTCAATTCATATTTTGTCATTGTTTTAAAATAGAGTCTTCTGTGGCGCAACCGTGTTTAGAATATCCTGCTTTCAAAAATAAAAGAGGCCTTAAAGTATACAGTACCTTTAAATCGGTAGAAAAATTTGGCGTACTTTCACCGCTTTTTCTCCACTTTCTGCAGAAAAATAGTATCCTATAATGGAATCATGATCCTGAGGTACCTCCTCACAAAATGTTGGTAAAATCGATCAATTAGTTTTTACGTGATGCCAACACAGAGAGAAAAACGGACAGACGGAAAATGAGTTGCAAACCACATTCTTTTAGCAAAAAGTATAATCTTTAACTTCATCTTATAAACTTTTCTTAAACTTCGCAACGTTCATTCCAAATAAGCATACCCGTATTTGCTGTAAAATGTGAAAAATTTTACTGCCTGTCCCACGACGCGTCGTCCCTAGAATTCGTCCTTTCGCACAATTACATTTAAAACAAAAACAAATTCAATTACTTCACTTTTGTTTTAAATTTAATTCTACGAAAGAACGATTTCTTGCGACATTGTGGGACAGGTAGCTAAAGCGATTTAATATATTTAAGTGTTGACTTTACAAAAGCAATATATAGAAAAGAATAAATTAATATACATATAGTCACCGAATTAATTATAGGTTGTTTTACATAAGTATTTGTTAACATTTTTTTGTAATGTTACAGTTTAGGGGTTCCAAACCCAAAGATTGAAAACTAGAGTTGTGGCGGTCCTGTACGACCTAGTTCAATTGAACGATTCGTGATCAGTGTTTTCTTTTTATCGTTCATCGTTCGTTGCGTTTTTATACCCTTCACCACAGGTGGAAAGGGTATATATATAAGTTTGTCATTCCGTGTGTAATTTCTACAATATTCATTTCCGACCCCATAACGTATATATATTCTGGATCCTTATCCATAGAGAAGTTGATTAAGCAATGTCTGTCTGTCCGTCTATCCATCTGTCCGTGTTCAAGTTGAAATGTCATTTGCCAAGACACCAGAAGAGATGCAAAAAATTTAAGCACACCAATCTGTCAGGCATAGTTTCGGAAATTTTGGGATTACAATTCAGCAACATCGGATCATTCCTTTGGAGGCTGCGGGCCAAAAACCACACAAACCTATATTTTTCACGTTATTTTTTTTCGGCTTAATGATTCTTTTTTGCTTTTTTTGTCAAATAGATATTAGACCGCAACAGGTAGATCGCAGGGAGTGCATACTGATCTCGGGGGTCAATAACCGAGGGGCGACTTTTGTTTGTTTTTAGGTTGGTAGGGGTTTTCTGCTTTGATTTGTATTAAAAACCTTTATAGAGAGCAATACACATATAGGTAGCCAATTGACCCACAGGGTACCCACTGGTAAAAAAAATTTAATAAAATTTAAAAAAATAAATTTTTAAATTCTTTAAAAAAAAATGTTTTTTCAACATTTATAAAAAAATTTATAAACCGTTTTCAAAACGATATTTCCACAAAAAATTTTTTTTTAAATTTTCCAAATAAATTTAAAAAATATATTTTTACAAACAATTATCGAAAAATTAAAAACAAAATATCAATATTTCTGTGAAAATGAAAATCTTGACTGTAGCATAATGTATTTTAATATTAAGAATATATGTATGTATGTATGTATGTATGTATGTATGTATGTATGTATGTATGTATGTATGTATGTATGTATATAGAGTAACATATTTTTTAAAATGCGTTTAATTTTTAAATAGATGAGATCTCTGTTTTAAAACATAGTTAACATCAAGATACCGACTACAAACTGTCAAAAATAAAATACACACATTTAAAGGTAAACGATTATTTTAAAGCCTCTTTTATTCAACAAAAGAAAATGTCACAAAATTGCAAAGTAAAGTTTTGGAGGAAATATTTATAATTTCTTGAAAAAGTTATTTAATTTTATAAAAGCAAAATAAGTATTTCTACAAGAATGTCAAAGTTTACGATGTAGCTGTCGTCTTCAATATCAACAACACGGTGACAACTGTAGCCAACGGAATTTGTTTTCATTTAGCTGCGTCGCCGTTGTATTCTATTTCTTTAAAGTATTAGTAATGAGGTTTTTCTCATATGACTTATTTTAATTTATGTAAAGAGTCATCAATATGGATAATGCTGTACATGTCTGTATAAATAAAATCACCGTGGTGAAGGGTATAGAAGATTCCGCACGGCCGAATATAGCACTTTTACTTTTACTTGTTTTTGTTTGCTTTGTTCTTGTACTTGACATTTTCGCTATAAAAGTTCATAAACAAATTTTCAAATGCTTTGTTTCTTAATTTTTGTCAGTGCCAGTTAATCTCAAATTTTTTTAAATTTGTAAATATAAATAATAAAGGAGAAATTATTGGTTGATATTTAATGCAATACTCCTTCACTTTTATGTATTAATATTTAAATTTTTAAGAACTGTAATAATTCCACAATACATAAATTGTTTGTTAAAATTATTCAGAACAGTACTTATACAGTACTTATATTATATGTATAGATAAAAAAATTTTATTCATATGTATATGTAGATATAAATATTTCTATGAAAAATATAAGTTTCCTAGAATTCCGGTTAAAATATAGTACTTTAAGCATTTCAAATCAATTTGAAAGAGATTTTAATAAAAAATTCGAAAAATTACTCCCTGGGAAATAATCTTGGATCAAAAAATAGTTCTGGACCTGTTAGTGGCAGAATATTCTTGGGTGCTATCGCCCAGCGGAAAAACCTCTTATATTTAAAAAGAACCATATTGCTCACATTAAATTTGAGAATAAAGACATTAACTGATCTAAACAAAAATAGAAGAATTGTCTCGAGAGTAAATATAATCTAATAGGCTGTGATGACCGATCATTTGTAAAACTACCGAAAGGAAAGAGATGAGACGCCAAATATAAATAAAACAACAAAGTTTTGTGGTGAGAACATAATGAAGTTAAGTTGTTTTAAAAAAAAAAGACACAATGATGGGGATCGGACAGAGTTTAATTTTCAATAAAGTTATGTATTCATATGAAGAGCAAAATATGAGATTCAGCACGAAAACCATTCAAAACTTCAAGGGTTGTAACCGAGCAGTTACTATCCAATTAATGATTTGTTTTTAAATGGCCTGCTTAACCAACATATCTCAGTCTTATAGAAAATCTATAAAAATAGTGCATCGCAAAATACGATGCCGAAATTATATGGAAAACGAAGTTTTATCAGCTGCAGTTATAAGCGAATTGAAAAAAAAAAACAAAGCGAATGAAAGTTAATTTTAAGTAGTACTTTTTGATTCCCAGAGTACAAAAGTAAAATTTATTTATATTTCCTTTATTAGATAAAAATTGTTTAAAATTATTTATTTAAACAAAACATACAGTAGAGGACAATAAAATAGAAATATTTTCAAATATTGAATATTTCATATTTCGAAAATACAAAAATTCTTTTAAGAACATAAATTATTAAGTTCTGGCAATAAGACGCAAAGCCAACAGTAGTATTTGTATTATTTGTAAAACAATATAAACTTGAGTTGAATTTTAACAAAAAATCGCCTACCGATTTTAGTAACTCAATATTTCTTCGAATATTCTTTGATCTTGATCACTGCTTGGACATAAATAAATATTTAAATCGAACTCTGGAATCCAAAAAATACTATTTAAAATTAATTTTAACACACGGAATAAAATTTCATTTCCCATCTCTGCTGAAAACATTTCTGAAAGAGCGATAGTGACGAAATGAGTTCTGTTTCTCAGATTAATTTAAACCATAAAATATAATAATAATAGAGTGAACATACATACTTATGTATGAATATTATAAATGATGCAATAAATCGCCCAGTGTGCGGCGCTAAAGCGATAATTTTAAATGAAATAAAGATTAGAAGAAAAAAAAATTAATTGAAATAAAGATTAGAAGGAAGAAAATTAAAAAAAAATAAGTAATACCTACATGGGAAAATTTTTATTAAATTAAATAATTGAAATTAATTTTTATTTACACATGAAAACTCTTCAGCAAAAAAAAACATATTTATTAAGCATCTTATGGTGATACTTAGTAATCACTATAAGGTATACGAGTTAGTTTAAATAAAAGTATATTTTGTGAGTGCTACTTTAGAACTAAACTTTATTTTTTAAAAATCATTGTTAGTCTGAGTTTAGACAGGGGAACATTTAGAAGGGAGACATCAGTGGTACTGGTACAATTTTATATAAAATTTATTCAATAAATTTATTTATTTAATCAATATTTTTTCTTACAATAGCAAACATTTCAAATTTCCAAGTTCTTCAACCCTGTCTAGAACTAACTAAGTTGGTACATTCTTAATTTACGTTCATAATTTTTATACCCTTCAACACAGGTGGAAAGGGTATATATAAGTTTGTCATTCCGTGTGTAATTTCTACAATATTCATTTCCGACCCCATAAAGTATATATATTCTGGATCCTTATACATAGAGAAGTTGATTAAGCGATGTCCGTCTGTCCGTCTGTCCGTGTTAGTGTGGTAATGTCATTTGCTAAGGCACCAGAAGAGATACAAAAAATTTAAGCACACCAATCAATAGGCATTGCAATTGGTATTGCAATTCAGCAACATCGGATCATTCCTTTGGAGGCTACGGGCCAAAAACCACGCCCACCTATATTTTTTACGTTTTTTTTTTTAAATTTTTTTCGGCTTTAATGATTCTGTTTTGCCTTTTTTTGTCAAATAAATATTAGACTGCGACAGGTAGATCTCAAGGAGTGCATACAGATTGGTAGGGTTTTTCTGCTTTGATTTGTTTTAGAGACCTTAATAGAAAGCAATACGCATAGAGGTAGCCAATGGACCCACAGGGTACCCACTGACAAATAGGAGCAGTTAAAAGGACCCCCATGTGTCAATATGATGAATTTTTTTTTTGTAAGGATTTCTTTTTGCTTTAGTCTGACCATTCTAACTCAATATAGATTGGAGAAAGGTCCAAAATTTAACAAAAAAATTTCAATCAAATTTTTAAACAAAAATTTTAAAATTTTTTTTCAAAAATATTTACAAAAAAATTTACAAAGCATTTTCAAAAAGATATTTTACAGAAAAATATCCGAAAAAATATTTTTTTTAAAAAGTTTCCAAAAAATTTTCGAATAAAATTTTACAAAAAATTTTTAAAAATTAAAACAAAAATTTCAATATTTCTTTGAAAATGAAAATCATGACTGTAACATAACATACATTTAATATTAAGAATATACATATGTATGTATATAGAGTATGTATGTATGTATGTATGTATGTATGTATGTATGTATGTATGTATGTATGTATGTATGTATGTATGTATGTATGTATGTATGTATGTATGTATGTATGTATGTATGTATGTATGTATGTATGTATCTATGTATGTATGTATGTATGTATGTATGTATATAGAGTAACATATTTTTTTAAATGCGTTTGATTTTTAAATAGATGATATCTCTGTTTTAAAACCTAGGTGCATCAAACACATAGACATCATCAGAATACCGACTACAAACTGTCAAAAATGAAACGTTGTGGCTGTCGTCAACTTAGGCTAATTTCTATTTTATTCAACAAAAGAAAATGTCACAAAATTGCAAATTGAAAATTCATATGCAAAAAAAAGTTTTGGAGGAAATATTTATAATTTATTGAAAAAGTTTTTTAATTTTATAAAAGCAAAATAAGTATTTCTACAACAATGTCAGAGTTTACGATGTAGCTGTCGGCTTCAATATCATTAAGTAGCTGACAACACGGCGACAATTGTAGCAAACGGAATTTGTTTTCATTTGTCTTCTATTTTTTTAGCTCATGAATAATGATTTTTTCTCATACGAATTTATTTAAGTAAAGAGTCAACAATATGGATAATGCTGTACATGTCTGTATAAATCAAATCACCGTGGTGAAGGGTATAGAAGATTCGGCACGGCCGAATATAGCACTTTTACTTGTTATTGTTTAGTTTGATAATCCTTTCATGCATAAGTAATGTAATTTAGTAACAAGGCCCTTTTGCTGAACTACAGCGTTTAAACTTATTTGCATCGCTTCAATCCGGCAGTATTTGGCTGATATATTTTTCTATTCTTATTAGAAAAAAATCGTAAGGACTTTTTTGGTAATAAGATGACTCGTTAATTATTATTCCAAATAACTCCAACATACTCTATCGGCTTAAGATCCGGTTACTTCGGTGGAGTTTCAAGCATATGCTGGAAATTTCAGAATATCCAGCTGCTAACATGTAATACTTTTGCCTTTAAAATAGATATTTTGGCAAAATAATTGTTGGTACATAAATTAGCAACACAAGTGTAGTAATTCAAGGAATCAAGGTCAATTATCATTATTTTAAAATACCTTAGTATAATACTCTAGTATAATGATTTTTTACATTTTAATGTGGAGCCAAATTTTGGTACAATTTATGATGATTTGGTACAATTTTATCATTGGAGCAGTACAATTTATACATTGTCAGATCCGAACACTGTTCAATAATAATACAATTGTTCCGACAAAATGTTCGTTCGTTTGAACGCAAACGAAAAAAAAAGAAGAATTCATTATGTTCTTCTTACAAATGTTCGCCCGTCTAAACTGGACTAATACGAGAAACCTTCCAGACTGAAGGAAAATATTCAAGGCGTAGAATGTCATTAAAAACAAATATAATTGTTCTAATTGCTACTTCGGAAAGTTCCACTATCATTTTGTTACTTGTTTTGTCAAAACCTTAGGCCTTTTGGGAGTGTGGAAACCACATATCGTCCACATTCATATCTTCCAATTCGGGCCATAAAAAGTTCGTTATCATTTCACAATAGCGAACACCATTCAGAGTAACTGCCTGACCGGCCTCATTTTGGAAAAACCGCACCAAACAGTCTCTCTTTGTGGGTGCATTGGATTTTCGACAATCACTCTTGGATTATCATTCGCCCAATTGCGGCAATTCTGCTTATTGACGAATATACTGAGGTCAAAATGTGCCTCATCACTGAAGATGATTTTCTTCGAAAATTGATCATCCACTGTTGCCATTTCTTGCCACCATTCTGAGCATTGACGACGTTTGGAATGATCAAGAGGCTTTAGTTCTTGAGTCAATAGCACCTTGTAAGCGTGCAAATGCAAGTCCTTATGTATAATGTTCATCAACGAGTTGAGGTGGACGGCTCTTCAGCCACATGAAAGGCTATAGATATCAACACCAGTGGACGGATCTTCCTGGAATTTTCACTGTTTGTTACCAGATATGCTGTGAATAAAATAGGGCATAAGTAGTATATTTGTGTACCTTCGGTGACACTTTTTTCATACAAACCAATGCTCCAAGGGCGTGGCATATTTTGCTCCCGCCCACTTTTTGTATTAACCAATCAGAAGAGAGCAATTGTCATTTATTTTCTATGTTAGTCAATCAAAGGAGAGAGAGATACAGATAGAGAGAGGAAGAGAGAGAGACAGATAGTGAGAGGAAGAGAGAGAGAGGAAGAGACAGGCTCTAGAGCTCCGCCCACTTTTATGAGAGATCATCAACAATTTTTGATAATTATGTTTCTTTATGTGTTTTTTGTAGTTTTGAGGGTTGATTTTGTATGTATGTATATGAGAAAATTCCAATTGGAATTTTTTGTGTGTTAAACACCTGCATTGGGAAATTGTGTATGATTTTAGGTAATGAGAATGATCGTTGACAATGGATATTTTTGTGGGTGTGTGTTTTAAGTTTTGAAGGTTGTTCAGGCTCTAGGGCTCCGCCCACTTTTATGAGAGATCATCAACAATTTTTGATAATTATGTTTCTTTATGTGTTTTTTGTAGTTTTGAGGGTTGATTTTGTATGTATGTATATGAGAAAATTCCAATTGGAATTTTTTGTGTGTTAAACACCTACATTGGGAAATTGTGTATGATTTTAGGTAATGAGAATGATCGTTGACAATGGATATTTTTGTGGGTGTGTGTTTTAAGTTTTGAAGGTTGTTTTTGGTTATAGTTAGAAGATTTTCTTTGTTTTTGGGGTTTTATACTACCTGGTTGTTTAAATTGATTAGTTTGGTGTGTGTGTTTTTAAGACGTGATTAATATTAATGTAGCTGATTGCTTTTAGTTTTAGGGGTGGATTTAGTTTTTGATATTTGTATATTGTTAAAACTAAAATGAAGTTTGTGTCTCTTTTTTTCTTTTCTAAAAGGTGATTGGTGATGAGTAGTGGGTAGGGAAAATAATTATCATATATTTTATATTAGTGTGTATTAAAATTTGATTTTTCTGTTGCTTTCTATTTTACTTTGCTTTCTGAATGGGATTTTCTAATTGGAAAATAACTGATGTTAAAAAATATATTTTAAATTGGTTTTTGAAATATATTTACAAGATTTTTAAATTGGAAAATAATTGGTATTCCAAATGGTTTCTATATTCTTTTTATAATCAAATATGTCTCTCTTGAGATTACTAAGTACTTTTGAGTTTACAGTGTTTGCTTAAGGTGTTTTACTACCAATTTTTTAGTCAAACTAAATGTGCATTTATAATCTTTCAAGGACAATTTTTATGAGTAACAATAATTTTTCCAATGCTCAAAACACACCTTAGAAAAATTTAAGATTTCTCTGTAGGCAATAAGATAGTTAAAAAAAAAAAAGTACAAATCCAAAAATGATGACCACCTACTTATTTCCTAAAAGAAAAAAAAACATGAAACTATTTAAAATAGAAAGAAAAAAGATACACATAATTCATATTTATATATTTTTGTATTTCATTTATTATCCATTCGTAAATATAACCTATGGATTTTTACATCAGTCTTAATTTTATCTTTCATTTTTTGTCCAATTTCATAACAGAGCCGTGTCAATTCAATTTGTATGTCTTTTTCCTGTATCCCATTTATTTCACACAACTGAATATTCGTTTTGTTTAAAGCAGAGCAAGTCGGTATATAATACTCGTAGTAGAAATGAAGTATTTGTTTACGCAGAATACTGTTCCAACATAATATTGATGTTAAAAATATTCCAATTCGAGTTAATGATTTCCAAGTATCTGAATCAATTTTTATTTTATAAATTCCTTGTTTAACAACTAAATAACATACACCTCTTTTGTGATGAAAACTGTAATGCACGTCCGTATCAATTTCATTATCAATAAGATTTATTGAATTTAAAAAATCACTATGATTCAGCATGTTGTGGATATACTCCTTGTAGCTCATTAAATGTAACCACTCCTTTCTATCCAATCCAATAAACTGCTTTTGCTTATAATGCAGCCATACAATCGGTTTAAAGCCTAATGTTGTAGAAAATCCACATGAAATCTTTAATTTTAAATTAAGGAAGTATTCAAATTCAAACACAACATCATATAACTGAGACTTTCGTCTTTCACCATGCTGCAACAAATTTTTTTAATCTATTCTCCATACTCATTGAAATTAAAACATAAACTGACGTTTGTTTCATACTTTAAATATCTTTATATTAAGAAAACATAATAAAACAGTATAACTTAAAATAAAAGTATTTAGTATATTTCCTCCAGTATAATCTCAAGTTCAGGTGTTACATTGGTAATTCGTATGTTGCTCGTTTTATTTCATAATAACCGGTAATATTTTTAAACATGAATAAACATGATAACAACGCTAATAATTATTATTTTATTTCTAATTGAAATCACATTAGTGTTAAAGAATAAAATGAAGAGCAGGTGTAATATTGATAGTTCAGTTTAAACTTAGCTAGCTATGTATGTAGCATATTTATTTCATAATAATCAATAATATTTTAATTTTTAAGCATGAACGATCATGATTTAATCAGACTACTAAGAATTAAATCTTTATTTTATGATAATAGTTTACACTGAATATATAAACATGAATGAGCATGATCATCCCATACGTAATTATTTCATTTCATATCCTAATCACGTAATGATTGAAGAAATGAAATGTGTGCAGGTGTTGTGTGTGTGTGTGTATTATAATTTAGAATTTGGTCCTTTTTTAATTCCTATACACATACATGCACATAGGTTACAAAACTAAGGAAGAACAAGTATTAGAAAATAGGAAGAAATAACACACAAAAGAAAAAAGAAGGTAGAAATAAAAACAAGACATTTGATTTTTGTGGGTTTTAAAAGGAATAATATTTTTAAAATAAATAAATAAATATCTCTGGTACCAAGAATTTGGGTATCATTTACACACACACATTAACCAATGAATTCATTCACAATGTTGTTTTTTTTTCCTGTTGTGCTATTCATCATAAAAATTAAGAGTTTAATATAGATTCATCATAAATAACCAATTATATTTTATTACCTATTTTATTATAATCTCCAAAAAAAAAAAAAAACCAAGATAGTGAATATTTACATTTTTATACGATATATTTTTATTTTTTAGTATTTTTTTTATAAATATTTACATAAGACATTTTATTACAAAATTTCGTATGAAAAATTATTAATAATATATTATAAAATAAAAAATGAATAAAATAAAATTTAGTATATTTATTTAATTTTCTTTAACATTGAATATCTTATTATATAGATCTATTATATTTAACACATTAGTTTTTCTAATGTGAAAGTAAGTACACCTACATGTGTCTGGACCTTCCATACAGCTTTCGGTGTACCAAGGGCAACATGCGAAATGACCTCGATTGACATCCTCTTCTCCATCTCCCACACCATATTCCTTATTTTCTTCCAGCATTGAAATAAAAAAATCCACGGCCTCTTTATGTTCATATAACAAAATTTCTTTAAAGTTATTTAAGAAATTTTCAATTGTTATACAAAGTGGGGTCATATTGATTCTTTCTTCGTTTCTTCGTTTCGCTCGATGGTACTTTGGTGAGTAATAGATATTTACGATTTTTATGCATAAGTTGGGTGCATGAAAATTTTCAATAGATTTTTTATATTACACCATATTTCTTTACAACGAATGTTGTTATCTCTTTCACTCCCTCACTTTAACATTTGTGTTTTAATTTCTAAAGAATTGATGTAATAATTTACTCCACCTTTACCTTTTCTTTCTTTTACTTCTACAAGATCCAATATTACGGTTAGATTTTATTTCAATATTGAATTTGACTATCTCTTTTCCTCATATTCATACCTATGATTTTTATCAATTTTATTTAAAGATAAATAGGTGGAAATATTTTTAGAGTATTATAATAAAAAAAGAAGTCAAGCTGTTAAGTTAAAAAAAAAATGGATTCCACCAAAAATTTAATTAAAAAATTTAATGGTCTTAATAATAAAACGATGATACACATCAAGGATCTCAAAATTTCATCCAAATACCCAATCATAAATGCAAAACGGGTGACAACCAAATATGGTACTTGTCTGCAGATTGAGCTGGACAACAACATCATGTTTTTACCAAACCGATACAATTCACTCACCGATGAGGAGGTTAACGCGTTGTGTACTGGAATATATTGCGTGTACAGAGAGGGAGAGAAAAATTTATTTTTAAATACCTTCGATGAGGTTGTGCAATTTATACCTAATGCACAGTATCCCATCTGGGAATAAATTTTTAAAATATTTAATATAATAAACCAAGCAAAATAAAATATACACATAGTTTCAAAGATTTAATTTTTTGTCGTTTAATTTATTTCCATTTCGTTATTTCATACAGAAATTTGAGACATAAATGACCACAGTTAAATGTATTATACTTCTGATATTGATTGTAGTTGTATTTTATATTTTTTCCTAAATATTTAACTAATTCTAATGGAGGATGTAAATTTCCAAAGCTGTCGAAATATTCTTTTTGCTGATTGTTTTTGTAATATGCCACCCAGTGTGTTCCAGGTCCTGATGATAAATCTAAATTGATGATACCACATTCTCTTTTCCTCGGTCGTTTTGGTAGTGTATCCAACATAAATACTCCTCTAAAGTGTGAAATATTGGTTGAAAATTTTCTCAAGTCGACATCCGTTAATGGTCTATCAGGTAGCATTTTTAAAAGTTTTTTGGATTTTTATCGTAAACCAATCCATATCCCTTCTTATATGGTTTTAGGTAAAGACCCTTCCCCATTGCTACAGGTTCCATAATTTTATTATGTCTTGTTGCCTCATCAAGTTGATGTTTGGCATTCCTTGCAGCATTTACAGCTTTTGCTATAGCAGCACCTCCACTCGCTAGGCTTCCAATTGCACTCAAGGCAGTAAGAATTGGAATTATAGGTAATACCCCACCAATTTTTGGGACATTAATTATACGTGGTACAATAACTTGAGACTTTTTCCCCTTAAACGATCTGTTAATAGCTTTACGAGCAATCTTAATAGCAGAATTAATATCTTCAGGTTTTTCCTTTTTTATTATTTTTGTTGCATTTTTTATTGATGTAATGAAAAGCTTTCTTCCATTTGAATTATTTCTTTTTGAAGGTTTTACACACGCCTTTTTTTTCATCCCCAAACCAAATTTGGTTTTAGCTTTCATCGTGTTAGTAACTAAATATGCAAACGATTTCTCGGCAAGACTACTGTCTTTTGACCAAACTCTTTCCCAAGCTTTATGTTCAAGAATTTTATCCGCTTGATGTCTTTTCTTTATATCCTTACTTTTGGAATAAGCTATATCGTGATCCTTACAAGCAACATCCAAAGGGTTTATTCCTCTGTCACCTCGATCTAGACGTTTCTTTAGTTTCTTTCCAGGTCCACAATATTGATAGCCAGGAAGATGAATTTCAACAGGCAAGGAGTTTATTATATTATCTACTAAACCTTCTCCAATGAATGTTTTGTTATAATTAACTTCCTGGTTATATAGTATAACCATTTTATTCTATAATAAGTACTAAAATAAAACATTTTTTTTATTACATTCAGTTATAAAAATGCGTTTAGTTAAACAACATAAACAAATTTTTGTTCGCAATATTGATACTTCTTCGAGTGTCAACCCCAAAACAAGACATAGTTCCTTATTACCTAATACTATTCGCGCGCTTATAGTTGGTCCTTCAAACTGTGGAAAGACTAATGTTATGATAAGCTTGTTAGAAAGTCCTAATGGTCTTAAATTTAAAAACATCTACTTATATTCAAAGTCACTATACCAACCAAAGTATGAATACTTGAGGAAGCTAATATACCCAATTAGAGGGATGGGATATTACACGTTTTCAGATAATGAAGTTGTAATATCTCCCAATGAAGCTAAAAGCAACTCAATAATGATTTTTGATGATGTTGCGTGTGAGAAGCAGAATAACATACGCGCATTTTTTTGCATGGGTCGACATAAAAATGTTGATTCTTTTTATTTATGTCAAACTTATACAAGAATTCCTAAGCATTTGATTAGAGACAATGCTAATGTTATTATAATGTTTAAACAAGATGAAACAAACATGAAACATGTTTATAGAGATCATGTTTCGAGTGACATGGATTTTAAGAAGTTTCATGAAATTTGTCAAGAATGTTGGAAGGATAAATTTGGATTTTTGATGATAAGTAAAGATGATGAAATAAATAATGGGCGCTACAGAAAGCTATTTGACTATTTCATAACAATATAAAGTACTTCAATCAGCACATATATTTTAGTGCTAAACCTAGTTTTAAACATACTATAACAACTTTTTTAGTGAAATAACCTATCTCGCTCTATAAATTCGGTTTATTTTTTGTTGTGTTTTATCAACTTATTTATAAAACTACATAGAAGAGCTAAATGAAAATGGATGAAAAAGTTTTAAAGGAATTGATAAGGACAAGAAATGTATTAAAGAAAAAGTTACGCAGTATAAAAATTGATGACGTAGATACACAAGAACAACTTAAAGATACATTTAAACCTATAACAGATCCCCTAAAAACAATTATTAATACTCATATCTCTAACTTTAAAAAAATACCGAAAACAGAAAACCATGAATTTCAAACAGAAAATAAAAATATTAGAAGATTACCCTTTAACAAGTCACAATTCAATTTAGAGACAAGTACCCCAAAGAAAGTTATAGAAGAAACATCATTTAAGAAAGGGATATCATTTGATGCTATTCATGGTGATAATGGTGATGATGATGATTTTTACTCTCAGTCTGAAACTATAGAGAATTCAAATAATGAAGAGTCTTACAATGACTTATCAATTTTGGAAAATAGAAATGAGTTAGATACTCTCTATGGTCCTCATAAGGGTCTTAATAATGAATGGAAATTCGGTGACAGCAACATCAAAATAAGCAAAGATAAAATTGAAATTGGAAATCAAATATGGGCTCTAACACCAGGTTTGTTCTCCTTAATGTTTCACAAAACACCAGAAAACTATGACAAATCTGAACTAGAAATCTACAAAAATATACTAATCAACACTAATGCTCACAGGAGAGACTACAAATCTGCTGGTCCAATTAAAGGAACGAGAGCATATAAGTACAAACATATTATTGGAAAATTGTTTAAAGAAAAAAGCGAGAGTAGTTTGGCAATACCATCACCAATTTCAAGAAAGGGTAATTACACGGGAAATGGTTTGATGAACCTAAACTCTCATAAACCAAACTATATATATTGGGATGATCCAAATGAGTTGGTAGATCGACTTAGACTATTACTCGCATCGCAAGGTGCAGGCCACACTAATCATAACAACGAGATTGTATCAATTATTGAAGAATTGTATGAAGCAAATATAATTGAAAAATAGTCTAATAGAATCATGTCCATCGATAAATTCGGACACTACCTCAATGATACAAGCGATAATATTTCAATGAAAAATGTATCTAAAGTGTTGGGGTTTTTTATGGATACAACTAACAACATTGACGTACAAAGCAAGAGGATTAAAAATGTGGCGAATGCTTTGGAAGACAGTGACGCTATCAATAAAATGTTTTTGCAATCTCAAATTACAAAATCTGGAGAAGAAATAGTTATACATTTAAAAGGAGTTATTGATGAAATTCATGAGAAAATTAATGATATAAAATTACTTTTTGATAAACAAATTGAAAAGTTAAGTAAACAAATTTATGAAGTACAAAATCATACATTCATATCAATGAACGAAAGTGAAGAAATAAATAATACCTTGAAGAATTACGAATACGAATCTATATAAAATACTAATGAGAAGAATATAAATTCCTAGGGATATGGTTATATCAGTTGCTTTAAATGTATCAACTGAAAACAATCCAATTCGAAAATAATGACAAGCTTAAAAAGAGACTTAGTAAATGAGCTACATAAACAAGCAAGAAAAAATTTTAGACGTCGAAGAGTTGTGATGAAGGGTATAGATGATCTTTGGCAAGCAGATTTAGTTGAAATGGGGAACTATGCCTTATATAATAAAAATTATAGATATCTGCTAACTGTAATTGATACATTCTCAAAATATGCTTGGGCTGCACCACTTAAAAATAAAACTGCACTAGAGGTGACGCAAGTTATGAGAGGAATCTTCAAATTGGGTCGGATACCGAAAAACTTGCAGACCGATGATGGCAAAGAATTTTTCAATAAACATTTTGCAAATCTTATGAATGAATATAATATTAATCACTACTCAACGTTTAGTAGAATGAAAGCGTCAATAGTAGAACGATTTAATCGAACATTAAAAGGAATGATGTGGAAAGAATTTAGTTTTAATGGTTCATATTATTGGCTTGGTATCTACAAGGATTTAATCGATACATATAATAGAAAAGTACACAGCACTATTAAAATGCCCCCAATTAAAGTCAATTCTACAAATGAATATAAATTATTAAATACAGCCTACAACCACATAAAAATTTACAAAGTATCTAAATTTAATGTAGGAGATTATGTACGCATTAGTAAATATAAACACATTTTTGAAAAGGGGTATACCCCAAATTGGACAACCGAAATTTTTAAAATTAAAACAGTTAAAAATACATATCCAACAACATACCTATTGGAAGACTATCGAGGAAATCCTATTAAAGGTGGATTCTATGATGAAGAACTTACCAAAACTCAATTTTCCGATATATTTCTAGTTGAAAAAGTTCTTAAAACTAGAGGAGAGAAAGCATATGTAAAATGGTTGGGATTTTCAAATCAACACAATTCTTGGATTAATAAAAATGAAATATTGTAATTTTAAGAAAAATAAAAAAAAAAAATGTATTTAGTAAGTTTTTATATCCAAAATAGAAAAAATAAAACGAATAAATAAACCAGTATTGTGCCAAGTTTTCTTTATTTACATTTTAAATGTCATAATGTCAATAACGTTAAGTTTGAACTCTACGTCATCGGAGCTAACAGCTAATTACTTTCCTCCAATTTGTTTGAATGGGGATTATGAGTGTGCTTTAACTGACTTTCATTCCTACAACAGTATTCCAAATGTGGACATATATAACAATCATTTTCATATAGGTGATCATCTAATTGAAATACCAATTGGATCTTATGAGTTAAATGATATAGCTGATTACATTAAAGAACAATACAAAAGTCATAGTTCAGAAAATGAAATTGATATAGAAGCTAAAAACACCACGATGCAAGTTAGAATTAGAAGCTCGAAAGAGCATATATATTTTAATAAGAGCAATACTATTGGAAAACTTTTAGGATTCAATAAAAAAGTTTTACATGCTAATGAGGATCACTACTCAGATCTTCCAGTTAACATATTCAAAGTCAATCTCTTGCGAATTGAGTGTAATATAGTAGCAAATACTTATATGAATACTTGTCCATCACATACACTACATGAGTTTGGGATTAACGTACCACCAGGGTATAAAATTGATGAGAATCCGAGAAATCTTATTTATTTACCAGTGAACTGCCGAGAGATAAGCTCACTAACTTTACGTGTAGTTGATCAGCACGGAGATTTAATTAATTTCCGAAAAGAGCAAATCACAATTCGAATACATTTAAGGGCGACTAAATAATGATAATATACAAAAACAAAATAACATACGCACCTAAAATATTCTTGCAACCTAAATCTCAATTAAAGAGGTCATTACAACGAAGCAATCTATCTCAAGCGAATAAAAATTTTCTTAGGTCTCTGAAATTTATATTGAAAAAATAATGTCTTCAATATTAGATGTTCTTGATAAACCCTTATCGGATGAAAGTATAATTAAAAAGGATTACCACACATATACACCATACCTACAATCTTATAATAATAATGATGAAATCCGCATTTCAATACAAAATCAAGATTTATATATTCTACCTAGTGAAAGTTTTATATACGTAGAAGGCTGTATTGTAGATGATAACAATAAAAAATTTGAATCTTCTTCATCCAATTTTAAGGTTAAAAATAATTTTGTTGCATATCTCTTTGATGAAATTCGATATGAACTTAATGGTATTGAAATTGATCATACAAGGCATTTGGGGACTTCAAGTACAATAAAAAATTTAGTTTCTTTATCACCAACAGAAAGCATTGGCATGCACAATGCTGGATGGAACAAAATTGATAATGTTAACCTTATAAATGGTTATTTTAATTTCTATGTGCCTCTTAAAATTCTTCTAGGATTTGCTGAAGACTATAATAAAATCATATTAAATGGTAAACATGAGTTAATTCTTTTGCGCAACAAGAATGATGGAGATCTTTTGTATTCAAGTGTTTCCACTGACAAAGCCAAATTGAGAATTTCAAATATTTCATGGAGAATTCCCCATGTACAACTATCCGATCTAAGTAAATTGAATATGATTAAATTAATTAATGCTGGTGCTTCTATACCCATGGCATTTCGTAGTTGGGATTGTCATATTAATCCACAACTCAATGTAGGAACTAGTCATATTTGGAATGTTAAAATGGCTGCAAATAGAGAACGCCCCCGTTTCATTCTAATTGCTTTTCAACATGAAAATAAATTTGTACATTGTGATTTAACTAATTTGAAAGTGCATTTAAATTCAGAATCATATCCTTACGATGATCTAAATATAAAATTTAAAAATGAACGTTATGCTGTTTTATATGATATGTATCTAAGATTTCAACAAAACTACTACTTTAAGGAACCCCAACCACTTCTCACATCACAAGAGTTCAAAAACCAAGCACCAATAATAGTAATAGATGTCAGTTATCAAAACGAATCTATCGGTAGCGGACCTATTGATATAAAAATTGAATTTGAAACCGCTACTAACATTCCTGCTAATACATCAGCTTACTGTATTCTCATTCACGATCGCATAATAGAATATATACCATTAAAAGGACAAGTTCGTAAAGTTTTGTAAATTGTAAAATATGAGAGATAATATAATTTTCGTCGACTTGCAAGGTTTTAAGGATAACTATAATAGATTCATTGCAAAGGAAATAGCAATTGTTTTCAATTCTAAGGAACACAACAATTTCATCATAAAATCACCATTCGATTTTAAATACTTATCAGCAAAAAAGCAGCAAGAAGCGAATTGGTTAATAAGAAATTACCATCATCTGAATTGGAATGATGGATCAGTATCTTTCGGGAGTGTATGCAAATTTCTAAAAGATAATGTAAAATATTCGAAAATCTATATTAAGGGTGAAGAAAAAAGAAAGTGGTTAGAAAAAATGCTACAAAAAAGAGTTTTTAATATTGAAGATACTGGGTGTAAAAGCTTCAAACAGATGGCATTAAATTATCCAGAATATCATTATTGCAGTTATCACAGCTATGGTGTTTGTGCTTTAAGGAATGCTCTTTTACTTGAAAAAAGAAAATTTACATTAAAATAAAAACACATGTCCTTTATTTGTTTGTAAAATATACATATTTTTATTTATAAGCATATACATATATATATATATATATATATAAAGGTTTTTATTTGTATATTATAAGAAATAATGAACTTATAAATAGAATATTTACATATCATGTGCTTAATGCTATTTCTTATAACTAAAGTTAAATAAATAAAATATATATTAAAAACAAAAAAAAAACTTCCTATTAATAGTAAAAAATAAATTAATAAACTTACAGTAAAACAATATTTTTTATTTACATATCAAATTACAATTGGCGAAAGATAAAATTAAGACTGATGTAAAAATCCATAGGTTATATTTACGAATGGATAATAAATGAAATACAAAAATATATAAATATCAATTATGTGTATCTTTTTTCTTTCTATTTTAAATAGTTTCATGTTTTTTTTCTTTTAGGAAATAAGTAGGTGGTCATCAATTTTGGATTTGTACTTTTTTTTTTAACTATCTTATTGCCTACAGAGAAATCTTAAATTTTTCTAAGGTGTGTTTTGAGCATTGGAAAAATTATTGTTACTCATAAAAATTGTCCTTGAAAGATTATAAATGCACATTTAGTTTGACTAAAAAATTGGTAGTAAAACACCTTAAGCAAACACTGTAAACTCAAAAGTACTTAGTAATCTCAAGAGAGACATATTTGATTATATAAAGAATATAGAAACCATTTGGAATACCAATTATTTTCCAATTTAAAAATCTTGTAAATATATTTCAAAAACCAATTTAAAATATATTTTTTAACATCAGTTATTTTCCAATTAGAAAATCCCATTCAGAAAGCAAAGTAAAATAGAAAGCAACAGAAAAATCAAATTTTAATACACACTAATATAAAATATATGATAATTATTTTCCCTACCCACTACTCATCACCAATCACCTTTTAGAAAAGAAAAAAAGAGACACAAACTTCATTTTAGTTTTAACAATATACAAATATCAAAAACTAAATCCACCCCTAAAACTAAAAGCAATCAGCTACATTAATATTAATCACGTCTTAAAAACACACACACCAAACTAATCAATTTAAACAACCAGGTAGTATAAAACCCCAAAAACAAAGAAAATCTTCTAACTATAACCAAAAACAACCTTCAAAACTTAAAACACACACCCACAAAAATATCCATTGTCAACGATCATTCTCATTACCTAAAATCATACACAATTTCCCAATGTAGGTGTTTAACACACAAAAAATTCCAATTGGAATTTTCTCATATACATACATACAAAATCAACCCTCAAAACTACAAAAAACACATAAAGAAACATAATTATCAAAAATTGTTGATGATCTCTCATAAAAGTGGGCGGAGCTCTAGAGCCTGAACAACCTTCAAAACTTAAAACACACACCCACAAAAATATCCATTGTCAACGATCATTCTCATTACCTAAAATCATACACAATTTCCCAATGCAGGTGTTTAACACACAAAAAATTCCAATTGGAATTTTCTCATATACATACATACAAAATCAACCCTCAAAACTACAAAAAACACATAAAGAAACATAATTATCAAAAATTGTTGATGATCTCTCATAAAAGTGGGCGGAGCTCTAGAGCCTGTCTCTTCCTCTCTCTCTCTTCCTCTCACTATCTGTCTCTCTCTCTTCCTCTCTCTATCTGTATCTCTCTCTCCTTTGATTGACTAACATAGAAAATAAATGACAATTGCTCTCTTCTGATTGGTTAATACAAAAAGTGGGCGGGAGCAAAATATGCCACGCCCTTGGAGCATTGGTTTGTATGAAAAAAGTGTCACCGAAGGTACACAAATATACTACTGGCATATATTTTGTTGATAGTTTAGCTGGGCGTGGCACTTCTAATACAAAGTAAAAGTTTATCATCACGTTAATCAGATAACTGGATAAATTTCATATGGATGCATCTCTCAGAAAAACATGCGTTTTCGAGTTTAAACTTGGCCATACTTTTACTTCTAAGTGTTTTTTTTTATTTCTTTGTGGTTGGAGGTAGCGAAACGCCTCTCGAAGCGAATTATCTGATTAAAAGTGTTCAGTTTTTATCGTATTATGGTGTTCACAATGTGTTTTAGTGATAATATGATAATTTTAATGTGATAATTTCCCCACTAGAACGCTATTTGTTCAATTTAATGGCAATGCAAAAGTAATGAAAATCGCCCAAGTCTGGTAGTAATAAAGCAAGTTCAAATGCATTATTTTTATTATTTGTTTTAATAAAGTAAAGCATTTTTAAAATATATATTTTTTGCTTTGAAGTTACATCATAATTATCAAAGTAAATATTGTTAAAAAACGTTATGAATTTAAAAACTAAATTTACTCAATTCACAACCTATTGTAGTTAATAAGTTGTATGCTCTACAACCACGTTAGTTTTTTAAAAGGGAAAAAAATATTTAAAAAATTTAATTTAAATCAAATTTAAATAAGAACTATAGACTTATATTGCAGCTAAGAAAGTGAAAACACTTTTTAATTAATTTTAATAATTTTTACAATTTGATTTAAATAAAAATTTCAAGCTTAAAAAAAATATTTTCGTTCAAAGTCATTACAACAGGGATGGAAAATGGAATTTTTTCTAGTATCAAAAAACTCTCAAATAGTTCTTGGTTTCTTAAGAGGGATATTTGTAATTAAAAAATAAACAAATATTTTATTATAAATAAATTATAAAATATAAAAAAATCAATTATCAAATTTCTACGACATTTCATAAACATATGGAAAACTGTTGTATGAAAGGTGTTCTTTGAAAATACCAACAACATTTGTTACACTATTGTAGAATCAACTTAGCACACAAGCTATTTTGTAAATTACACAAATATATTTGTCAATTTTTAATTCACGTATTATAACAATTCTAGACCCCTAATCCTAGGAGAAATTTGAAACAATTATTTTAGCTAGAAAAAGAGCGTTACAAAAACTTACAAGGCAAAGTAAAAAAAAAAAAAAAAGATTTTAGAGGTGAAATCATTAAGGTAAATTTCCGTAGTTTATTTTATATATGGTTGATTCTTATTTTCTGTTTTGAACGTTACTCTATCTTTAAATATAATAAATACCGAAAACGATTTCAAATATTAAAACAAAAATATAACCAGAAGTTGATTTGAAATGATTTAACCTTGTTTAAAACAAAATTATTTTTAAGAATATGGATATTGGTTTTTAAATTTTAAATTTGTTTTTTGATACAAAAGATAAACTTGTGTTTCTTGTTGATCAAAAGTTTTAATTCGAAAATGTCTCGTACAAAAGAGTTTTATCTTAACATTATATTTAACTGATTATATTTAACTGATAGGGAGCTTATTACATTATTTTCTGTAAAAAATGAGCTTTTAAATATATTAAAATAATAATACAATCATAAATAACTCCACCAAGCATTGTCGTAGAAGGGACATTCTGGGGGGTGCAGTGCCCTCTTCAGACTTACTGCTGCCCCCTCAGAATTTTTAAAAATTGTACTATATATTTATTTTTATAATATTATTTTCTAATAAAAGTGGTTTTGTATGGTGTAATAAATTTTATTATAAAAGATATAAAAAATTGTGAGATATATTTATAAAAACCTACCTCATTTTTTAATATAAGGTATGTTTATAATCAAACACACCAATTACAACAGCAAACAAATTCACATACACTTTGTTGTTATTGCTGTGTCTTGAAGGCCTTTTTTATTTGTTTATTTTTTCCTGCACTTTTTTTTGTAAAAATATAATATTATTTTTCAGCATAACTTAAAGGGGCTCTTAAATTCAACATAACCCATGCCATCGGTCAAATTTAATCTGATTTATGCGCCAGAGTCATGGAAAATCGGACATACATAATGGCATCGATAGACCTTTCATATGAATAAAAAATGTCGATGAAGTTTGACATACATTTTGTTTTATTTAAATTTCAAGATAGGAGGGGTTGATGTATGACCCTGTACTTTTTTGCTTTGTTTTATAGTATATTTTGTATTCGTTGTTAATATTATGAATTGGTATTTTGCAAACGGTTAGACTTTGTCTCATTAAAGCACTTTTATCATTTATTACTATTAAATGGTATTATGATAATAAGAAAAGATAAAAAATCCATTCTTTGTTTTAAATAGGGAGATACATGCAAAGAAAAAACTTGGTTGAATTAACCAAAATTTAAGATCAACATATTATGATTGAATTATATAGCAAACTATATTATTATTAACATAATAATAATATTATCAAACTCAAAAATAACATTGTAAAATATAAAATTTGATTATGTGATAAATTTCAAAAATTTTATTATAAAATAAATAAAAAATATAGTGAAATATTTTTATAATAAAGGGTGTTTTTTATAGAGGTATTGAACTTTAAGTTGGCATTACTTTTCAAGATGGCGACCGATTTAACAGCTGTCAAGTGATTTATTCTCAGTTTGGTTTGGCAATTCATCATGAATAGACTCACGCCTCAACAACGCTTGCAAATATTGCCCAAAACGAGATTACCGTTGTTCCCGATTTCCTTAAGCGAATTTTGTTTAGCGATGAAGCGCACTTCTGGTTGAATAACTACGTCAACAAACAATACTGCCGCATTTGGAGTGAAGGTAATCCTCTAGTGTATGTCGAAACACCGTTACATCCAGAAAATCTGACTGTTTGGTGCGCTTTATGGGCTGGTGGAATCAATGGTCCGTACTTTTTCAAAAACGATGGTGGCCAGAACGTTACAGTCAATGGTAATCGGTAAAGAGCCATGATTACTAACTTGTTCATTCCTGAATTGAATAACCATGATGCCCAGGAGATGTGGTTTCAACAAGACGGCAGAATAGGTTTATTGAAAGACACGTTTGGTGACCGCCTAATTTCCGCTAGACTAACTACTTTCTGTGGGACTATGTAAAGTCATTGGTCTTTGCGTATAAGCCACAAACGCTTGACCATTTGGAAGACAACATTCGCCGTGTTATTGCCGATATACGGCCACAAATGTTAGAAAAAGTCATCGAAAAGTGGACGTCCAGATTGGACTACATCCGCGCCAGCAGTGGCGGTCATATGCCAGAAATCATATTTAAAATGTAATGCCACAAGTTTATCTTTCGGATAAATAAAATTCATGTCAATCGAATAATCCATCGTTGTTTTATTGCAACTTAAAGTTCTATACCTCTATATATACCTTCATATGCTATCAACACCTAGTAAAATAAATTTTGAATTTTAAAATTCAAAAACATTATTTGTTTGGTTTATAATTTGCTTACTAACTATATATTATGGTTATAAATACAATATAATTTTGGAATACTTTTGAAACTTTGGTTGTATTTTGAAAATTATATAACGAGTGATTTTTTAAGAGCTTGAGAACTTTTTTTTAAAAAAAAACGCATAAAATTTGCAAAATCTCATCGGTTCTTTATTTGAAACGTTAGATTGGTCCATGACATTTACTTTTTGAAGATAATTTCATTTAAATGTTGACCGCGGCTGCGTCTTAGGTGGTCCATTCGGAAAGTCCAATTTTGGGCAACTTTTTCGAGCATTTCGGCCGGAATAGCCCGAATTTCTTCGGAAATGTTGTCTTCCAAAGCTGGAATAGTTGCTGGCTTATTTCTGTAGACTTTAGACTTGACGTAGCCCCACAAAAAATAGTCTAAAGGCGTCAAATCGCATGATCTTGGTGGCCAACTTACCGGTCCATTTCTTGAGATGAATTGTTCTCCGAAGTTTTCCCTCAAAATGGCCATAGAATCGCGAGCTGTGTGGCATGTAGCGCCATCTTGTTGAAACCACATGTCAACCAAGTTCAGTTGTTCCATTTTTGGCAACAAAAAGTTTGTTAGCATCGAACGATAGCGATCGCCATTCACCGTAACGTTGCGTCCAACAGCATCTTTGAAAAAATACGGTCCAATGATTCCACCAGCGTACAAACCACACCAAACAGTGCATTTTTCGGGATGCATGGGCAGTTCTTGAACGGCTTCTGGTTGCTCTTCACTCCAAATGCGGCAATTTTGCTTATTTACGTAGCCATTCAACCAGAAATGAGCCTCATCGCTGAACAAAATTTGTCACATTTGAACATTTCGAACCGAACACTGATTTTGGTAATAAAATTCAATGATTTGCAAGCGTTGCTCGTTAGTAAGTCTATTCATGATGAAATGTCAAAGCATACTGAGCATCTTTCTCTTTGGCACCATGTCTGAAATCTCACGTGATCTGTCAAATACTAATGCATGAAAATCCTAACCTCAAAAAAATCTCCCATTATTAAAAAATTATATATTTCGAAATAGCAGAAAGAAGAATACCCGTAGTATTTTGGAACAAAAGGTGTTTATTCAGAATAGTTTACGATATTCTTCTTCTCCATGAATCTAAATGCTTGTGTTCTTTCTTAGTAGCATTTTTAGAGACTTAAAATTTCTTAAACCGAATAGAGTATTTGCTATAAATATAAAACTATAGATTTTGGCGTTATTTTGAAATGTCAACTATTGGTGAAAATCATGAAAAATTTCATGAAAACTTGCCTTTGATTGACAGCAACTCATTCGTTTGTATATGATTAGCCACCTAATCTGAAGTTGCGTTTCACAATGCAAAAAATCGAAAACAACAATAACATACAAAAAGAAGTCAGTCCTTTCCACTAAAGTATATACATACTAAATTATAATTGTCTGCCTGTTTCTCTTAAAAGTAAAAACCTATACGTCACATCCAAGGCGGATTCATACCAGGTGTGAGCAGTAGGACAACAACTACAACAAAACAACAACTTTGACATTAGATTAGCAGATATGAAACAATGTATTTTTTGACAAGACAACAGCAAAAAAACGAGAGCAAAAAACAATCAGCTGGCTTATCGACTCCACCTGGTATGAATTCGCCTTGGTCACATCCTTATTAATATATATTAGTAAATTTCAAGCTCCTGCCTAATACGGTTACAAAAATTAGAACATATACGTGAATATCACCTCACCATCGGGACACACTTTAATTTTTAGTATTTCTTTCAGGGATGCCACTTTGGTCCGATCAGACCAAAATTAGTAGTTTTCTTTTTTTTATGAACGATTTGGTAGTTTGGTTGTTTTGTTACAGTTTTTATGCGTTTTTTGGTAGAAAAAATTGTTCGTCAATTTAAAGTATTTTTATTATTATTTTCCAAAAAAGTGCTTAAAAAGTTCTATACAATTTACTTAAACAATTATATAAATATATATATATAAATGAGTTTATCTACTCTAAAATGAATGAAAGAAAACGTAGTAAATGATATTATGAAAGCAATGCAAATGAATTTGTCAATTTGACAAAATGAAGGATACAATTAATCTAAACTTATTTGTGTTCGCATCACGTAAAAACTACTGGATGCTTTTCATTTGTGTTCGCTTCACGTAAAAACTACTGCATGGATTGTAACAAAATTTTTTGAGGAGGTACCTTAGCATCCTAATTCCCATATAGGATACTTTAAAGTCGATAAAAAGCAGTGAAAAAATGCAATTTCCAGTTTAAAGGAACTGAAATTTTCGTTTTAAAACTGGGATATTTTAAAAACTATTGCGCAACATTAGGCGCCAATTGAATAAAATTTCTATTTGATTTGTATTTTTACTTTGTGGAATTACATTGTTGTCTTACAATTAGTGTGAAATACTTTCAAAGCAAAGTAAACTGCTAGTTTATCATAACAAATATTTTGGTAGTTTTTTTTTTAATTTTTGCTAGGTTTAGGTAGATTTTAGTGATGACTGATAGGAAAATATTATTCTTTGTGGCAACGCTGATTTCTTTAGTGGCCACAGTAATACACCTACTGTAAAAATTTTATTAGTCTAACTCTTACGTTCAAGTACTGACACAGACGGGAGGACATTGATTTGAAAAAAGTATGATTACAATTCTACCCCTTGGGTGCGGAATTCTAAAAACAGCAACAACATGGAAAATAGAATGATAAAGGCATTCGCTTTCTTTGACCATAATTCCGAAAATATATATAACAGATTCGTAGTATACTAAACGAAATTCTATAACTTACCTATAGATTTCGCAAACGACATTTCAACTTAAGCATGGTCTGAGGGACATCCTTCAATCGACTTCCATTATATAAGGATCCAGATTATAAGTACATATCGCACTTTATCAACAAGAGGGTATTAACTAAAAATTTTAAAATTTTCAGTAGAGGTAAAAAACTGTTTGTGATTAAATTTTAAGATAATTTAAAAATCCGAACATATTATACTAAGCAAATTCCATTTAATAATATATTTACACTGTTTTTCTTTTAAATTTTTTGTCAATTATTCCCAAATAAAAATAATAACTTTTTGTTGATATAAAGGTAATCATGACACTATCACGAAAATGGTCTCATATGTGGATTTCGAGATGAAAGAGTAATCAGAATAGGTTGACATTTTTACAGTAGGTGGATATTGATGTTGTTGGTTAATTTCTTGCAAAAAGTGAAAAATCGAAAATTTCTAGTTAATACCCTCTTGTTGATCAAGTGCGATATGTATAAGTTAACGCAACAAATACCTTTCTTTTATTTTATTTCTTTGGTTTCCCTTTCTTTCGTTCTGTGGATTAAAGGTTCAATAAACTGCGTCCAACAGTTTATTTCTTTTCATAATTTTTTTCATTAATGTAAGCATTATTTTTAAGTTGGTCAAATAAGCATTTTAATAAAAAACCATGCAAGTACATTTTGATTTCGTAATTATAAACATTGCTGTGAAATATAATATTTTTTCCCATTGTCAACATTATTGAGAAATAAAAAATTTTGTTAATGTAAACAATAATAAAATTTTTAGTTGAATTTGATTTTATTGATTTTTTTTAGTTTATAAGAATGGTTTTTGAATTGTAAACCATAGATAACACATAAATAGTCAACTGAAACGTCAAAAACCTAAGTGTCTTGTCAAAAAACCTATGTCTAAGAATGTGTTGGTAGGCAAAATTATATAAGTGGTGGGTTTTAAAAAATTTTCCCGCAGCACCTAAACTGCACATATGTAGTTGTATAATATGTTTTGTAAAACACCGCTATACGACTACAAATTAAGTTGGCAACAATCTTGAAGACGGCAGCTACAACGTAAACTTTAATATTGTTCTAGAAATAAATTTTTTACTTTTTATAAAAATAAAATAAGTTTTTAAAAAAATACTTTTACCATGTCAAAACAAATAAATTTATTTGATTCTGACTAAGCCAACGGAGCAAAATAAATTTCTTTATTTTGTTCACGCAGAAATATGCTTAAAACCCCAATAGGAAATATGTATATATAATAAGACAAGGGTTATTAGGGTTGAAAGGAAACCAAATTGGATATCTATTTGTAGAAATGGAAATTTACCTTCTTTGTGTGCTGGTAGATTTGAACAGAAAGCAAGATTGTAATATTAAAACCGAAGTAGGATTTCAGTTATATTGACCAGGTTAACATTTAACGTCAGACGTAACTTAGAAAGAGCCAAAAAGTCATGCAAATATCGTGGATTGATATAATAATCAGCTGCTGCCTCTATTGTTCATCGAAAGAAAAGACTAACTCCAATCTCACGTTATCTAAGGAATCTGGGCTTAATAGTGCTATTGGGAAGTTAAGGTCAAATGGCATTCAAATTGATTTAGGATAGATACTATGAAGACATGACTATAGAGTCACCTTTTTACTGATTTTTATACTATGCAGATAAAGAATAGGAACAGCTGGCAGCAATACGAGCATTTATCATCCAACGATCATAAGTTCATAACTTGTGTATACGGCTATAAATATTGAATTGATTTTCCCTGGTATGATTTTAAATGCTTTTGTGTGCCTTAATGCTACTAATATTGCTGTTGAATATATTTCAGATTAAATTTCATTTATAAAACTATCATTGCTCATCTCCTCCTACCTTTCATTCTCTAGTGCCTGGAGTTGCTTTATTATAATTTCACCTAACAAATGTCAACAAAATGAAATATGTATATTTTTTGATAAAAAGTCAAAAATACATTAAACTGTGAATGAATTCTTATAGCAAAAATTTAAAATTAATTACATAATTGGAAAGTGCAACAATATATCGCGTAATAGTGTCTTAATGTAAGTAAAAATTTTACTCCCCTATGCGTGTTGAATTCACACCGTACCCGTATGCGTGAAGACATTTATAGCCACGTTTTTGACATTTGGAGAGTAAATCTATGTAATATATGTTGTAAACATTATTGAGAAATACAAAATTTTGTTAATGTCAACAATAAGTTAAATTCGATTATATTGATTTTTTAGTTTATAAGAATGATTTTTGAAAAATAAAGTTTAGTTCTAAAGTAACACTAACAAAATAAAGTTTTATTTAAACTAACTGGCGCCCAACGAAAAAAAAAATTCCTTAAGAAGTACCAAAAAATAAAAAAAGTTTCAAGGTCCTTAAGAAGCACCAAAAATAAAACAATTAAAAGTCTTGTTTTCAAAGTGTAAAAAAAATCCTTTATTAGTACCACAACCCTTTAAAGGAACTAAATTAATAAGAAATAAATCAGTCAAGTGTGAGTTAGTCTGACACACTATGTTTATTACGACTTTAAAAACTCAAGTTGTTAATTTTTTATGTCTTACGGGGCACCTTTTAATTTCAAAATTAAAGTCACATTCGCGAAAATTGCTTCATTATTGGAACATCCTTTAAGTTTTAGTAATTGTTGTTATGGCGGCCATGGTAATACACTTTCTATAAATATATCAGGAACCTACCTATTGCGGTTCAAAAAATAAGGTGATATTCGAAAAAACATGTCACTAGTGGACACCCCTCAATTTTTGGTAATTGTTATATCGGCCGAAGTAACACATCTACTGTAAACATTTCAAGAGTCTACGTATTACGGTTTATAAAATAAGGCTATTTACATGAAAATCCTGTCACAATCGGAACACCCTTTAATATTATTATTTGTTATAGCGACCACTGTAATTCCCTTTCTATAAATATATCATGAGTCTACATTTTACGTTTAAAAAAAAGTCACTATACGTGAAAAACATGTCACTGTCAGAACATCCTTTAATTTTTAGTATTTGTCACATCGGCCATCACAACACATCTTCTGTACACAATTTTAAGATTCTACCTATTACGGTTTAAGAAATAAGTCGTTATACACGAAAATCACGTCACTGCCGGAAAACCCTTTAATTTTTATTATTTTTTATAGGGATCATAGTAGTACCCCATCTGTGAAAATTTCAAGAGTCTACCTATTATGGTTTAAAAATTAGGCCGTATTCATGCAAATCACGTCACTGTCGGAAAACTCTTTAATTTTTACTCTTTGTTATCATCATCATATCATGATTCTACCTATTATCGCTCAAAACTTAGGTCATATACATGCAAATCACGTTACTATCGGCACACCCTTTAATATTTAGGTTCACTTTTGTATACCTGTTTATAAAGCGAACTAAGTTTTAATTACTCTTTGTAAATTTTTAGTGTATGCCTCATACAGTTTAAGAAATAAACACATATTCGTGAATAACAACTCTCTATCGGAACGCCCTATAAGTTTTAATATTTGTTGCTACAGCGGCCACAGTTATCTTCTGTGAAAATTTCAAGAGTCCTATTACGGTTCCAGAGACAAAAGGCGCTGACAGATGGACAGACATTGTAGCGAAAACAATAGGGTTTCGTTTTTACCCTTTGGTTACGTAACCCTAAAAAAACAGTGTCGAGTTTATATTAAGGTTTATATTAAAAGACCCTTAAGCAGTCTCAAAATAAACTTATAACAAAGATCTTCAAATAGTGAAAAAATACATTTAAAATTTTGCAAAATAAATTAACCATAAAAAAATAGAAAATACCATAAAAGTAAGCCCAGCTGCAGCAGAAAATTGAGAAACTTCAACCGGGAAAAAAACTGCAGCAAGAAAAATCAACACTACTAAAGGGTGTTTTTTGTAGAGGCAAAGAATTTTAAGTTGGCATTACTTTTCAAGATGAATAGACTCACGCCTGAACAACGCTTGCAAATACTGCAAATAGTGCAATAGTGCAAATAGTGCAATTTCACGTTTTGGACCTGTGAATTGGCCTCCAAGATCTTGTGATTTAACATCGCTAGACTACTTTCTATGGGGCTATGTTAAGTCATTGGTCTATGCGGATAAGCCACGCTTGACCATTTGGAAGACAAAATTCGACGTGTTATTGCCGATATACGACCACAAATGTTGGAAAAAATCATCGAAAAGTGGACGTCCAGATTGGACTACATCCGCGTAAGCCATATGCCAGAAATCATATTTAAAATGTAATGCCACAAGTTTATCTTTCGGATAAATAAAATTCATGTCAATCGAATAATCCATCGTTGTTTTATTGCAACTTAAAGTTCTATACCTCTATAAAAAACACCCTTTAGAAGGAAGGAAACTATGAAAATGAAATTCAGAACGTATTATTTTTAAGTCAAAAATTAAGTTAAAAAAGGAAAAAAATTATTATCATATAAAAACATCTTATATTTTAATAATAAAAAAACTAACTAACTAAAAAAAAAAATCAAATAATAAAAAAACTAAATTTAAATTAAATTTTCGCTTAAAGAAAAGTAATACAATTTTTTGGTAAGAAAACAAACAATATTTAATTTTTCGTGTAAAGAAAACGATTAAATTAAAGAAAAGTAATACGTTTTTGTGTAAAGAATAGATTAAGTAAAAATTTGACACTAAGAGATTTTCTTTAAACATAAAAACCCCTAGATTAATTAATAAAGTAACTAAATAAAACCTAAGGAACATCCTAAATTTAAATACAGGGTAATAAATTTACAAGAGTGTTTAATCCTAATAATCTAATATAACCATCAGTCCTCGAAAATCCCTCATTTTCTGGTTCAGCTAACCCTCCCAATATCCCTAACCCAGCTAAGGCCCCTCAGGCCAATGTAGTACTGGAAACAACGAAAACAAATTTAGTTACTCGATTGTGTAGGGAAAAACGTAGAAATCTAGTAGGACACAATTTAAATCCGAATTCGGAGTTAGCGACAGCAGACCAAGCGATTGAGACAATCTAAGCGACCTGGAAAAAGTGCCGGATATCGTGCCTTGTTTGAGAGAATTTTCCGGTAACTTTTCCGAATTTAGTTCTTGGAAAAAAGTGTTCAACGGGTTCTAAATATTTACGAAGATCAAAACGGAACACTCAAATACTTTGCTATCTTAAATGTTGTAAGGAATAAAATTACTGGAGCAGCGGATTCGGTACTCGAATCTTTTAATACTCCTTTGTGTTGGCAGTCAATTTCGCGCTGCCTGACAATACACTATGCTGACAAAAGGGATATAGGTACCCTCGAGTATCAACTCACAACTCTTGTCCAAGGTAACCTTTCGGTACAAGACTTTTATCAGAAGGTGTATTCACATCTATCTTTGATAATTAATAATATAAAGTGTATGACTATCGGAAGAGAGGCTATGGATGTACTTATTCACACTTATAGAGACAAGGCCCTAGACACCTTCATAAGAGGGTTAAGAGGTGACCTCTCAAGGCTCCTATGCAAACGAGAGCCAAACAGCCTTCCACAAGCATTACACTTGTGTCTAAAATTGTAAAATCAAAACTTTAGGGCTAATCACGCCTTTAATAAAAATTCAAGTAATCCACAAAACACTCCTAAGATACAAGATACTTACAGACCAACTAGGCCTATTGCTCAAACTATGTCTTCAAACATAACCAATCGACAACAATTCCATCACCCTATTCAACATTCAGGTTATTATCCTATCCGATACCAATATCCCAACCACGGAAACCTATACAAACCTATCTATAATCCAAACCAATCCAAAAATTTCCCAAGACAATACCATAACTCCTTTCCTACACCACCACCTCCCCCACCACGACCAAATGCCCCTAAACCTTTTCCTAAACCCGTGCCTATGGAAATTGACAGCTCCCTCCATATAATTATATAAATTATATGAACCGACCAAAATACAATGACCAATTCTTTGGAAAAAGACCAGGCTAGAAAATATCAGAAACATTTTAATATAGAAGCTGAAAGTGCTGAAAAATTTGAAGAAATAAATTATAACCTAACTATGGCATCATATGAATCAGGATAAGAGCAATTGAAGAATACAACGATGACTTTATAAAGGACGAATTGGAATATCACACAGAAAAAAATAAAGAACAATATGCAGACATTCATTTTTTAGAATAAACAATGAATGCTTCAAAAAAAGTCAAAGACGAAACCTGGAATGTTAAAAATCTTAGTATATACAGAGTCAAACAAAAATTACATTCAAACATCAATAATAAAATCAGCTATTCCTAATGAAAATAAATTTTACCCATAATCAGCAGGAGGAAAAGTTCTTATTACACAACATACGTCTCTTCGGTATTAAAACTTAAAATTTTTTGCGTTACCGACTCTAAAGTCTTTTCATGCTATATTGGGAAACGACAGCTTAAAAAAACTTTCAGCAAAAAGTGGATGCTTCTGGTTCAATAAAAAAAAAAATAGAGTAGAGTAGCTATCGAGTATATGAAACTTAATACTTTAACCATTCCGGATCGTTATCCGATTCTTGAGGTGAATAAGATTCTCTCTCAATTGGGAGAAAATAAATTCTTCACTGTAATAGGCCTTAAAAGTGGATTTCATCAAATTCCGCTCAGGGAAAATGATATCGAGAAGACTGCATTTTCTATCAATAATGGAAAGTATGAGTTAACTCGGTTGTCTTTTGGGCTTAAAAACGCCCCATCAATTTTTCAGAGATGCTTGGATGCTTGGATTATATTAAGAGAACACATAGGGAAAGTATGTTTTGTCTATATTGATGACATTATCATATTTGGGAAAAATGAACAATCTCATTTTGAAAACGTTGCAAAAGTATTTCAAACGCTTGAAAAAGCAAATATGTAGATTCATCTTGATAAATGTGAATTTCTAAGGCCTCAGGTGGAATTTTTGGGCTTTATAATATCTACATAAGGAATACGAGCCAACCCGCAAAAAGTAGAAGCAATCAATAGCATCCCTGCCCCAAAAACTAAAAAAAAAACTAAGATCGTTCTTAGGCATGTCAGGCTTCTAACATAGATTTGTAAAAGATTATGATAAATTAGCAAATCCTTTGAAGGCTCTTTTGAGAGGGAAGGTAGGACGAATGTCCAAATCTATGTCTAGTAAAGTGACAATTACTTTGAATGACGAATCGTTAGATGCATTTAATAAAATAAAAAGAACATTGGTATCAGAAGATGTTATACTGGCATATCCGGATTTTCACAAGGAATTTCAGCTTACTACAGACGCATCCAACTACGCGATAGGTGCAGTGCTGGAGCAGGATGGAAGACCAATTACATTCATTTCTAGAACCTTGAGCAAATCCGAAGAACACTACGCCACAAATGAAAACGAAATGCTGGCAGTGGTGTGGGCGCTTAAGAGCCAAAGAGCATGGAGCAGCAAGGATAAAGATTTTTATGGATCATCAACCTTTGACACATGCACTCTCAAGTACAAACACCAATAACAGGCTGAGACGATGGAAAGCAACATTAGAAGAGTAGAATTACGAGCTTTTGTATAAACCCGGAAGAACTAATGAGGTCGCGGACGCTCTGTCTAGTACTCCATAAGAAATACATGTCATGGATTCAACAAATGCTACTCAACATAGTTACCAAAGTTCTCCTAAAAACAATATTAAGTACACAGAAACGCCCATAAATGTGTTTAAAAATCAAATAATTATCGAAACACAGTTCATCATCTTATGAGTTCCAAATTGTCTTCCCAACATATCAAAGCACATAGTATTAGGGCCAGATTTTTCTAAAGAGAAGTTAGAGGAAATTTTTGAAAAGCATCTTAACCCTTTAGTGATCAATTGCGTGAAAACTACAGATGCTATCCTTGGAAAAGCGCAAGACGTATTCTCTCACCGCTTCCATAAATATCGAGTTCTCTATACAAGGAAGATTGTTACTGACATCTGTAGCGACTCGGAACAGAACGTAGAAATAATAAATGAACATAACAGGGCCCACAAAGGTGCTGACGAAAAAAATCGCAGCTTTTGTAAAGATGCTATTTTCCTCAAATGAGAGCAAAGGTTAGAAGAATAGTTAAGTTATGCAAAATTTGTAGGGAGAATAAGTACGATCGACACCTGAACAATATTTTTTTTACAAGTAACCCCTATACCACAATATCCTGGGCAGATAGTTAATATGGATATTTACATCACTAAGAAAATACCTATTCTAACAGCAATTGATAAGTTAACCAAGGCAAAAGTTTTAAAGTCAATGTCCACAAAAGATATGAAACAACCATTATGCCATATGCTCCTGAATTTTGGAATGCCGGTGATTGTCGTAATGGACAATGAGGTGTCTTTTAATTCAAAGGTCATAACATTTATGATGGAAAATAAGTTTAATTTTAAGACCTTCTCCATTCCACCATATGCCAGTACAGTCCATGGGCAAATTGAAAGGTTTCATTCCACTTTATCGGAAATCATGAGATGCCTTAAGTCTGAACAGATTTGTAATGATTTGCCTGAGCTTCTTGCCAAGTCTGTATATGAATATAACAATACAATTCACTCGGTAATCGGTAGAAACCCGTTGGAGGCATTTTTTTAAAAGAGACGTTATCAAATCACTGCAGAACGCGAAATTAATTTGGCTCGGACGATCGATGATCTTAGGAAGAAACAGTTGTCTGATTTAGGTTATCATAATAGAAATAGAAAGAAACCAAAAGATTATGCCGTGGGAGAAAAAATTTTTGTTAAGCAAAATAAAAGGTTGGGAATAAAACTATCAAAAAACTATAAACAGGTGACAGTAAAAGGGAAGGGAGAAGAGTTAACGCTACAAATATTTTTCTTTTTTCTTTTATTTCTTTGTTTCCCTTTCTTTCGTTCTTTGCATTAAAGGTTCAATAAACTGCGTCCAACAGTTTATTTCCTTTCATAATTTTTTTAATTAATGTAATCATTATTTTTAAGTTGGTCAAATAAGCATTTTAATAAAAAAGCATGCAAGTAAATTTTGTTTCCGCTATTATAAACATTGTTGTGAAATATAATATTTTTTTCCCATTGTCAACATTATTGAGAAATACAAAATTTTGTTAATGTAAACAATAACATTTTTAGTTGATTTTGATTTTATTGATTTTTTTTTAGTTTATAAGAATGGTTTTTGAGTTGTAAACATTATTGAGAAATACAAAATTTTGTTAATGTCAACAATAAGTTAAATTCGATTATATTGATTGTTTAGTTTATAAGTCCCAGTTTAGAAGGGCGAACGAACATTTATAAAAAGAACATTTTGAATTCTCTTTTGTTTTTTTCGTTTGCGTTCAAACGAACGAACGTTTTGTCGGAAACATTTTATTATTATTGAACAGTGTTAGGATCTGACAATGTATAAATTGTACCGCTCCAATGATAAAATTGTACCAAATCATCATAAATTGTACCAAAATTTGGCTCCACATTAAAATGTAATAAATCATTCTACTAGGGTATTATACTAAGGTATTTTAAAATAATGATAATTGACCTTGATTCCTTGAATTACTGTTTGTGTTGTTAATTTATGTACTAACAATTATTTTGCCAAAAGATCTATTTTAAAGGCAAAAGTATTAAATTTTCCAGCATATGCTTGAAACTCCACCAAAGTAACCGGATCTTAATCCAATAGTGTATATTGGAGTTATTTGGAATAATAATTAACGAGTCGTCGTGTCATTATCAAAAAAGTTCTTACGATTTCTCTCTAAAAAGATTAGAAAAATATATCAGCCAAATACTACCGAATTGAAGCGATGTAAATAAGTTTATACGCTGTAGTTCAGCAAAAAGGCCGTGGTACTAAATTACCTATTACTTATGCATGAAAGGGTTATCAAACTAAATAATAAAAATCATGAACGTAAATTAAGAATGTAGCAATTTAGTTAGTTGCAGACAGGGTTGAAGAACTTTGAAATTGGAAATGTTTGCTATTGTAAGAAAAAAATATTGATTGAATAAACAAATTTATTGAAAAAATTTTATATAAAATTGTACAAAAAAAGTATGAAATGTACCACTAATGAATCCACACATCAAATTTGGTAAAATTTTAACACAAATCCCAACACTGTTATTGAATACTATTTTATTGAAATTTCAAAAAGTAAATGTCAATAAAACGAGTACCGCCGAGTACCGAACACAAAAACGATACTATCTTCCCCACCCGTAATATGCTACCAAACTAAATGTTTCCCTGTCTAAAGTCAGACTTACTATGATACCTAAGCCAGGAAAATATCACACAAAGGTAGACTTCTATAGGCTAACAAGGATGTTGTCATATACATACGTCTGTCAACACTATTTGGAAAAATATTAATTACTAAGCTAAACCCAATTTTAAGCGAATAAGTATGTATGTATTCCGAACCACCAATTCGGTTTTAGAAGTCAGCACAGTAATATTGAACAACTGCAGTAAAAAAGGCTTTCGAGGAAGGAAAATATTGTTCTGTGCTTTTCATAGACGTTTCTCAAGCGTTAGACAAAATATGACATGAAGGCCTATTTACAAGTTAAAGCAAAACCTGCCCACTAATTTTAATAAGCTGTTATAAAGTTACTTACCTGGTCGTAAGTTTATACTTTAAGAAGGAGATTTTTTAAACTGCACTAAACAAATTAAAGCTGGAGTTCCCCAAGGTAGTATATTGGGACCCATTTTATATTTGCTGTATACATCGGATATGCCAACTAGCAATCGAGTCAATCAACATCTAAGCTTTCATGAAAGCCCCAAAGTAGCGTCCCAATACTTACAATACCACATATTTTTTTTGGAATTTTGGTTAAAAAAATGGAGAATAAAAATTACCGAACAAAAATGTAGTCACATAACCTTCATACCGTGTAGAGACTCATCCCCTTAGAAGCTTAGATTGAAAGCTTCTAATTTATAATTCGATTCTTAAAATAATATAGTGCTAGGGTACTCTTATAAATTTAGAAAAATTTCAAAGGCGCCAAAATAAGATTTTAAGAATAATTACAGTCGCACCCTGGTATATTAAAAAGTCGAACATCCATAAAGGTCTAAACGTGAAGAAGCTTGAAACGCATCCAAATCTGCTGGCCCTTAACATCCTGAACGATAGTGGCTAAGTTTGACTAAGAATGAGGAATCTTGCTTCTCTGGGCCGAACAGCAGAGCCGTGACCAACAAATATTAACAGCAACCGTTAATCATACAGTTTTGTCTAGCACTGGCTGGACTTAAGTATCCATATACATTTCTTTAATTATATATTGTTTTTAATATCTACTTGTACTTTTAAATTTAAGATATGAGCACTTATTGTTAGTTCATTATTTTGCAGATACAGTAAATAAAATGATGAAAAAAAAAAACAAAAATCTAATACATTAGTAAATAAATTTACTTGGTCACTAAAATTTATGTTCGAACATAATTTAAGATTATGTTTATAAAAGTATACAACCATTATTTGTAATTTTATATAGCCCCACGATTATACAGCCAAGGTAAAAGCATTTCACAATGTTTTCGATACCGAGCATTTGAATAAATTTCAAATTTTAGTTTAATGGCCGCATCACTATCACCAAATAAATTATCTAAGGTAGCATCATCGTGAGCATCCACAAGAACTGTGGCCATGATACCGGTTACTGTAGTTAAGGCTGAAAGAAAATGTTACAAATTTTTTATATACACGACATTAACTAGTATGATGATATAAATTACAAAATTACTGGGGTTAACGGAACAACTAAACGTTGTTTCTTATATTATTTGGGGCGGTGTATTCAAATCTTCACTATTATAGTTTTCAAGATAATCTGTTTTATCTTCTGATTTGGTTAATTTAAAAATCCGAAAATCTACACTAGAATTAAGGCTCAAGAATGTTGTGGGGAAAAATATTTTTCATGCAAAATATGATTTTTTTAATTATAAAAAACAGAAAATTATTTAATTTCTGATTGTTTTTTGTAAGCGTATTTGTAAGTAGGTTCTAAATAAAATAAACTAAAACTATCGATCAAGCAATTTCACACTGTTTTTGTTTGGTCCATTCAGTTGTGAGTTATATGGTGTTAAAATGGAAATCAACAAAGATAAAATTCAAAAAAAGGAAGTCAAG
Source organism: Phasia obesa (assembly GCA_949628195.1). Lineage (NCBI taxonomy): Eukaryota > Metazoa > Arthropoda > Insecta > Diptera > Tachinidae > Phasia > Phasia obesa. The sequence goes on along the minus strand of OX451215.1, from coordinate 167,158,583 downwards.
CGGGTGAAATTGTGAATGGAGTTTATGATGCCGATACTGTATCAGCTAATTGCGTGCAATTTTGCTTTCGTCGATTCCGTTCAGTTATTTTTGATCTTAAAGATGCACTTCGCACAGGCAGGCCCGTCATCAAAAATGTCGATAAAATCACAGAAGTAATCGAAATTGATTGGCATGTTTGTAGTCATAGCATCGCCGCGGAGCTAAAGATCGACCATAAAAAACGAAATGGGTTTGAGACGACGGTATTGTGGCTTGCATTTTCGCCTTAATAAAAAAAAAACTTGTAAAATGTACCGATTTAACTCTTTGTTGACTTCCATTTTTGAGACCCTGTTACTCACAACTGAATGGATTAAACAAAAAGCAATTAAGGATTTTGTATAGTGTGAAATGTCACCTTGGCAAGTAACATAAATTTAAAATTGGGTAATCGATACTTTACGAGATATAAACTTAACTTAACGAGATATCAACAATTTAACTCTTTTTTGAATAACGGAATATCTCGAAAACTAGAATCCGTTGAATACAATACAATACAAATAGATAACATTCACTTCATCCAGTCCGAACCCATGTATACTTGTATTATTATGTACTTACCCCAAGGATTATATTTGTGTAACATTATATGAATGTCCTTTAAGGCTGGGAACGTCTTCGGATAGTTTAACAATTTCAAATGTTTCAACAGCTGATTGTGGTAGTATTGAATAAAATAATCAAAATGTTTTATTTTTAATTCATAATTTGTCGATGACAAAAGAAAGTAGTATAAATCTTGAGCTGGAGAACCATAACATGGAATCTGATAGTCTATCAAATATGTTTCTTCAATATTGCTTAAAGCATCATGCTTAAACATGACATTATTGGACCAACAATCACCATGATTTAGGACATTAAACTCACTAGCGTGTACCTTGGCAGCCTCGTACAAATCATCCAACCTTTTATCCTTGTTCTCATACATACGATCATAGTACAATTCATAATCGTCAAATGATTTGAGACAATCCATTAAGACTTTTGATGTACCAGAAGTCATTCCTCTCATCATTTCGCGAGTTTCTTCTTTAAAGAAACCACTAGATATGGTGGTTTTAAAAGCTCCTTTAGTAGCAACTCGCACAGCCGATACTGCATGCCACTGTGCTAGTTTCTGGAGTACACAATGCGTGTGTTCCATATCCAAGCCCTCCAGGCGATCGACATTTATAAATCCTTTAGGTTTTAAATCTTCTAAAAGAATATATAGTTGGTGGGTAGATAGCTGATAGGATTTGGCACCAAATTTAACTTCTACACCTACATCTTTGTACATCTGTTCAAACTCGGGCACCACCTCATTATACATGGTAGTCTCTATATCAAAAACATCATTACTGTTCATAAACTCGCGAAAAATTTCACTGTCTTGAGTGGTCTTTAACATAAGCGTTAGAGTTTTTGAAACGCCATCTAAAATTAAAAATATTTTTTCTAAGTTTTTAAAATAATTTTAACTTCATTGAAAATCACTTTTAAAATATTTCAACATAATGTAACGCATACGAATTGATTTAAGATTAAAATAAAAATGCTAAGAGTAAATTCTCCTCATATGATAAATAAATACCATTTAACGCGATGACCGCTTTTAGACGCAGCATTAAGGTGGCATAATTTTCACCAGCACTTAAAGCTTTTTCGGCTTGAAAATCTATAGTTTGTCGAAAGTCTGGATAAATTTCTCTAAAAACTGGTTCAAACAATGAAGCTTTTATCCATGTTGGTATATCGCTATCTTTTGTTGGTGTTTTCTGATCATTAGCCATAATTAAGCTAACAGAACACAAGTAAATTGAAATAATTATTGAAAACAATTAACTGAAAATGAAGTAGCACTTCCACACTCAGTTCAAAATTACAACTAAACAAAGTCTATTTGTGTTGAGAATTTGAAACACACAAAAACAAAAAAATTTTTTGCTTTTTACCAAAAATTATCAAAAATAATGAAATTCAGTCGGAAGCTTCAAACTAAAACTGAAAAGCTTTTCTGGTTTACGGGAAGCTTTAAAGAAAATGTGTAGTGCTTATATCCTGTGCTGCTGCGCATAGCTGCCAGATTTTTTAGAAGTAATATCGTCATATTATTGTGAAAAATCGTCATTATCGTCAAAAGAGCTTATCAGATAAATAAGTCGAGTGGCTCGAAGCCGGCTAAGAGCCGCCGTCTTTTTTTTTGTAATTCGAGTCGCCGCCGAATAGAACGGCTTGTCAAGACTCAAAAATGTTAGCCGGTTATTTTTTTTTTTGGGTTTTATTGTTCTGAAATTTATCAAAATTTTAAGATTTCTTTAAATATATTATTAAGTGAATAGAATTGTATTTTTATGGTAATTTAAACCTATAAAAGCATTGCCAACCTTACAAGTTTATAGAATTGTATTTCTTAACTTACGAAATATACCTATGTATTTGTTAAGACTGCATAGTGGGCTGGATCCCCAAATTTTTGGCATAAAGTCTAAAAATAGAGCTACAGAATTAAAACTTGGTACATTTGATAGTTATTGTATGCGTAGCATCTGTGCAAAATTTTGGACCAATCCGACCACGCCTTCCTCCCATATGGGGCCAAAACGTACGTTACAACTATTTAATATACCCAAATTTTGCATAAATATTGTTTTGTACAAAATTTAAGGGCTTCTTGAGATCAGGAATACATACCTATTTAACACCAGGCCCAAGCTGGTCAAGCTGACCTTTTCTTGAGCGAAATGCTCGAAAGAATAGGATCTGAAGAGTCTATTGATCTGTGAAACACATCGAGCATATTATTAATCCGCGAATTCTGACGAGCATGCGATCCTGTCTTGTTTATAAAATTTGTTGCGGGCTTCTGATGCGTTTTCGCAAAGGCAACCTATTGGAATTACTGATGATGATTTTATTTGAGATCCATGAATAAAGATTTTATGTAAAGTAGGCGACATCGGATACCACGGGTATTTGAGCATATATAAACCAAATGTTTTCTCACAGAATTGTTTGAACTTAATAGCATTGATTGGAAATTCACATGAAATGGCGATTAAAATAGTATGAAGCCTTTCTATTATAGATAAGTCGAATTCTAAAATTGATGCAAATAGCTTTGTATTTGAAAAAGTCTTTCTCGCAGTGTTACCATCGTTTGTGTTTCCGCTTCCATTTTGCTTTGGCTTATCCGCATGTAATCCCATTTCCTTCCACAATTTCATTGGTATATTTAGTTTTCTTACCTTCATTTTTGATTTTTCTGTTTCATCCCTTACAGCCATAGTTTCTGTAGCTGCTATTCCCGTGGGCCTCAATTGCAATTTTGCTTTCTGAATTTTATAGTAGCTCGGGTATATATCACAATTTTGCTTTTTGTTGCCACATCCTTTTTGCTGTCCAAAATAATCGTCATGTTCAACGAAAGCCAATTAGAGTGTTTTACCTTAAAGTTGGAGACAGTTCTATTGCATTTAGGTAAGTTTTTCTGGATGCAGCGAGAATAATTGCTGACTTTTTTCTTTACAGAATCTTTTGTGTCTATGCTCATAGTTTTAGAGTTAAGCTGTTCAAAAATCCAGTTTGAAATTGCATCTTCATTTCGATTGTTGTCTAGCCACACATTGAACAGGGTAGCATGACTGAACTCAAATGTACCTAAAAATCCACAAATTTATGGAAAACGGGCAAAATTGGGCAAAAACTGTTAATAACACGTTATAATGTACACTTTCAAGTATATTTTAGCATAATTAAATTTTTGCCAAAATTGGGCGAAAGTTAGTTTTTACTCCACTATAAACTGGTGTTTTGGTTAATTTTTTCTCTTTCTTAGGACTTCACAAAAAACAATTCACAAAAACATTTAACAAATAAAAAGCAATTGCTGTTAGTTTTTAATAATATACATACATTTATCTTTATTTTCCATATTTTTAAAATTTTTTTTTGTTTACCGGTAGTCGCTTTCGGTTATTATAAAGCTGAGCTAACTTTTTCTTCTTTTTTGTGAAAACCAAAAAGCTGACGTATAGATTCGACTTTGTACCCTTTGAAAAAGTTCAGGGTTACCATCAAATAACTTTTATTTACTGAAATGTTGTACCTAGGGTATGCACTTTAAGAAAATATAGTTAAAATAAACAAATATTTCCATGAAAATTTCGACTTCATGCCAAAAATTTTGGGATTCAGTCCAGAGTGGACTGGCAGTATTAAAATATTATTTATAACGTTATTATCCATTAAATGTTCAGAGGAATTATTATTACTGACTAGTTTTGTTGAAAATGGTACAAAAATATTATATTCTTATATCCAAAGAAATTTCTTTAGAAACAATATCCTCTGACTATGTATCTGAGGAATTAAACTATTTATATTTATTAATAATTTTTTTTACATAAACATTTTTAAACATTATAAAAGCTTTTTATTAAAAGGTTATTAAACTATTTTTTTTATGTAAATTTGTCCAGTCCTTTGGGCACTGGTCGTTCCTCGAAAAGAACCCGTGTGTTTTAACACACAGACCTTTTCTTCCAGATTTAGGTTCTAAGAACCCTAGCGTCTGGTGCCCCTATTTTCCCCAAGTGAACCGCGTCAAGGCATTTGAGAATGTACTGCAATGACAATTGGAACCCCAGGGGGAGGTGTTTTTTTTTTTTTTTTCTAAACACAACAAAGATGTTAATAGCACAAAATTTTTAGTTGTAGTGGTTTATAGTCGGCTTAAGTCGACTAACAGCCGCCGCCGCCGAGTTTTTGTCACGACTTGTTTCTCTGGAGCTTATTGAAATCGTCATAAAAACGTCAAAGGCCTTTTTACCAATAAAAAGGTTTTTATTAACAGCAAAACATCAAAAAACTTTTAAATCAACAAATCTTAGTAATTAAACAGAATAGTTATAAATACAGAGATCTTTTTTACTTTAGTCTTATTTATATTTACATTAATACTCTTTCCACATTTGCTGAAGAATGTAGTAAAATAAGGATTTTTTAATTAATTTAGTCAAAATGGGAAACTAAAATCTCTCGTTTGCAACTCTCATATTTTTTCCAATAATTCAATTAGTTTATCATTTATCTAGATACATTTTTTTAGATCTAATAATTTTAATTGCCTTGATTCAGTTGCTAGCTCTTGTCTATCACTGTCTTCAACAAAATAGGAAAGTTATTTTATAATTTCAGAAAACCAACTTTTTGCTTCATTAATAATATTAAATAGCTTAATTCGGCCTAGAACTTTGAGTTTATTTTCAAAATCAAGTCTTGATAATATCACATAGCCCTATATAAAAATTAACACAATTATAAATAACTAGCTGTCAGGTATTCAGGAACAAAGGCTGTAGCTTAAGTGATTAGCGCGTTGACTTCCTAAAGCAATGTTCACGATTTCAATACTCAGCCGGGCCGAAGTAAAATAGTTATAAATTAGCTGTGCTAGCTTCAAAATAATACGTCTAAATAACACCTGAGGCGCTGCAAGACTGTTATAAAAAAAAACCAATTGAACGTGCAATTGCAGTTTTGCCGTAAGTGAAGCTATACTATCACTAACCTTCTGTTATATCTACTCCTATCCCTTCCCACAGGAAGAAAGACGATTAATATAGGCATTTACTGCCTGAGGTTACTTCTCTTTTTTAAAAAAAAGGGTGCCGTCAAGTTTGCCTCTTTAAAATTTTTTATAAAACTTCATGCAGTGGTTTTCACGTGATGCGTACACAGATAGACAGAATTTTTGTCTGTCCGTATTTCTGGGACAGACAAAAATTCTAAAAATTGCTGTATCAATTACTAACTGCACCAGGAACAAAATTTTTATAAAATATTTCATGTACAGAAATGTACCTGTTACAGTTTTATTATATGTATAGATATTATATTTTTCTTTTTCATCTATTTGTGCTTCTGTCAATACGTCTGTGGCATATAAGTTTTTCCTAAATAAATGTCTTAATATTGCTTGAGTTATGGTTTATATATTTACTTTATCTTGAGCTACATATCCCTGGATATAATTCTGAAATGCATATAAGGTTCTAGTAGTGTTGTAGTAGAGTTTTGTAGAGTGTTTATATAATCCCGCTTTACAAAATACAAATAAAAAACTAAATACTGCGCCTTCGGAGGAACTTCACAGAAACACTCCTCACGCCCCACATACCATGTATGTAAAGTTTGGTCAAAATCGGTGTAGTACTTCTTGAGTTGCGGTGCAAAAACACAAAAAAACTAAATATTGCGCCATCTGTCGGACGAACTTCAAACTACACAGAAACACTCCTCACGCCCCACCGGGCGACCGAGGGCGGCACTGTGTATATAAATATACCCAGTGGTAAAAATAAGGAGTATGAGGGCCTTCTGAAAGCTTACAAATTTTAAGCAGTTTTAATATATTTTTATTTTTAATTGAAATATTAAAATTTTTGCACTGCCAATCAGAGTATGGAAGCATCTCAATTTCAAGCAGCAATGAAGTATATAAAGGCAATTTAATAAATTTTTGAGTTTTATAAATAAGAAATATAAAAATAGAAAATTATGTATTTGTCATACAAGATGAGTACACATTCCTACTTCCCTACTAAGAGAAGCGAAGTAGAAATGTGTAGTGGATCTTTTAGAAGAAAGAGCCAAAGCCTTCTAAAAGGCCTTCTTTGGTACACAAAAAAGAGGATCGTATCCGATCTTGTGTTGTTGAAAGTGTAAACTTTTACTGGTTACTGCTATACATAATGCATTAAAAATATACTGCAGTATGTCCAAGTATGCTACGAATTAATATTGTGAAAATACCGTTGTAGGCCGCATTAAATTGATAAAATATTCGTTTTTCGAAAATAAAATTTATATATTAATTTTTTGATATTCGTAACATAGCTAAAATTATTTTTTTCAGAAATCAAATAACATTTTCATTTACAAGTACTGGTTACTGCAATTTTTTCAGTATCCAGTAAATTTTTACTGGTTACTGCAATTTTTTCCGGAAAAATTTTTCAGTAACCAGTAATCTTTTACTTTTATTTTTTTGAAACCCCAATTTTTTCCCCTGACAAATGTCAACCCCCAAATTCTCCCCCAAATTAAAAAAAATCCGCTTAATCTAGGGGAAAATCCCCTAATCTGGCAACCGTTCTTAGGCCAGATCATCAGGAAACCATTTTCCTCCTAATTTTAGAAAAGCCAAAAATACTCTATAAGTAATAAAATTCTACAAAACAGAATAATATTACGGAATATTAAAGCTTTAACAAAACACCAACAAACAAACCATGTTTTATTTTTCCTTACTGTCCTTCTAAAATGGAATGGTTTTTTGCCATCACTTAATACAGAGGTAAGGTGCAGTGTTGGGATTTGTGGTACAATTGTACCAAATTTGGTACAATCTACACATCATTGGTACACTTCATACTTTTATGATACAATTTCATATAAAATTTATTAAATAAATTTTTTTATTTAATCAATATTTTTTCTTACAATAGTAAACATTTCCAATTTCAAATATATTTTTTTATACTTTTTCTAGAGAGAAATCGAAAGGACGTTTTTCGTAATGAGATGACTCGTTAATTAATATTCCAACATGTAATACTTTTGCTTATGAAATATGTAGGTATTTTGGCAAAATAATTGCTAGTACGTAATTCAGCAACACAAAACATGTATATTAATTTTTATTTTAGACTTAAGATATGAGTAATTATTGTTAGTTCAAAAATATATTTGAAGATTTATTAAATAAAATATGAAAAAAAGGGAATCAATGTCAATTATCAATACTTTAAAATACCTTAGTATAATACCTCAGTGTTGGGATTTGTGGTACAATTGTACCAAATTTGGTACAATTGACAATTTAATTTTATTAAAAAAAATTGTTTTATTTAATCAAAATTTTTTTTTACATTTCTGAAGTTCCCCAACCCTGTGTAGATATAACTAAATTGCAACATTCTTAATTTATGTTCAGGATTTAATAACTTTGGATTTAATAACTTTTTTATTTATTTTACCAAATAGCTCCAGGCATACTTAATCGGATTAAGATCCGGTGACTTTGGTGGAGTTTCTACTACTTGATGGTAATTGTAGTGTACCTAGCTCCTAACATTGCACAGTGTAAAGGGCTATCTGTAAAGGGCTAGGCCGATTGATCTAAAATTAGACACGGACATAGCAGAGGAGTATGTAAGTTAAACTTTTGAAGCTGGGTTTCATTCACTTACCAGTGGTTGCGCTATGTGGCCTCAAAGTTAACCATGTAAAATTTTGAAAACTAGATATTTAGTATTAGTACAGTTTTCTAAAGTTTTTTTCGTAGTTAGGGAGCAATATTTAACCCTTAAAAGCCTGATTTTTCAAATTAAATTTTAAATTATATCAATGTATTCATTTTGTTTACCAGATAAAAGGAAAAATAATAAAAAATCAATTAATTAAGTTTTCATACATTTATTTTCAAAAATAAAGCACGTATGAATTTTGATACTTTAGGCATTTGGAGAATAGATATGTCGTAACTTTTAATGTAGTTAAGCATGAAATAATGCAAAACATTGGTTGTTTTTTTTATCGCATAAAGATACTTTACATTTTTTGCAAAACCCAAGAAGTAAGCTTCCTACAATTCTTATATTTACATTTATTTCCATAAGTGCTTTTTCATGTCCAACACGATCATAACGCACGTCATTTTGGGGAAGCTCCTGCCCGGAATCTTTTGGATGGTTGTGGTATCTCCTCTCTTCCACTGTTAGTGCTTGGTCTTCCTCTTTTACTATCTGCCCGACATTGATACCGGCATAAGGTGTCAGCAAGCTAGGTTCTGAAGTCAGCAAACTTTATTATATCCTTCTGAGATTTCCCATTTATTACACTGAGATTTTTATACAGTACCCAAGCGTTTATCACAGTCATATCCAGCGAGTGGTAGAACAGTCTCGTTGTCCACTTTCTAGATTTTATGCGAATGCGATACCGGCCGAGGAAGCTATCCATTAGATCTACGCATCCCATGTGAGCATTATATTCTTTTATCACTCGAGGACATGATACCTGGAGGTTCATTTTCAAATTTTTATCGTAGCGGGAGCCAGCAGAGACTATGCTGGCTCAGCACCAACATAGGTGGAAAGCAGTAAAACTTGCTTATTATCTTTCTAGCTTGTTGCAGAGAACTCTACACCTTCAATAGTAGCAACATTTGCATGGTATGTTCCTCTAGGTACGTTAGACTTTAAAATTTCTTTTTTCTCTGGTAATTTGCAAGACTTTCCAAGTCGGTTTCTCTGTACAGTACCAAGATAAAAAATTCCATCTTTGCTTAAATAATGGAGCAGGGGAATATTTGTGTAAAAATTAACAAAATAAATTATGTGATTTACGTGCTTTGGAACTGGTCGTAACAATCGTATAACTGTATTTGATACCGCTCCTAGATCTGGTTCGCGTTCAATATTCTAAGCTCCTTAGTACACTTCAAAGTGATATGCCTATCCCGAAAAAGAGCATAAAACATATAATTTAAACCCCCACTTATGTGGTTTATTCGGAAGATATTCCTTCATAAAATGCTTCACTTTTGTGGCACACATGACAGCCGATGGTCAAATGGCACAGAAGTAAATATTTTGTGCAAATGGTCTATCACTGGTCTAACTTTATGTAGTCTGTCGTGCTGGGGATGATCAGGGGACAAATGTTTGGTATCATCATTCATGTGAAAAATTTGTCTGATTTTATCAAATCTATTTCGATTCATAGTTTGTGCTATTGGATCAAATTTTACATTATTTGACCACTACGACCTAACAGAAGCATAATGGTAAACACTATTAAAAATAAGAATTCCTAGAAATTTACGTAGTTCTGAGACAGTAACAAGTTCAGAGAAGTTAGGGTTCTTTTGAAAGGCATACTTGTTTGACTTATCCACTAGGAATTTTAATATTTCTTCATCAAAGAAGTAAGAAAAGAATTGAAAAGGCGTTTCAAGCTCAAGAATTTCAAGTGGATGTTCAGTATTTCCTCCGAAATTAAAAACATTTTGTACAATATCCATATTTCTTACTCTCCATACTATATTTCAAGTGTTGCAGTTGGAGTTTGTCACCAAAATCTCCGAGTTGTTTTCTGCGGACTCCAAATGTGGATTCTCTGAAAATATTTATACTAAATGTGAGTCTTCAACTAAGTAAAGGTCAGCGGGAAGATTTGCTTCATTATCCTTATCTTCTTCTTCAATCTGGTGCTGTCCTTGGGATTAAAAGTAATCGATGTCATCCTCATTATCACTAGTTTCATCCTCAGAAATTTCACCATTTTCCAGTTTTTTAAAAAATTCTTCGATTTCTTGTGGCTTCATTTATGATAATTTTGTAAAACTATGCGCAAGTAATTTCTAACAAGAAATTTATTCCAATGGTAAACTAAGCAGAGAAACAACTAAAATAAAAAGAAACCCAAAACAAAAAATATTGACTTCACACAGCCTGGAATGCCTGAAGTATCATAATTGATACTTATAGAAATAACGGATTTTCTTAACACGAATCCGGCATTTACTAAAAACAATTGTATTATAGTAAAAATAATATACTTACTAACGTCGACTATATTTTTATTTTTTGAGAAAATGAAATGAGACAAATATTTATAATGTTACAATTTCTCTAAAAACACCTTACTCGTTCAGTACGGGGGAAAAACTATATTTTGTGTAACTAAAGCAATTTTGCCAACTGATATTTATTTTATCACTTTAGATCGTAAGATATGACATGTCAATGGCATGACATATAACATCAAAAAATAAAAAATTACTAATTGCAAGTGTACAATTCGATTTAAAGTCTGGTATCAAATTTGAAACTTGAGGCATTTAAGGGTTAAGATATATTTAAGATAAGGGAAGATTGCAAAATGAAATTTAAAAACTTCAAAATTATTTCCTTTTTTGTGTATTTTAGCCAAAAAAGGTGACATCTATCTTTTTTTTAATAAAACAATTCTTAAGGAATATATAAAAATTATTTATACTCGTATATAAATATTTTCTATTTTAAACCAAATTTCGTGTAAAGGTGATTATTACATTGAAAATTTCCAATTACAATTACATGTGATGTGTAATCGAAAATGTTCAATTTCCAAATAACAAGTAATTGTAATTGACTTTATTCCGTGATTTAAATTACAATTATTTGTAACGTGTAAATGAGAATATGCTATTACACATAACCTGTAATTTTAATTGTTATTTAAATGTAATTTTAAATTGCCTTTCTAACTATATATTAAAAGATAAGACATTATAAATAAATTAAGTCAGCTATGGGGACAACCTTTAACTGTTATACTCCCCTTGTTGCCGACTTTTCAATAAACACGCTGTTTACATTCCAACCTTTACCTTAAAATTTAATTAGTATTGCGGATATAGTAATACGGAGTCTGTGTAAAATTCAACTGTCCCTCTATAATGTTTTATTTTTTATACTCTTTTTTGGTCATAGTAAGACAAACTTTGTTTAAATGTCATGCGTCTATTTCTAACGGTGTAAAATAACATATGTATATACATATGCCTCAAATAATATCATATGGGGACACCCTTTAATTTATAAGTTTAAGTTTTATAATTGTTGTTATAGCGGATATAGCAGTTAATAATTAATTATAAAAGCTGATAAATTTAGCACAATATCGTTGAATTATTTACTTCAACTCCATAATTTTGCTAAACTTATATTTATCGAAATTTCTTATATTTTACAGCTCTGTTTTCATTTTTATTAAAATTTAAAATATTCTATAATAATAAAATATTCTATAATAAAAATATTCTATAATAAAAAAATTTAACTTACTGACACCTTTGTAGTCTCCGTACTCCAAAGTACCCATGTGCAAAGTTGCAATTATTTTGTACCATTTTCCAGGAAGTGATAGCGAAATGACTTTCTGCTTATCTTTTTTCTATGTCTAATCGCATTTTGAAAGAAGCTTAAGAAACTACGAGCTATTTTTCCAAATCATAAAAACTTTTTTCACAACTTATTAATTGCAATGCCTGCGTACTCTTGGAAGATATAAAATGTTTTTCCAAAACCTAAGTTTAACTCCCATGTGTAAAGTTTAAAGATAAGCTATTAAAAAAAATATTAAAATTGCTCTCCTACAAAACTTAAAAATCAGACTTAAGCACTTTTTCCTTATTGCCACAGATACCTTTATTAATATAAAAAATTTGAAATTTTATTGGTCGAACTATTTATTACCACACAGATGAAATTTTGAAGTCAGGCTTAAGTTCATTTTATTCTCTCTAAGTTGAAAGAATATATTTTATTACAAATAATGCAATTAATTTTAAAGAAAAAAAATATGAAAATTTTATTTTAGACACTAGCAGAATATTGTGCATTTTCTGTATCCCTTCATCCGGCTTCTTCATTCTTCGCATCTCTCCACTTTATATTCTTTCAACTTAGAGAGAATAAAATGAATTTAATCCTGACTTTAAAATTTCACGTATATATTGTTAATATATTTAAATTTACCGAATTTTATTTAATTTTACATGCCTTTAAATAAATAAAACAAAATGTAAACGAAAATTAAGTCTTATATAACTTTAATAAAATGATAAGTTTTGGAGTAATGAAAAATGCATTCAATGTGGCTAATTAATCATGTTTACATAAGTATAATAGTTTTAAATGTCACATTTTGTTTAATAAAAATATTTATTTAAAAAATTTATGAAATTATTTATATATACATAAATTTTTTTTGCGCGTTTTCATTATTAAGGCCAGATGCCAGTATCTGTAATACTCGTAGCTAAATCTATCTCTTAAATTCTAAAAATGCACCAACAAATTACGAGTATTCTTACAACAACACTCATAATTTGTTTGTGCATTTTTAGAATTTTAGCGATAGATTTAGCAACGAGAATTACAGAAAATGGCATCAGGATTCACCATCGTACATAATCGTACGATTCAATCACAAAAAAATGTGACAGATTATAAAATCGAACAAACCTGTCAAAAAGTCTGTCACACACTTATACTTTTAATCCACACTATCATACTTTTTATGCACACATGCAATTTTTGACAAACCGGACGACTGAGTTTTTATAGTGAATCATGGCTTTTTTATTTGTGATGTAGAACATGCATATGTACATATATTCAAAGACAGTGAATCGAAAAAGTGATTGTAGCGGAGTAATACAGTTATTGTATTACCGTATTTTTTTGTTAATTGAACATTTGAAGTTTCGGATGAAAGTGGCAAGGAAGGGTCTACTGCTATATTTATGTTTTATTTATATTGCACACAAAAAGAAGAAAGGCCATAGTATCCAAAAAAACAGTAATATTAAGGAAATAAATATTATAACAATATTGTTCAATGTGACTTTTATCATAGACATATACGACTTTTCTGTTGCTCTATCTAATTTATAATCATAACATTTATTTAACTAGCTTGAAAATTCAAAATTAAAAATGTTTGTTTTTTTAATTAATATTTTCGTATATTTTAATTCATTCATAAGAAGGCATTAAAAAACCAATGCCAGGCATTGATGAAAACTGTAAAAGGAATTCTGAATTTTTATTGGTACTAGGCTCTTTTTAATGATAATCCCTTTAATAAATTAAGATCTCATCCGAATCATCAAACTTTCATTAGTCCAAAGCACTCATTTACATGACAGTAACTTTATTTAAATGTGAACCCATGACCTCCAATGACAAGCCAATGTTAAATAAATACCTTTTTCACCTAAATTGAACCAGTACAAGATCAGTAGAACTCATGAATTTACTAGTGTTTTGTCATCTCTTTTTTCGCTGGGTATCTTGATTTATGTTCAGGGTTTTTATTATTTATGTTTTAGAACCCTTTTATGTATAAGTAATACGTAACCTAGTTTGCAAAGCGATTCTTTAATTATTCTTAAAAATAACTCCAAACATACTCTATCGGATTAAGATCCGGTTACTTTGGTGGAGTCTCAAGCACTTGGTGGAAATTGTAGAGTAATTGGCTGCTAATATTGCAAGCTTTTTGCTTATGAAATAGGTAAGTATTTTGCTGAAATAATTGTTAGTAAATTAGCAAAACAGACACAGAAATTCAAGAAATCACGGTAAAATATTACTTTAAAATACGCTAGTATAAAATATGTATGTATGTATGTATGTATGTATGTATGTATGTATGTATGTATGTATGTATGTATGTATGTATGTATGTATGTATGTATGTATGTATGTATGTATGTATGTATGTATGTATGTATGTATGTATGTATGTATGTATGTATGTATGTATGTATGTATGTATATATGTATGTATGTATGTATGTATGTATGTATGTATGTATGTATGTATGTATGTATGTATGTATGTATGTATGTATGTATGTAGGTATGTATGTATGTATGTATGTATGTATGTATGTATGTATGTATGTATGTATGTATGTATGTATGTATGTATGTATGTATGTATGTATGTAAGTAGGTATGTATGTATGTATGTATGTATGTATGTATGTATGTATGTATGTATGTATGTATGTATGTATGTATGTATGTATGTATGTATGTATGTATGTATGTATGTATGTATGTATGTATGTATGTATGTATGTATGTATGTATGTATGTATGTAAGTAGGTATGTATGTATGTATGTATGTATGTATGTATGTATGTATGTATGTATGTATGTATGTATGTATGTATGTATGTATGTATGTATGTATGTATGTAAGTAGGTATGTATGTATGTATGTATGTATGTATGTATGTATGTATGTATGTATGTATGTATGTATGTATGTATGTACGTATGTATGTATGTATGTATGTATGTATGTATGTATGTATGTATGTATGTATGTATGTATGTATGTATGTATGTATGTATTTATGTTTTGTTAGATTTTTTACTTAATGCCAAATTTTGGTACAATTTATGCTGATTTGGTACAATTTAATCATTGGGGAAGTACAATTTAAACATTGTCATATCCCATAACTGAAACAAAATTCATTTCTGTTGAGAATTTAAAACACTAAAATAAACAAATTTTTTTCTATTAAAAATTGTTTGCTTTGCTCTTAAGCAAGAATTAATAAAAATAATGAAATTCATTTGAAAGCTTCAAACGAAAACTGAAAATCTTTTCTGTTATACGGAAAGCTTTAATTAAAATGTGTAGTGCTTATCTTCTGTTAAGTAGTTAAATTATTCACTAACTAGCTGTGCCCGCCACGTCGTGGGCACTCTGATAATATTTTGCTCGATTTTGCTTTGAAATTATTTCACACCAATTGTAAGACTCTTACTTTTATAGCCCTTCAGTTATAGTTTGTGTATTTACTTTATATAAAGGTATCCATCCCTAGATAAAATTCTAAAATTTATAAAAAATTCTAAAAATTTTTGTAAAGCTCTGTAAAAGGTGTTTAATATATTTTAATAGCAATTTAACTCTGCAAAGTAAAAATACAAATCAAATACAAATTTTATTCAATTGACGCCTAATGCGCAATAGTTTTTAAAATACACCAGTTTCAAAAATTAAAAAGGTGTGTTGAAATATAACAGTGTTGAAAATATCCCAGTTTTAAGCCGAACATTTCAGTACCTTTAAACCGGAAATTACGTTTTTCATTTCTTTTTCGCAACTTTCTCTTGGAAATGAGATATTTTTTTTCGGAAAAGAAGTATCCTAAATTGGAATCAGGATAATATGGTACCTTCTCACAATATTTTTTTAAAATACATCCAGTAGTTTTTACGTGAAGCGAACACAAATGAAAAGCAGACAGACAGACGGAAATGAGTTACTTTTTTATTATAAGTACAGATATAGATTTTGTCACTACATTCTTTAAAAAAAAATTTTGACAGCTAAAATTTTACTACCCGAGTTCTTTAACATACAAACAATTTGCTTCTATTATAAATAGTTTGTTTCGCTTTTTACCAAAATTATAAAAACTAATGACATTGAGTCAAAAGCTTCAAACTATAACTGAAAAGCTTTTCTGTTTTACGGGACGCTTTAATGAAAATGTGTAGTGATTATATTATTCAAGAATTATGTTTTGATATCTTATCATTACACAGTGCTACACTGGTTCTGCGGCATTGAAGTTTTTAGTCAGTATTGATACATACACTCTAAAACTTAAATTTTTGTTTTTTGTAGTAATTATCTTTTAACATTTCTTTCGACTACTATGGTTTTCAATACAAATTTTGAGAACAACACAAATTTAACAAATAAATAAAAATGGACTATTAAACCACAGAATTGCCAGAAATAATAAAATAAACGGTAGTACAGGAAATTTCTAGAATTTTTGCTTACTTTAGGTGATTTATTTTAAGCACAGATTGAATTATTTTAGATTCTAGCAGACTGTACTGCAATATCTAAATGTCAGAATAAACTGCAATTTATGCAATCCAATGTAGAAAGTTATTTTACCGTAGAGGCGCTTATATATTCAGACAATATCTTGAAATTTACACAGAGTAAAGATTTCTTTTTCCTCTAGAGCAACAAGTATAAAAAATAAATTAAGAATTAAAGGGTATACCATAATTTCTTTACAAATTAGCAAACATAAGACACATATACACATACACATATTTTAATGATTAAAAGCAAACATTTAATTACATTACTGACATAAAGATCAATACAATAATAAAGTCTAATCAAATCAGTGCAGCATCTTGGAAACGGATCAAAATTTGTTGTAAAGGGGATGATAGCGACGTGGTGGACGATGTGGAACTTTCAAGTAAATGTTGTTCGTAAGAAAATTGGAGCGGATATAGCCATTTGGTACTTCAGTACAAACATTACGTTTAGAATTACTCTGCGACTTTTTAGCGATGGCAGGTTAATAAGCCGAAGTCTAGCTGTATAAGAAGAAATATGTAATGGATTCCACCATAACACACGGAGGCAAAATAGGAAAAATTGTTTTTGAACAGACTTGACCCTGTCAATATGTATTTTCTACATTGGATAGCATACTATCGATCCATATTTCAGAACTGGACGAACAAGTGAAGCATATCAGCCCAATTATGAATAACAATTCTCCAGGAAAATTTTCCCTTCTCCCATTCCTGCTATTACAAATTAATATTTCCCGGGAATTTTTTTCCTCTTCTCTACCGGGGGAAAAAAGTATGTATGTATTATAAATATTAAAAAGGGGGATATAAATGACTGTTTTTAGGAGTTTTTTTCCTCATACATTTGAAAGGGACTTAGCGCCGAGATGTAAGAATTAAATTTAGAAATATAAAACAATGATTTAAAATTTATTATTAAGGCCAAAAAGTACAAATAGACATCAGGTGCTTCATTCGCTGACCGTAATGTAGAAGCATCCAGGTAAAGCTAGTGGATTTTTCAAGGGCGAGAAGTCCTAACTTTTACAAAATTTTCTCTAAAAATTTTAACAAAAAACTTTCGATGAAATTTTTACACAAAATTTTCGATAAAATTTTTACAAAAAAATTTTCAATAAAATTTTTACAAAAAAATTTTCAATAAAATTTTTACAAAAAAATTTTTGATAAAATTTTCGATAAAATTTTTACAAAAAAAAAAATTCAATAAAATTTTACAAAAATTTGTAATAATGAAGTTGAAATCATAAAAGTAAAAACCGAGTGTATATTATTGTGAAATTAGGAAACATACCACACATAGAGTAAAGGAATATTTAACATTATAACAGTATGGTATATAAGGGTATATAAGATTCAGCATGGTCTAATATAGCACTCTTACTTGTTTTTTTATTATTAAACTTGAAATAAAATGTCAAAAACAAAACAGCTGTTGCCGATTTTCTCACTTCCTTTTTTGCTACTCCCAGGGAGATTAGAATAAGGGAGATCTTTCCCGGGAACAAAACATTGAGATGAGAAAAATTTCCCCAGGAATATTGATAATTTGGCTGTATTTTTAATTATTTTCTTATATATGGATCCTGAAATTCCTTCGCCCAACGTTTGGTGAATCCAAGAAGGCCTCATGCTTTATTTACAGTTAATTTAATAAGTATTAAGCACATAGCCGATAACAGGATACCGACTATAACCTGTCAAAATTAAAATACAAACGTTTATACGAAAAAAAAGGATTATTTTTACGACATCATAGGTACATGGCTGCACGACCACCGTTGTGGCTGTAGCCAACTTAGGCTAATTTCTATTTTTGTTTAATATGTACAATATTTCCATAGTTTTGAAGATGTATTTAGCTGTCATCTTTAATTTAATTCAATAGCTGACTAAACGTCGACTATTGTAGCCAACGTCATTTGTAGTCGTGTAGCGGTGAAGCCGCTGTCGGCTATGTGTTTAATGGAATATGTTAGATGAAGTTAAGTTTAGCATCCAGCAAAATTCCAAGATCAGAACATACATTTACTTTAATTAGTTCATGACCACCCAAGACATATTTGACGTTAATAATACGATTTTGAAAAAATGAATGAAGAGAATTCAAGTCCTTTTGTAGGATTGAGTGATCTCCATAATTACTGTGACTATAATATTTTAATATCAGCCGCATACATTAGTATTTAATTAGTATAATGTAGAAAACCCGATGTAACTGCAATTGAATTCGATGTCACATTTTTATAAAGCACGTTTTGTATTCAACTGACAGTTGATCCAATTTTAACAGCTTTGGAAAAATCCCATACAGGGAACCTTATCAAAGGCTTGGCTAAAGTCAGTATGAATTACATCAGTTTGTTTATATTAAACAATAGCTCTTCAGTTCAGTAACTGAAAGTAAGTACTAATTGTTACTGAAAAAGTGTTCATTAACTCGAAAAACTAGCAACGAGAGAGTAAACCAAAAGAATAAAAATATGAGAGAAAAAAAGTTAATTGCTAGTTCTTGCTAATAAAATTTTTAAATATCGAATTTATAAGTGTCTATGTCAAACTAAAGACTCTGTTTATATTCAACATATAACAATAATTTTTTTGTTATTGCGGATATGGTAATACGGACTCTATGTAAAATTCAACAGTCCCTTTATAATGGTTTGCACCCTTTTATTTTTCATACCTTTTTCGGTCATAATAAAACAAACTTTGTTTAAATTTCATGTATCTATCTTTAACGGTGTAAAATAATATATGTATATATGTCTCAAATAATATCATATGGGGACGCCCTTTAATTTATAAGTTTAAGTTTTATAATTGTTGTCATAGCGGATATATCAGTATACATAAATTCCAGATGACTATATAAAATGGGTTAATAGATGAGGTCATATACATACTTCAAATTAAGTTACCCGTGGGGGCAGCCTTTAACTTTTATATTGTTGTACATCTCATCATGGCGGACTTATCAATAAACTCTGTATACGTTCCAAGTGTCTGTCTACAACCCACAGACAGGTATTTGGCCATAAAAGTCGCTCAAAATGCATTTTGTTTATATTGGCACTACACCCTTTTTACTGTTATTTTTTAAAAGTCAGGTAAGCCCTCCAATAAAACCAACATGGCTCGCTTTAACCTCTCACCAGCTGCATGAAGTCAATCGGAAGTAACCGTTCGCCAAACGTGTTCGTGTGATTGTTAGATATGCTCAAAACTTTACTGTCTTCAAATATTAATTTTATGGTGACAAAGTGGATTTTGTGTTAGTTTCTATCATGGATTATGTACAATCAGGTATGTGTTTTATCTAAAACTTAAGTTTTACATTGAATTATTTAATAGTTTTTTTCTCCCCTTAATGGTTAAGCTCTAGAAATGCAAAAAAACACATCTTCACATATCGCAAAGGTTTTAAACAATTTCTGTTCATTTCTGAGCTTAAAGTTTGATAATATTTTGTAGAATACAAAGCAAAAAACAGCCACCACAATCCGCCCCAAAATTTAAACAGCAAATAGAAATTAATGGAGTCAGTGGTTCTCAGTCATTATTCCGAACATGACCCAAACATTATTGTAGTAAAACGAATGTAAGCAAAAATGGAGAAATGCCCGAACACAAAGCCCATACCAAATCCACCATGAAATGCTATATATGTGGCGCCATATCTGCACAATTTAAGGACCTTACAAAGGAGAGGCTGTGCAATACAGAAAATATGAGGTTTGGGTTGTCGTTGCTGCATGCTCGAATCAGATTTTTTGAGAGTATCCTACATGTTGCATACAAATTGCCAGTAAGGAAGTGGAACTGTCGCCTGTCCGCCGAGGAGAAGGATCTGGTGGCAAACCAAAAAAAGGAATACAAATAAAATTTCGAGACCAACTGGGCTTATTGGCGAATTTGGGGAATGATGGGAATACTATTTCTAATGAAGACCAAACTGTGGAAAATAACTAATAAATAAGATTTATAATTATGTTTTAGCTTTTTTCTACACTGAAATACCCTAACCTACCTTTAAATCTAATAAAATACTAATAGAAAATTGTAAATGAAGAAAAAATATTTTTGTGCGACTTTTAGGGCCAAATACCTGTCTGTGCAACGCACTGTGGTCAATATTTTGAGATAGCGGCCAAAACTCCTTTTGGTTTTTGTTCTCCGATTTTAAAGTTATTGGACTCATATGAAAGTAGACAGTAGTTAACCTCGGGAGCCAAAAAATTA
This sequence comes from Phasia obesa, assembly GCA_949628195.1. Taxonomy (NCBI): domain Eukaryota; kingdom Metazoa; phylum Arthropoda; class Insecta; order Diptera; family Tachinidae; genus Phasia; species Phasia obesa. The sequence goes on along the minus strand of OX451215.1, from coordinate 167,137,814 downwards.
GAACTCTATTTCAACTATTTCACTGAGAACAGGGTGGTCCAAAATGGGCTTTTTCAGAATTTAGTAAATTTATGATATTTTTAGTTAATTTTTAAAGTTTAAATGATCATAACTTTTTTGTTTTCAAGATTTTTGGACGAAATAAAATTTGTGTTGTAACTTAACTTATTTCCTATTACTGGTAAAAAAATTGAAGCTCTACTGTTTTCAGAAAAATTTATATATTTTTTTTAAAAAAGGTCAAATTTCTCGGAAATTTCCTACTTCATAGAGCACAACTCCTGTGAGTCAAGCTGAGTCAAAACACAAATTTACTAACACAAAAGTCCTAACTCTCCCCTACATTCCTATATATACATGTCCATGCATCGGAACTGCACTTTTTGAGCTACAGCAATTTTTCTGACCCAAGGTAAGATATTCGGTACAAATGCACGTCATATTTTTTGAGAAGTTATTTGTGTGTGAAAGTGGCTATTATGCATATATATTGATGAAATTTTATACAAGAGTTCTTATTGACCCAAAAAATAATTCTGTTGAAATTAGGAGAAGTTGGCCCATATTTGGACCTAGTCCACATAGAAGGAGGTATCAAAATTTTAACAAAAATGACAATAGAACTCTCAAATTATGTGGTATCTGGCAATTCATTTGGAAAAGGTAAAAAATGATTTTATTGCCATCTAATATTACACAACTTAAGTACCCGAAAATTGCAAATAAATTTAAAACCAATGGAAATAACTGGTAAAACCAAGTACCTGTTATATTATGCTTCAAAGAGGTAAAAAAGATCATGTTGAAACTTCGAGCAATAGTATATTAATCCATGCATTCATTTTTTTTTCTTCATTATTGTTTAAACAACTAAAAAGAGTAAATTTGCTGTCATTGAAAAAATAGTGGAAGCAAGCCCCAGACGCACAAAAAGGATTTTAGAAAGTATGCCGACACCAACTGAAGAAAATAAATTTACTCCAGAAGAAGCATTTGCACTATTTTTGGATTTAAAAATGACTAAAAACCAATTTACAGAATTGCGGAAGCGAACCAATGAAAAAAATTGTGGAATTTTTCCATCATATCGAGATATAGTTTCTGCCAGAAAAGATTGCTTACCTTCACCAACTGTTATTAGTGTAACTTCAAGTTCAGCAGAAATAAAATTGCAGGATCTTCTTGAACACACTGCAGAACGATTATTAAAGACATTTGATGCTGACTATTTAAAGAAGTTTAAAAATTGCAGCATGACTTTAATTTCTAAATGGGGTTGTGATGGGTCCTCTGGCCAGAAACAATACAAACAATGTAATGCCGAAAATTCATCAGATGCCAATTTATTCATGATTTCTTTCATTCCATTACGTTTAACAAAAACTTATAATGGTTCAGAGCCGTCAACTAGTAGAGCTGCAGAGATAGATGTATGGAAGAATGAAATTCCCTTGTCAACAAAATTTTGTAGACCAATAAAGTTTGCTTACAAAAAAGAAACTAAAGATGTCATAACTGAAGAAGTTGGCAAAATAAGAGATGAAATTAAAGAACTTCAACCAGTGATATTTGAATTTAATGACCAATGCATCGAAGTTAACTTTAAAATGTTACTTACAATGATCGATGGAAAAGTTGCACAAGCTTTAACCGAAACAAAGTCTTCGTCAAGCTGCACCATATGCCAAAAAACATCAAGTCAATTGAGCCAACCACCAACACAAGACGATAGTTTTAATGAAGCATATGAATTTGGAATGTCACCTCTTCATGCTAGAATTCGTTTTATGGATCATATTCTTAAATTGGGATACGATTTGGAATTTGGCCCGTTAGGCGAAACAGTGAGAAACAACAAAGAAAATTTGGAAAACAGAAAGCAAAAAAAAGATATTCAAGAAAAATACCGTGAGATAGGCCTTATAATTGACCAGCCAAAGCAAGGAGAAGGAAATTCTAATGATGGAAACACAGCAAGGAGATTTTTTTCCGATCCAGAAACTGCAGCTTCTATAACTGGAGTAGATTATGATTTAATACGACGATTCCAAATCAAATTAGAAGTTATAGCATGTAGCAAAAAGATAGATGCAAAAAAATTTGGTCAGTACGCTAATGAGAACCAAAAATATTCTTGGAGACATATGCCAACCACAGTTTACAAAATTTTGTTCCATGAGGAACAAATAATTCAGCTTCCAATTGGAGATCTCTCAGAAGAAGCGCAAGAAAAAAGGAACAAAGACTACAGATTCTTTCGCGAGCACAATACAAGAAAAATTTCCAGATATTGTACTAATGAAGATCTTTTATTTTGTTGTGCACATCAGACCCATATATGTCCACTATTCGACAAAAATGGAAATCAACCTCATTAGAGTTAGATGAAGAAGCTAAACAACTACTGCAAAATGAAATTCAAAGCTATTTGGAAGAAATTTTTACTAATATTGTTTAATTAATACTAGTTTAAAGATTATAATTTGTTTCTAATTTTAGTATAAATTTTTATTAATACATTTAAATAAAATATATGTGCACTTTAAATCAATAGTAAAAGTTTACTTAAAATTTTATCGATGTTGTGTTCTGTATATATTATATCCAAATGGTATTGATATTGTTGGGAATTTCAGTGTTATTTTTCAGTTTAATCCTCACAAGAATTAGCTTTCTTCCAAAAAAACCAACCTTTGGCCCCTGTGAATATTGAGACTAAATAAATGTCAGGGGCCAAATTTTGGCATTTTCTGACCAAAATTAAGTTTAGGAATAATAAATAAGTATTGGTTGTAAAATACGATTGAAGAAAATAAGAAATTATAAAAAATACCTATTTAAAATGTCAAAATATTCAACTTTTACATGGAAACTCAACAAAAAATTAAAATGCATTTTTAACTCCACATTACTTACGTTCCTATCAGTCGATTTTTACGTTTGAACACGCAAATTGAAGCTTAAAGTCCCTCCTATTGAACAAAACAAATTGCGTAAAAAAATACCAATCCGGTCAAAAGTTATAGAGTTTTGACCGCTATCTCGCGAAATTGACCAATGTGCAACGGTTCAAAAGATAAGGTCATATACATAAATTACATCACCTATAGGGACACCCTATAATTTTTTTGTACTACTTATTGTGGACATTTTCTAACTTTCAACTATCAATCTATAACGGTTCGAAAGATAAGGCAAACGGGACACTCTTTCATTTCGAAGTTTATACCCATAAAAAAATATTTTCTAAAATAGATTTCAAATATATTTTATTTTTTATAAATATGTGGGTATATAATTAATAGCGGCTATAACAATACACATTCTGTGTAAATAATAAGTATTTATATATAACGGTTTAAACTATAAGGCCATATACATATGTGAAATTACGGCACCATAGATATTTTTTAATTGTTATTATGAACATAGTAATAATATTCGCTTGATAAAGATTAAAATGTTTATTTATAAGGGTTCAAAAGAAGAGGTCAGATAGACCAAATATCATTTTAATCTCTAACTTTATACTTGTTGCTGTAGCGGACATAGTAATATACGTTTTATGTAAGTACCAAATGTCTGTCTCAGTGATTAAAAATGCTTGACTATTTTCAATGCATATGTAATTGCTTAACTGTTGCTTAGAAAAAGTGTGCAGCAAAAGCAAAAAAAAAGTGTAACTCATTTGCTTAAGCTGACTATGTGTCTCTTTCTGCAGCAAAGCAGTCAGCAAAGCAGTTATTTTAAAAACGTTTGCTGTTGCTTAAGCAATAAGTTGTTTTTCATTTTTATTTTTGCTTATGCTTAACTCTTTACTGTGAAGTTGTGGCTGACTACGATTGCTGCTTCTTGTTGTTACTTGCTGTTACTCGCTGTTTCAGTCTTTAGTTTTAAAAAATTCTTTGACGGTGAGAGATTAAAATTATGACGCCACATGTAAACCCAAAAATTATTGAGAAATATTTTGAATTTATTAATGACCACGCCGTTTGTAAAATTTGTTCGCACAGTTTATAAAGTGATAGGGCTTTTAATTTAAAAACTCATGTGATTAAATGAAAATGAATTTACAAATAGTGATAATAATGTGTCTGACTCTGTTTCCATAAGTGCAGAAAAAAATTTAGAAAACATGTAGTTAAAATTGCAATAAGCCAAAAACAATTATTTCGATCTTATATTGGTTTAGTGACGGAAGATAGTATTCCATTCTTTTCTTAACAGCAGCAATTGCAAAAATCATTATAAATTCACAAATCATTATAAACTCTATAAAAATCGAGCTAAAACAACGCCTTTTATCACTAAAGATTGTCACGAAATTTGTTCGGGAATGGTCGAGCTTAATGGTATAGGAGCAAGCTGTTCAGGAAATTTTGCAACTGAAATATTGAATACTCTTACCAAATACGAAATAAACTTAAACCAAATTGTTTCAATCACATCCGATAATGGAGCAAATATGATAAAAACTACAAAAATTTTATCACACTGCAGTATTTTTGAAGATGGTCACGAAGGGCATGATATCGACGATGGAAATGAAATTTGGTATTAAATTGATTGGATTTGTTTCGCCAGTAAATAAAATGACAACAGAAGTGAAATTTATTTAAAAAATATCCAAATGTTTGAGGATTCTTCGGAAATGCATTTAGGCAATATACAAATATGTCGCTGCACAGTCCATACAGCACAGCTTTGTGCATTAGACGTGACGAAGGATACGGAAATAAAAAACTTTTTACTTAGCTGTAGAAACCTAGTTAAATTTATTAAAAAACCATCGAGCGGTTATAGTGAAATATTTCTGTTAAAAAAATTGCCAGTGCCGCTACACGATTGTCTAACAAGATGGGGATCCACATATAATATGGTACATTCCCTAAAGAATGCAAAAGATGTATTAATACAAATCGAGTCGATTAAAAACAAATCCCTAAATGAGAACTTTGAATTAACTGATAGCTTCTGGGATTTCGTTAACGCATATTGTATTTGTTTTGAGCCCCTTCAGTACACAATCACAAAGTTTCAGCAAGAACAACTGATTATGGAAATTTTTATGCTGAATGGCTTAAGTGCAAATTATGCACTGACAGACTACTTCAATATGGCGATAAAAGTTATATAGAAAAAATTGCAAGGAGTCTCTTACGTAGTATGGAAAATAGGACTACAAAACTATTAAACAACGAAAGTTTAGTTTCGTGCCTCTACCTTGATCCACGTTTTAACCCCACACTAACCCCTACACAAAAACTTGAAGCTGCTACATACCTTAAAAAACTGCACGAAAGGATAAAATCTGTTAACATACATTCTGAAGAAAACAGGATCCATTTCTTCATGCGTGGAAAAAACAGAATTTTCAAAGAAAGCTGACGAATATTTAAATGAGTATTTAACACAGAACTTTTTATTAACCTTACATAACTTATCTAATTTTAAAAAACATATTATTTCAGGTTACAATTGAACGTGCATTTTCATCTCTTAAATTAATTTTAGCAGATAACAGAATTAATCGAGACACACTAGAAAATATTTTACTAGTTAAATTGAATGCTGCATTTTTAGAACAGGCGATAGAAACATTATTTGAAGATGACAATTAAAAAAATTTGAATGTACAAACATCCTTATAGATATAAGCATTCTTATGATATTTAATCAAATTAAATATAATATAAAACATTTACTTTTATAAAAAACTTAGTTTTATTGATGTGCAATTTTTTTAAAGAACATATAATTATGATATTTAATCAAATCAAATATGTCATAAAACCTTTACTATATCTTTAAAATACATTTAATATAAAATTGGAAAATGTTTAACTGCGTATAAAAAACTTATGGCGTTTTCTTTTCTGAAAAAACATTTTGCCTTATTAATAGGTAATACTTTTTATGAATCACCCCTCCCTTGAAAAATGTGACCTTTTTTATCATTTCAAAAGAACACTAAAGCAAACTCAAGGCGAATCCATAAAAGGTGATTGCAGTGGCGAAAAAGCTCATCATATACCTGATAGCGAAAAGTCAAACTCCATATAAAAAATATAAACAAATTTTTTCTACATGAAATTTGACAACTGCAAAGGAGGCGAAAAAGCCTGAATTCGCCCGTGCAATCACCTAGTATTAATTCGCCTTGAGCAAACTGATTTTACATTTAACATTTATGCCTATGTGACGTATAAAATAAAATATATATTCACAAAAAAAAAATAAAAATAAAATTTTGCTTTCAATAAAAAAAAAAAAAATATATCTCTAAAAAGGGAAATATCTCACCCTGGATAAAAGTTGAGTGCAAAAACTGTTGCATATTTACCTGGTTTTGGTGCGACATATTTAGAAAAGAACATATTGTTTATTCACATTCTGATATTTTTTGTAGAAAAGAACACGAAAATTTAATAAGTGTAAAATATATGCAACATTTTTGTCAGAAAAGAAAATGCCATTAGTTTTATTGATGTTCATTTTTTTTTATATACATACATACATATAACGTGACAAAAATACGAAAAGAAAGGGTAAATGTGTAAAAATTTATTTTTCAATCTATGCATGTTTGACCAACACGTTTGCTTCTCTATACCTCACATCAACAAACTTGTCGCTGGCCTAAAGGTTCAATAAAATTACTAGGTGTTAAGTAATGACATCTTGTTTTTACACACATTTATTGCTGTAGAAATCCCGGAAGATCAAAAATACTTTTTATGGAAATCTCGAAGGGAACGCACATGCCTTTGTCTACCTGCTGTTTTAACATCGGCTACTTGAAATTTTTTTATTTAGTAGGAAATATAATCATAAAATTTTTATGAAAACATTTTTTGGGTTTTTAAGAGAATAACAATTAGCTAAAAACAAAATTTTTATTACTTTTTTAAATTTCTGAACGAAAAATTCAAAAAAATTCTATGAATTTTGAAATAAAATTTTTCCCTTCCATCGTATTTATTCATTCAGCCTAACATTACAAACGTATTTATTGTATTTATTACTTACAATTGTAAGGAAATACGTTCTATAATCGTTGCTTTTGTTAAACCATTAAATTAATTGCAAACAATTTTACAAATAATAATTAAAATGAGTTCACGATATATTTTTTCCATAACTAGAATTCAAAATTTATTTACCAAAGAAACTCAAATTTATTTCCATTACTTAAAAACTAAATCTGCAAAATAAAGATTTCCAATATTGTTTTACAGCAACAGCAAAAGAAGAAACTAACATTAACTTACTGCTTAAGCAACAGCAAACGTTTTTAAAATAACTGCTTTGCAGCAGAAAGAAACACATAGTCAGCTTAAGCAAATGAGTTGCACTTCCTTTTTTTGCTCTTGCTTTTTGCTTTTGCTTCGCTTATAATCAACTGTTATGTAAATGCTGAGAAATTCAGTTTTTTTATTTGCTGAAAAAAATGTAATCAAAGCAAAGATTTTACTGCTGTTGCTCTTTTTAAGCAAGCAATTAAAACCCTGGTCTGTCTATAACGTTTCAAGCGGTCTACAACGGTTCAAGGCCATATACGAAATCTTACGTCAGCTATAACAACACCTTTTAAATTTTTACGCTTATTATTGCTTACACGGCAAAACACAATTTATTTAAGCGAAGCGTCTAGCAATAATGCTTCGAAAGATAAAGCCATATAGGTCAAATAGCATCACCTATTAATTTCCAATTTTTAATTTAACATTTGTAGAGGACTTCACCATACAGATTCTTTGTAAATTTCAACTGTCTGTCTGTAACGGTTCAGAGCCATTTACGTCAAATTACATGAATCTAATATCTAATTTCAAATATTTATAATTGTTATAATTATCAAGTGTTTGTCTATAACGGTTCCAAGGATTGAACCATATACATAGGTCAAATTACATAAACAATATTGGAAACTTTTTAATTTTTAAGTTTACTTTTTGCCCTTTACGGTTAATAATACACGTAAAAACATGTACATATGTATGTAATGGGTGATTTTTTTGAGGTTAGGATTTTCATGCATTAGTATTTGACAGATCACGTGAGATTTCAGACATGGTGCCAAAGAGAAAGATGCTCAGTATGCTTTGACATTTCATCATGAATAGACTTACTAACGAGCAACGCTTGCAAATCATTGAATTTTATTACCAAAATCAGTGTTCGGTTCGAAATGTTCAAATGTGACAAATTTTGTTCAGCGATGAGGCTCATTTCTGGTTGAATGGCTACGTAAATAAGCAAAATTGCCGCATTTGGAGTGAAGAGCAACCAGAAGCCGTTCAAGAACTGCCCATGCATCCCGAAAAATGCACTGTTTGGTGTGGTTTGTACGCTGGTGGAATCATTGGACCGTATTTTTTCAAAGATGCTGTTGGACGCAACGTTACGGTGAATGGCGATCGCTATCGTTCGATGCTAACAAACTTTTTGTTGCCAAAAATGGAACAACTGAACTTGGTTGACATGTGGTTTCAACAAGATGGCGCTACATGCCACACAGCTCGCGATTCTATGTCCATTTTGAGGGAAAACTTCGGAGAACAATTCATCTCAAGAAATGGACCGGTAAGTTGGCCACCAAGATCATGCGATTTGACGCCTTTAGACTATTTTTTGTGGGGCTACGTCAAGTCTAAAGTCTACAGAAATAAGCCAGCAACTATTCCAGCTTTGGAAGACAACATTTCCGAAGAAATTCGGGCTATTCCGGCCGAAATGCTCGAAAAAGTTGCCCAAAATTGGACTTTCCGAATGGACCACCTAAGACGCAGCCGCGGTCAACATTTAAATGAAATTATCTTCAAAAAGTAAATGTCATGGACCAATCTAACGTTTCAAATAAAGAACCGATGAGATTTTGCAAATTTTATGCGTTTTTTTTAAAAAAAAAGTTCTCAAGCTCTTAAAAAATCACTCGTTACATATATATGGGGACACCTTTAATTATGCTTATGAGTGGTCCCACACTCTGCAAGCATAACTTTTCTAATAAACAAAAAATTTTCAAAATCAAACTTGTGATTACTTTTTCACGGTTTTTTATGAACTACAAAGCAAAAGAATCATTTAACTTTTCACAGAATACTTAAATACAAATATTGATAATAATCTTTTTATTATTGCAGTTAACAGTTTTACTACATTTGTCGGCTCTACAAGTTTTGTTTCTTTTTTAAATGTCCGCTTATTACAAACTTTTTCTGAAAATATACCGCCGTCACCAAAAACCGTCGTCACCATTATTGATTATTATTGAAGTGAAAACTTCTGTAGGTACGTTGACCATTTTTTGGTTGATGAAAAAATATTGAACTCAAAAACCGTCGTTACCTCAAAAACCGTCGTCACTATTATGCACGATTTGGTTGAAGAAAAATTATTGAACTCGCATCATCGTCACCAAGGTCAATATATCGTTGGTTTTTATAGATATGTATGTCTGCTGGTTTCTATAGATAGATAGACTGAGCGACTCTGTGATTGATTGTCTGACTGACTAACGGTCTGACTGTTTGACAGTCGGACTATCAGTTTCTCGATCGTAGCGATCTTAATAAAAGGATAATTAAATTTCAAACATAAAATTTATTGTTGTTAATATGCTCAAGGCTGCATCTTTTAGTCCAGATTATATGCCCGTCTATCCGTTCTGCAAGAACTATTTAGAATAGATTTAAAGTTCCAAGAAATATTGAAGCTCCATGATACTAGAAATGATCACGGTAGTGTATTACTGTGAGCATTGCAACTACAAAGGAAAAAATACTAAAAAAAGTTGAAAAGTAAACCCTTTTATAAAAATTTTAATAAATTTCAATATCGTCAAATTATGTCAATTCAAATAATTTTGTTGAAGTTAAATTTAAAGAAATTTCTTATTTTTTACAGCGCTGTTATCAATTTTATTAAATCTTAAAATATTCTATATTAACATAAAATATTTTAAATTTTATTAATCGAACTTTCTATTAACATACATATGGAATTTTGAACACCGGCTTAAGTTCATTTTAGTCTCTCTTAGTTCAAATAATATATTTTATTGCAAATAATGTAATTAATTTTAAAGAAAAAATGGGAAAATTTTATTTTAGACCCTAGCAGAATGTTGTGCATTTTTTGGATCTCTACATCCGTCTTCATCATTCTTTATGTCTAAATATATCACCTTATATTAATTCAACTTAGAGAGAATAAAATGATCTTAGTCCTGACTTCAAAAAATTCATTTCATTAAAGAAAATTTACCGAATTTTCTTTTATTCTACATGCTTTTAATAAAATACAAAAAAAATTGTAAAATAAATGAAAATTAAGTCAAATCAACGGATGAATTATTCACATTAACTTCTTTTATGGATGTAAATTTAACTAACTTTTGGCGTTGTTTTTCTTATGAATATGTTAAGAATATGTTACTTCTGGTTTAACTAAATTTTTGTTATTTTAAATTTAAATAAAATAAAATTTTCATAATATTTTTTTACATGTAAAGGTTTTATTGAAGTATGATTTTAGCAAAAGAAATTCTGTTGATTTGAATAAAATTGGTTTTTATGAATAAATTATATATAGATTTAAATACAAATTAAGTTGATTTAACTATTTATGTCGTTAAGATTTTACTAATATTTTTTTTCGTTATTACCTACATAAATTTGCTTCAGTGTAAAACATGGTTTTATGAGTAATAGTAGAAAAAGTCATGACTTTTTGTTTGTTTGGTTCATTTACAACATACTTTGCGTTTATTAAACAAATTTAATAAAATATTATCATTCAACTTGAATGCTCTAAAGCTCCTCTATAACAAAGCCAAGGTAGAACCACTTCTAAATGCTTTACAAAACGTTCATTCGAATACATTATTTCCTTAAATTTATCAGCTTCTTGACAATCACCAATTAAATTATCTACTGAAGCTTTGTCCGTTGGATCACACAAAACGGCAGCCATGAGCATCAGAGCAGAAAAAAAACCTTTATAAAAACAAAAATTTATACCATCAACGAAACATAAAATAAATAATTAAATAATGTAAAATAATCATACCCCATTGACCATGTGTAATTAGGCCCATTTGCAATTCCTTTAATTTTGGTAGAGTCTTTCCGTATTTAAGCAAGTTTAAATGTTCTATTAAATTATCGTAATAGTATTTAATCATATAATCAAAATCTTTTATTTTGATTTCCAGCTGAGCTGAAGAAATTATGAAATACAATAAATCTTGGGCAGGAGAACCATAACTTGGTATTTGTAGATCAACAAAATATGTTTCTTGTACTTTTCCGTCGCTGTCGTATTGAAACATAATGTTATTAGACCAGCAATCACCATGATTCAAAACTTTAAATTCATTCTCATCCTGTATATTTTGTTTATAAAATAAATCCAGTACATTGCCCTCTAAGCCTTCTAGTGTCTTTAAAAATTCCTTATGATTTGGTAGCTTTCGGGCTGAGTCTAGTAAATGTTTAAGAGAACTATCCAACATAGTTTGAAACAGATTTTTTCCGCTTTCTATGAACATGCCTTTAGCGTAATTATATTCATAAAGTCCTTTCTTTTCAATTCTGACTGACGAAGCTGCATGCCATTGGGCCAACTTTTTTAAAACAGCCTTACAATGTTCCATATCTAAGCAATCCTGTCGCGCAGCATTTTTGAAACCTTTTTGCGAAAGGTTTTCCAGCAAAATATATTCTTTTTGTACAGATAATTTGTAGGATTTGGCTCCAAATCTAACTTCTAATCCCTTGTCGGCATACATTTTTTCCAGCTCTGGCACAATATCCTCATACATACCCGCTTCAGTGGAAAACATATTCCATTTGGACATTTCCTTACGATACAATTCACTGTCATGGGCTACTTTTAGCATAAAGCTTTGATTGCTAGTGGTGTTATTTTTAAGAAGGATTTCTACTTCTATTTTTAACATTACGGTGGCATAATTTTCGCCCGGTGCCAAAGCATGAAAAGCTTTAAAGTTAAGTATTTTGCTAAAGTTCTCCACGGTTTCGTGTAGAACATTTTCAAATAGCTTTGATTCAATCCACGCTGGTATGTTGTTATCTGCTGTGTTTGCCATTGTATTTTATTGATGATAAAATAAAGAGCCCCTGTGTTTCGTTTGGACATCTACTAATAACTATTTACAAAAAAATATTTGTATATATATTGTTGATAAAAAAATTATATTTTTAACTAGACACGAGCGCTAAGCTTTTTTAAATTTTTTTCATTATTGAGCTTAATAATAACAATAGCTGTTTGTATTTGTATTATTTTGTAATTAATCTTCATAGATAAATTGTTTGACTTGTTCTATTATGATATTTCTACGCATATGTATGTATAGGTGTACCCACAGTGAAATAATATAATTTTAATGCACAAGTTTTGCCATAGCGGAAGAATAAAAACAAAAAATTTAGCCTCACTCCTCCATACACCCCATACACCTGAAATATTTGTCCATCGAACCTTAAACACTTGACTTTGGTACAATTAATTAAACAATTATAAATTTTAATTTCTGCTAAACATGCATCCCATAGTCATAATAATATTTTTATAAATACTGGACATAATTTTTTTTTTTTTTTTTAGCAACTTTACCTTCTTTATTTTTTAAACATTTTAATTATAAATTATTCTTTAGACTTTATTTGCTGAACTATTTTAATTATAATTAAATATGTGTTCAGTTCTTTCTAATAGAAAATAATTAAAAGACGAACTTGAACCTAATTAAAAATACTCATTTGATTACTCGTATAAAAACTTTTTATCGCGAAGTACGAGCATTTCCTGGTTGGTATTCCTCGTTCTTCAGTGATAATTTTGTGACCACTTAATAAAAAAATAAGTTCCCTTTGAATGTATTCTTATGTAAATACTCATCGTAAGTATTCCTGCACTCATGTTCAGAAAGCGAAATTTATTAAAGGACTTTAACAAAACAAACTTTAATTTTACCACGAAATCTTGATTCGATATTTCTCAAAATATTAATAAATAAGAAAAAAAAATAATTTAAATAAAACTTTAAAATAAATCGACATTTTAATTGTAAAATTTTAAAATCTAAGTTTTACCAAATACAACAACAAATATTTAAATAAAATCGAAATTTCAATAAAAACACTGGAGGGACATTCCATAGTGAATGATGGGACAGTTTACTCCAGAATTCCAAATGTATAGACTAGTAACTTTATATTTTAATCTAATATAATGATCAAATAGATGTTTTACAATAGACTATGAATCAACTTATGAAACTAATACTGAAATATGTAACGCAGGTATGTTTTGTATGATATTGCTGCGTTAAACAAAATACCTCACCTCTGCCTTCTACACTGTTAATCGAGATTTTAGCCAAAATACTATACATAGCAAGACGTCTTTATGATATGAAATGATTAAATAGACTTCAGCATGAACTAAAAATTGGCACCAAGCTTAATTTTTCCAAGAAAATATGGATGGTAAAAATTGTGCCTGGTGGGACGAGTACGAAATCGGACGACTACGAAATTGGAAATGTGACATATTTATGTATTAATTATTAAGACAATACAAAAACAATTAACAATTTTTATTAAAATTCATGAGAAAAAATCAACATAGTATTTTCTTATACTTATCAACACAAATGCTTTCAATCATATTCTTAAATTAAACATTTATTCATTATAATCACAAATTTGGAAATCAATGCCACACATCTTTAATGATGGTTCTTCAAGAACTTGCTCAACTTGATCTATATGAATGTGGTACGGGGTCTACGATTCTCAGATGGCGAATTAGGTGGAGTCTTTTTTACGTCTCTCTCGTTTTACCATTTCCCTTGGAATGACCCTAAAACTAAAAAAAATAAAATTTTACAAATTTGTTTCTTTTTAACCGACTTCAAAAAAAGAAGGAGGTTATCAATTCGTCTGAATGTTACTTTTTTATGTTTGTGCCCGCAGAACTCAGTCATTTCTGAACCGATTTAAAAAATTTTTTCTTTATTAGAAAGGAAATGCTTACAGATTGGTCCCATTTTAAAAGAAGTTCAGAATTTTGTGTCCCCATACAACATACGTGTTTTTTACATGTATTATGAACCGTAAAGGGTACCCTTTTAAAAATTAAAAAAAAACTGCATATTACTATAGCTGTCAATAACCGAAATTAATCAAAAAATAAACTTAAGAATTAAAGGGTGTCCCCATATGTGACGTCAATTTAAATATATGAACCATTTGAACCATTGTAGACAATCACTTGAAAATTGGACAGAAAGTCCAATATTTATAATCAGAAATTAAATATTTATAATTAGAAGTTAAAGGATGTCCCAATAGTTGATGTAATTTGATGTATATTGCAAAACTTTTGAACCTTAACAGAGAGACGGTTGAAATTTACAAAGAACCTTAGATATACAGTCATTTATAACCTCAAGTATATAATTTAAATTTGGAAACTAAAGGGTGTCCCCATAATTGGTATGATTTTACCTATATAGCCCTATCTTTTGAACAGTTATAGATAAACACCCGTATAATAACATTTATAAATATTTAAAATTTTCTCAAAAGTTGATGTAAGTTGATGCATATGGCCACACTTTTGAACCGTTTTAGACAGACATTTGAAATTTACAAAGAATCTGCCCTTTAAAATAAGTGTTTAATTTAAAACTGTACATTAAAGGGTGTCCCCTAGGTGATATTGTTTAAGCTATATGGCCATACCTTTGGAACCGTTAATTTTTATTACTGTGTCAGTAAAAATGAGTGTAAAAAAATAAAGAGTGTCCTCATATCTGACGTACTTTGTCGTATATGGCTTTATCTGCTGAACCGATATGGATAGACATATGACTGTACAGAACGTATATTAATATGTCCGTTAGAGCAAGAAGTATAAAATTATTTGATTTGAGTACTATTTCTTACAGATTTTTAGTTTAGAATTGATGCACATTTGTTTGTTTTCTAGTCGGTTTTTTTTTTTTGTAAGAATTATTAACTTTCGAAAGTATTAAGGATCACTAAAATTTGTAAAAAACATTCATTCATTCAACTTGGAAAGAAGTGAACGAACTTAAGCCTGACGTCAAACATTAATTTGCAATACATTTTTATCTAATCTTTCACTTAAGTATTTAGGTACCGTCGAAAAAACAAAATTTCGTCATATACATAATTGATTTTTACTTTACCATACGTAATATTAGGTAAAATTAAGTAATCGTAAAAAATCGAGGTAGGGATTTCGACGGATTTATACGTTTTGAGGTCTCCTGAATCCATTTTGGTTATTTTCGCGATGATGTCTGTGGGTGTGGCATACATATTTTTGTGGAGTTTGTACAGGCCATACCGTATAACATATTAAAAAGCAATTTAGTATGTGCCTATGGTATATGGAGATAAAGAACTGTATAAATTTTGGGCATAATCGGGATGGAGCAAGGGGTAGTTTACTTACTTCCAAATTTTATGAACGCTATACAGGTCATACCGTATGACATATCAAAATAAAATTCAGTATGTGCCTTTGGTATATGGAGATGAGGAGCTGTGTAAGTTTTGGGCAAAATCGGAAAGTGGCAAGGGGAGTGTAGGCCACTCCAGTATTTTTTTACTATTTTCCTAAATATTGAATATTCTTAGAAAAATAACGCGGTTCAGGCTTTTTTTAAATTAAAAATTTCACAAAAATCGAAATTATAATAAATAAAAGTTTTACCAATAAAATTTTAAATTTTACAAAGTTGCCAAAATTATGATTTTTATATAAAATACCAACATATTTTCAGTTACCAAATCAATCAAATAAAAAAAAATAAAAAAACAAATTTTAAAACAAAATTTAAAGTTTACTAAAATATCTAAATTCACCTAAAAAGCAAAATTTTCAATATCAGAATTTTACTAAGGGGCTGACTTCCAAAACGTCAATTGCTTTGTATTGAAACATGCAGCTGTACACATTGCCAATGTAAACCCTCTCAAAACGCCTCGACAAGTATTAATTAGGCAGTAAACAAGCAATCAGGGCATAAGTTTTAAATTTGATGCATTGTTTCAAAACTTTGCATGTGTACATGATTTAAATACGGTATTACAAATGTATACAGACTTTGTATTGATACATTTTAGAAGGCTGATTTCTATCCCAAACCAAAATGATATTTCCACAACGTCAAAATTTTGCTATAAAAGTTTAGTCGTTGCGACTTCTTTATAGAGTGCCTCGATAGACGGATTGGTTGTGCCATAGTCTATCAGTATGGAGGTTGCGGGTTCAAAATAAAAAAAATACCTGCGACTTTAGAAAACCCCATTAGAAACACAGTAGCTGAATTTCTACACCTACTCGAGAGAATGTCTATTGTGGCTTTTGCTGTCTTGACTTTAAATAAAATCTTTATAATTTCAGTTTCCGAAGTACATACAATCTTTTTTTCATAAATTCGGACACACTTAACGCAAATAATTGTTTACGTAATTACGGTTGTGCTATAATTTGATTATACGAACAAAAACAATTGTAATGACTACTTTACAACAAATTAACAATTATAATGAGTGATAAACCAAAAATATTTATATATTTTTACCCGAGATACATACGTGATCTGCTTGTATGAGCTTACCCACAGCACGTTTCAATTGCATTTCTTAAATGTGCTATGTGGAATGCAAATTTTAATTTATTATTTAAAGTATTTAAATATTCTTGTCAAAGTCTTGATTGATGGTGATGTGATGGATACTGTAATATCCGAATGCATATATGTAAATATGTGCGGGCTGGGAGTTATTTTTATTCAGTTTTGCAGTACTTTGTAGAAAAATAGAACATGTCAGAGAGTTTCCCAAAACTACCGCTGCTTCTTAATTTACCGTCACTTTTGCATTAAAGTAATGGCAATCCTCAAAATCAATTTGTCGTCTAAAGGCTTAAGGTTAGTAAAAATTAAGCATTACACGAGAGAAGAATACGCTTTCATATTTCATTATTTTGATAGTAATGAAAGTTTTACAACCAATTCTTCGGACAAAGTCATTCTAACCAATAAAGAAGAACAAAGCTAATACAGATCCTACGACTAATACGACTAATAAGCGAAAGTAGTAAAAAAAGTAAGAGTGCTGTATTCGGCCATGCCGAATCTTATATACCCTTCACCATAGCAATGTTAAATATTCCCTTACTCTGTTATGTTTCACAATTTCACAATAATATACATTCGGTTTTTACTTTTATGATTTTCAACTTCATTACTACAAATATAATAGAAAGTTAGAGACAGTATTTTTTTGTAAAAATTTTATCGAAAATTTTTTGTAAAATTTTATAAAACATTTTTTGTAAAATTTTATAGAACATTTTTTTGTAAAAGTTATATAAAATTTTTTTGTAAAAATTTTATAGAATTTTTTTTTAATTTTATCGAAAATTTTTTGTAAAAACTTTATCAAATTTTTTTGTAAAAACTTTATCAAATTTTTTTGTTAAAATTTTATCGACATTTTTTTGTTATAATTTTATCGACATTTTTTGAAAAAAATTTTTTTATTAAAATTTTTCTTTAATAATTTTACCGAAATATTTTGTAAAAATTTTATAGAAATTTTGTTGGTATAAATTTGAAAGAAAATATTTTATACAATGAAATTTGTAGTCAAGCTTGAGTTCATTTTATTCTCTCTAAGAAAGAATAAATTAAATTACACTTTAGGTGATGATATTAAAGAAAAAAAGAAGAAAATATTTTGTTAAAATTTTATTGTTATTTTTGAAATATTTTATCGAAAATTTTTTGTAAAAATTTGAGTGAAAGTTTTTTTTTTTTGGAAAATTTCCCTAAAACAAACAAAAATCGCCACTCGCAGGGGGTTATTGATTCCCCGTCATATATATGCACGCCATGCGATCTACTTACTGGTAGCGATCTAATATTTATTTTGCTATAAAAAGCAAGAGAGAGAATCATTACAACCGAAAAAAATAAAGGTGATGTTATAAAGGTCGAAATTTTTTTGTACAAATTTTTTTGTAAAATTTTATCGAAAATTTTTTTAAAAATATTATCGAAAAGTTTTTGTAAAAATTTCATCGAAAATTTATTGTACTTTTATTAAAAATTTTTTGTAAAAATTTTATTTTTACAAATTTTTTTTATTAATTTACGTAAAAAATTTATCGAATTTTTTTTTTAATTCTATCGAAAATTTTTTGTAAAAATTTTTGTGGAATTTTTTTTTCTAAAAAATTTACAAATTTTTTTTTTTAAGTTAAGACCTTCAATAAAAATATACAAAAATCGGAAGGGGTTTAATACGTTTTATAAATTACCTGACGGTCTCAGCAGGGGAAACCCAACTTCTGGTTATATTTTTGTTTTAATATTTGGAATCGTTTTCGGTATTTTTTATATTTAAAGATAGGGTAACGTTCAAACCAGAAAATAAGAATCAACCATATATAAAATAAACTACGGACATTTACCTTAATGATTTCACCTCTAAAAGCGTTTTCTTTTTATTTTGCCTTTTAAGTTTTTGTAACACTCTTTTTCTAGCTAAAATAATTGTTTTAAATTTCTCCTAGGATTAGGGGTCTAGAATTTTTATAATACGTGAATTAAAAATTGACAAATATATTTGTGTAATTTACTAAATAACTTGTGTGCTAAGTAGTCGGATTCTACAATAGTGTAACAAATGTTATTGGTATTTTCAAAGAACACCTTTCATACAACAGTTTTCCGTATGTTTATGGAATGTCGTAGAATGGCTTAGTAAAAAAAGTCAATAATTGATATTTTTTATATTTTTTTAATAAAAAATAAAAACAGCTATCATTTATAATAAAATTTTTGTTTGGTAAGAAACCAAGAACTACTAGAAAAAATTCCATTTTCCATCCCTGTTGTAATGACTATAAACGAAAATATTTTTTTAAACTTGAAATTTTTATTTAAAACTAATTGTTAAAATTATTAAAATTAATTAAAAAATGTTTTCACTTTCTTACCTGCAATATATTTCTATAGTTCTTATTTAAATTTGATTTAAATAAAATTTTTTAATTTATTTTTTTTCCTTTTAAAAAATTAGGATTTTAGAAGTTCAGCAACACATATCACAACAATGTGTTTACAACTAACCTGGTTGTATAGCATACAACTTACTAACAACAATAGGTTGTGAATTGAGTAATTATAGTTTTTAAATACATAACGTTTTCAAACAATATTTACTTTGATAATTATGATGTAACTTCAAAGCAAAAAATATACATATATTCTAAAAATGCTTTACTTTATTAAAACAAATAATAAAAAATAATGCATTTGAACTTGCATTACTACTACCAGACTTGGGCGATTTTCATTACTTTTGCATTCCAAATAGCGTTCTAGTGGAGAAATTATCACATTATCACTAAAACACACTGTGAACACCATAATACGATAAAAACTGAACATTTTTAATCAGATAATTCGTTTCGAGGTGCGTCTCGGTAACTCGAACCACATAGAAATAAAAAAAAACACACCTAAAGTGAAATGTTTTCTGCATTTAATTTGACATTTCTCAATGTCATACTAACTCAATTTGAACCAATTTGAAAAGATACACAATCGAGCAACGCGGCAAGAAATGGCAACAGTGGATGATCAATTTTTGAAGAAAATCATCTCCAGTGATGAGGCAGATTTTCACCTCAGTGATTCGTCAATAAGCAGAATTACCGCATTTTGGCGAATGACAATTCAAGAGTGATTGTCGAAAAATCAATGCACCCACAAAGAGTGACTATTTGGTGCCACTTGCCACACAGCTAACGAAACAATGGATCATGTGCTTTGATACCGTTGGACTTCTTTCTTTGGGGTTATTTGAAAGAAAAGGTGTACGTCGATAAGGCAGCAACAATTCAAGAGCTAAAGGATAAGATAGTTCGGCCATTATGTCCAAACAACCCAACCAAGTTTGCTGAAAGGTTATTTCTCAAAGACATAATGCATAATTGCTTTAAGATACAAGAAATCACCTTTATAAAGCATTTATGATTCTTTATCAAACGGACGAATAAGCCGGGCCAATGGGAATCCACTAAGAAAATGTTTCAATACATTGATTAAAAGTTATAATTGCCAGTATTGCTTAATAACTTTTTTCTTGCATTACTTCTTAATATGTACCCCCGGGGGTTCCAAATGTCACTGCAGGAATATGGCAAATGCTTTGACGCGGTCCACTCGGGGAAAATAGGGGAACCAGACGCTAGGGTTCCTAGAGCCTAAATCTGAAAGAAAAGGTCCGAAAAGGCTGTTTTATAACACGGGTCCTCTTCGAGGCCTGACCAGTGCCCAAAGGACTGGTACCACGGGAATCGGTAGCCCCACAGAGAGCCTATCCTCTCTGTGACCGGTTATTGCTGAGGTCCCCTTCGGGGGTACTCGTGGTGGCTGTGGTTTAAGATCGATTAAGTAGGTAAGGTGCAAGGTCGATCAAGTGTGCTGTTGCACTCTCCACAGACGGAGTTTGGATAGTCTCCAAACCCCTCCCTAAGCAAGAGGTTATAATATGGATCTAGGCTTGCCTTGGAAAGGCTTGCCATATTATGTAAATTGCTACTCATTGTGACTGTATCACACACAAAAAGCGATTGGTGGCAATCGTAAAGTGTTGTTATACTACACAATGGGGGCGCTAGTCTACGCCTAAGTTTAACTCGGTGGTAAGACCACCGTGAGGTTAGGCCGAGTATGGCAGGTACTCACGTTAATCTTGTTCCACAAAATTTCTTAATATGTATCAGAGATAATGCAAGAATAGTGCATTACTTCAAGTAATGTGTTGCAGTGATAATGCAAAACTAGTGCATTACGTTTCATAAACTTGCGTGATAAGAAATATTAATGCAAATAGGCCACTAAAAGTATTAAAACTACCCATAATTCAATAAACTTGAATAGTTTTTTTTTTTTGTTTTACTATAAAAAATAATTAATGGAATTATTTAATGCATTTGTCCCAGGTCTGATTAGTAAACGTTCTCACTACAATTATACTGAACAAGTTGGCTGTCGCAATTATCTAAAAAATGATATTCGCACAAATATTTACTTACAGTAGTTAACTGAAAGCTTTACAGAAAACACAATTTTTAAGATTCGCTTATAAGAACAAAAAATTAATTTTAGAATAATAAAAAAACGTAATGACTGAAATAGACATACCGACCTGGATTGAAGCGAAGTTATTTGAAAATGTCCTGGGTGAAACCGTTAAAAATTTTCAAGAAATAAAAGAATTTAAGGTATTTCCTGCCTTAGCTCCAGGCGAAAATTATGCCACTATTATGCTCAGAGTACAAGCCGATGTTTTGCTTACAACAGGTTCGATGCAACGTCAAAGTTTTATGTTAAAAGTGGCCCATGACACTGAACTCTATCGTAATGAAATGTCTAAATGGGAAATGTTTGGTTCTGAGGGTGGCATGTATCGTGATATTAAACCGGAATTTGAAAAACTTTATGCTGAGGCTGGTCTGGATGTACAGTTTGGCGCCAAAAGTTATGAATTGTCTGTGGATAAAGAATACATTTTGTTGGAAGATTTGTCAGTGAGAGGTTTCAAAAATGCCAAAAGACAAGATTGCCTAGATATGGAACATTGTAAGGCTGTACTTAAGAAAATGGCACAATTCCATGCAGCATCTGCTGTTAGAGTAGAACAAAAGGGTATGTTTGAAAGGCCTTATCTATATGGATTTTTAATTGAAGAAAGTAAAAGTTTCTGCAAAACATTGTTTGATACCTCTTTACCACATTTGAAAAAAACCATAAATACGCTAAAAAATTATGATGTTTATTATAATCAAATCAACAGTTTAACCGCCAATATAACAGACATTGTGTTTGAACAGTGTGCGATAGATGAGAGTGAATTTAATGTTTTAAATCATGGTGACTGTTGGGCCAACAACATAATGTTTCAATATGACGCAGAGGGAAAGTTGAAGGAAACATATCTCGTCGATTTACAATTGCCACGATATGGGACTCCAGCTCAAGATCTTCTATATTTTATAATTTCTTCGGCTCATGTAGATATAAAAACCCAAAAATTCGATTACATGATTAAGTATTATTACGACAACTTAATTGAACATTTACATTTATTAAAATATACAAAGCCTGTGCCCACTTTACGTGATATACATAAAGCTTTAATCAAATATGGGATATGGGGTTAGTAATTTATTTAAAAAAATACATACATATACATATGTATGTATATGTACGTGATTACTAAGTTCAGTTTCTTTTAGGCTTTGTTACAGTTATGACTGTTATGGCTGCTGTTTTGTGCGAACCTACCGATGCCGCCAATATCGATAATTTTGTTGGAGTTTCTGAAGATGGCGACAAATTTAAGGAAATTTTATATTCAAATGATCGCTATGTTCAACATTTGAAGGTTGTCTTGCCTTGGTTATGTTACAGAGGAGCTCTTGAATTTTAATCAAATATTGTTTGATTTTTTTAACATAAAGTTGTGTAACACTAAAATAATTTAATAGTGCATTAAAGTGGTTTTCGGTTTTACAGCAAGGGTACGGCGCTCGAAGTGTTCCAATTAAAAACGATATAATTTTGTCAATTAGTTTTTTTATTATTATTTTAAAAGATTTCAAGAATAATTCTTGCTTAAACTTAAAATCATGTTTCTTTAAGACGGTAATTATACAATGACTATGTTACATTCGAGGAAGATTGTAGCGAGATTTTTTAAATGTCGTAGCACAAATTGTCAATTGAGATAAAAAAACTAATTTTGGAATTCAATAATCTAAAGAAAATATCAGTCGATTTTCTTCCGGAGTATATAGGGGCACAATACCTCAGGTTCTGATTTTTTTCAGGTCAAACCAATGCCAAACGACTGTCTGTATATAGCCGACCAAAAGTTGGCCTATATACGTAAAATTACACTAACTATTACGACACCCTGTAATTTCCAAATTAAAATTTTGTACTTGTTATAGCGGTCGTAGCAATAAAGGTTCTTTCTAAATTTTAGTCGTCTGTCTGTAACAGCTTAAAAGATTGGCCATATACACCAAATTACATAAACTATTGCGATACCCTTTAATTTCTAATTTAAAATATTTTTACTTGTTGGTATACCATACATAGTAGTGAATATTCTGTCTAATTTTCAAGTGTTTATATGTAACGCTTCCAAAGATAGTGACATAATGGTCAAATTACATCAATAATTGTGACACCCTCTAATTTATAGATCCAAATTTTACACTTGTTGTTATAGCGGATTAAGCGCAATATAGTTTCTTTGTAAATTTCAACTGTCTATCTATAACAGTTCAAAATTTTGGCCATATATATCAATTTACATTAACTATTGGGATACCCTTTAATTTTAATATACATATTTAATAATTATGCAACTTATGTGTTTTTGATTTTATTAAAGATCCAAAATCTCCTACTCCTAACACCTCGTCATCAAACCACTTCAAACCCTACACTCCACAGTGGATCAGAATTAAAAAATTTGGAAATAACTCAGCGATTTGTAAAGGGCTAGTTTGATTGAACCAAAAATTGGCGTGAGTATAGTAGAGGAGTATATCAGCTGAATTGTTGACGGTGGGTACCATCGACTGGCCAGGGGTGGCGCTATATAGTCTCAAATTTCGATACGTCGGCCATGCAAATTATTTTAAAGCTTGGCATTTCTTAAATTTTTGTTTGATTTTTAAAAATTATACATGGACTAGACCTTCTAGTTAATAGTTATAAAATGATGGTTTAATCTGTAAGTTATATTTTAAAATGAGCGAGTTATAAGCATTTTTTACTTAAATTTTTTTTCGATACACTGGTTAAGTTTTTTTTAATATTATAAACAATTTTCAGCGAAATTTAAAATATTGTGGACGATTTTCAATTTAAAATTCAAAAGTTATTGAAGTTTTGTTTATTTTAGCCTAAAAATGGCCGTCAATCTTATTTTTTTAATAGAAAAAATAGAAAAAAGTAATATATAAAAATTTTATACATTTGTAAAAGCTAAAAATATGTATGTACGTACGTATAAACTAAATTTAGTGTAAAATTTGTCCCTCCATTTGACCTATTTTACATCGAAATTTTCACTTTAGCTTTTATGATCGGAAAATGAATTCTGCCGTAATAAAGCTATATATACTCCCAACTATTGCAGAAAGTATTTCATGAACCTAGTCTTTGGGCAACAAACTAAAATATTCTAATTTCGGGGTTTTTCACATTTATCTTGGGATTTCCTTTACCTTAATGTTGCAGAGCTTTTACCATTTGATTTTCGTAATAATAATATCCACAGAAAATTTCATTAAAAAATATTAGCATATTTTGCATATTTTACTTTTCTTAAAATTATCAATCAGTCTAGCCCTTTACAAATGGCTGAGTGATTTCCAAAATATTTTATTTCTGCCCCACTGTGCATTCCTATGTCCCATTATATATGCGGCGGGTTGCGCCCGCGTGCACTTCTTTGCAACGTTTCTTTTTAAAGTATTTCAGCCTTCCTTCTAAAGACAAAAAGATTTTATCAAATCTTCTTAAATCTTGGGTTCTATTACTTTTGGAGGATCCTGCAAACAACACAACAGTTACATACTTATATTATGCTAATTAATATAAAAATCAGAGCAAAAAATGCTTTTTAAATAAAAATAAACTATAATAAGGTTTTACTCGATATGTCCACAGATACTATGTGGACATTTTTTGGAATTTTATTAGCTTAATTATAAACAAATCATCCAATAAAAAGTTAAGGAAAAGTTAGCCGACAGTTACTTTAACGAAATGTAACACATGAACAATGTTGTTGCTTATTATAAATTTCTCGGAGTGTAAAGCACCGATTAAGAAAACATAATTTAAAAAAAAAATTTAAATTTTTTTTGTATAATATTATTTTAAAATTTTTTGTAAAACGGTTTCTTTTTATTAATTATTAATAAAGTTTTTGGGAATTTCTTTTTATTTTTTTTGTAAAAACTACTTGTAATTTTTTTTTTAAATTTTAGGAAATTTTTTGTAAAAATGTTCTTAAAATTTTTTTTTTAATTTTTAAAATTATTGGGTATATTATTATTATGGTATATTATTATTATTTTTTGTAAATATTTTTTTTTAAATATTTATTAGAAATTTTTTGGAAATTTTTTTAAAAGTGAGGAACTTCTTGTAGTCTACATAAACGAGTATTGCGTTAGAATGGTCAGACCAAAGGAAAAAATAAGCCTATTGACTGCTCCTGCTTACCAGTGGGGCTGTTGGCTACCACCAAAATCGACCCTTGCAGTGGGTTATTGATCCCACGAGATCTGTATACACTCCTCGTGATCTACCTATCGCGTTCTAATATTTACTTAACTTACTTAAAAGAAAACAAAAGAGAATCATTAAAACCGAAAAAATATAGGTGGGCGTGGTTTTTTGCCCGCAGCCTCCAAAGTAATATTCTGATGTTGCTGAATTACAATCCCAAAAATCGAAGCTATGCCTCACAGATCGGTGGGCTTAAATCTTCTGTATCTCGTCTGGTGCCTTAGCAAACGACATTACTACCTGAACACGGACAGACGGACATCGCTTAATCAACTTTTCTATGTATAAGGATCAAGAATATATACTTTATGGGGTCAGAAATGGGGTTAGAAATTACACACGGAATGACAAACTTTTATATATTCTTTCCACCTGTGGTAAAAGGGTATAAAAATAGAGCGGGTAACATTTTTTATAATATTATTAATCTAGAAGTCAAGAGCTTTTCTCTGATACTACTTACATGTATATCAAGTATATATTTAAGCTATAGGAGCTTCCTCTTCCTCATGAATTTTTTTCTTATTTTGTATGTAAAAATGAAAAATGTGTATAAACACACAAAAATATAAACTGCACTTTTTCAGTTTGGCATGTATCTCACCGCAGACAATGCAGACTAGAGGCAGCTTCCAATAAGCCATAGTATGACCAAACTCTTGGCAGTTTAAACACTGAACGGGACCTGATCTTTCATGCGGTTCCTCCACGATGATTTTTTGGAGCAGTAAATGATTAATTTTTATTATTTTTTTAATTATTTAATAATTTAATTATTTAATAAAAATTTAATATTAATATCTATCAAACTGCAAGGTACGTCAAAAATTGCCCAACTTTCGTACTTTGCGTTGACGGAGACGTACTGATTGTGTATTTCAACTTTCTTGTATGTTGAAAGAGACGACGTATATGATGTGTTCTATGCAGTGTTCGAAAATTTACTCAGCATTATTTATATAGTTCATTTCACTGATTCATTCAGTTCGTACAGCGCGATATAATGAACTAGGTCGTACGTTACGTTCATCGTTTTTTAATTAAAACAGCAAGTTGGCTCTTTGAAACAGTTCATCAGTTCATTCTGGAAACACTTCACAATTGTAAACAAATGTACAAAATTCAATCGTAATTACGTACATAAATAATTTTTAACTTATTTTTTATTTACTTCTTTTTTATCAGGTTTTTATAGGACAGATTTTAATGTGAAATAAAGGGTATAAGTATTGT
Source organism: Phasia obesa (assembly GCA_949628195.1). NCBI lineage: Eukaryota > Metazoa > Arthropoda > Insecta > Diptera > Tachinidae > Phasia > Phasia obesa. The sequence goes on along the minus strand of OX451215.1, from coordinate 167,111,116 downwards.
TCTGAATAATTATAACGACAAATTGATAGGTATATTTTGGAGTTATTACAGTACCTAAAAAATTAACTAATATTTTAATATACAATTTTAAAATAAAATTTAAGAGATTTGCTTTTTAAAATTTACTAGTTGGCTGACAAAAAGAAAAAAAAGAACTTGAACAGTTGATAATTTTTTTATGAACTTTTATAGAGCAAAATATCAAAAAGCTGAACAAAACAAAAAAATGCATCGAACTATGAACGATAAAAAAGAAAACACTGACCGAGTCAGAATCGTTCAGTTACCGTCAGTCAGAATCGGTCGTACATGAGCTCATCCGGATACCTTTACCCTAATTTTAAATAATCTTTTTTTTTTTTGGTTTTACTTAATGGCAACTTTTGGTACAATTGTACCACCCCTTTCGTACATGTATGTATATCAATGGGGTGGTACAATTTAAACATTGTCATATCCCAACACTGTTTGATAAAAACTTCAATCTAAAATATTACTCGCACACACAAACACATATACATTTTTTCTCCAACATTAAAGAGAGCAAGATTGAGGGAGAATTCATGCGTACATACATCAGTGTTGGAATTTGTGGTACAATTGTGCAAAATTTGACACAATTGCTTATTTGGTACAATTTTATATTAAATTTTGTAAAACAAAAAATTAAAAAAAAATTTATTTGATCAATATTTTTTGTACTAATTTCATAGTTGTTCAGCCCTGTCTAGAACTAACTTGCAACAGTCTTGATTTATGTTCAGGATTAATATATACTTTGATAGCGCTTTTATATATATGTAAGTAATAGATAATTTAGTTTTCAAGGCCTTTTTGCTGAACTACAACATTTGAACGTTTTTGCATCGATTCAATTAGTTTCCGGCAGTATTCGGTGATATATTTTGCCATTTTTTGTAGTGACAAAAATTTGGTGCTATTATTAAAATAATAGTACGATTTGTTTATAGTACTCGAAACCGAAACCACGTGTTTAATGTTGTCTGCAACTTTTTGGGTTGTTCGTTAATCAAATATTTAACACTACTATACTTTCTTCTATAAAATAATAAAATAAATCAGTCAAGTCCGAGTTAGACTCACACACGAAAGCATCCGTACCATGTTTAGTACAACTTTAAAAATTCAAGTTGTTAATTTTTTCATGTATTATGGTGACCCTTTAATTTTAAAATTAAAGTCATATTCGCGAAAATTGCATTACTATTGGAACACCCTTTAAATTTTAATAATTTTGTTATATCGGCTATGGAATTACACTTTCTATAAAAATATCAGGCGCCTACTTATTGCGGTTAAAATATAAGGTAATATACGTAATAAACGTGTCTCTGACATGTAAACATGTAAACATTTCAAGAGTACCTATTACGGTTTAAAAAATAAGCCTATTTAAGTACAAATCATGTCTCTGTCGGAACACCCTTTTATTTTGTTATTAGTTATAGCAGCCATGGCAATTTTCTTTCTATTAATATATCAAGAGCCTACCGATTATGATTAGAAAAAATAAGTCACTATAAGTGAAAAACATGTCACTGTCGGATCACTCTATAATTTTTACTAATTGTCATAGCGGCCGTGGCAACACATCTTCTGTAGAAATTTCAACAGTCACCTATTACGGTTCCAAAAATATGGCGTTATACCTGCAAATCACGTCACTGTCGGAAAACCCTCTAATTTTTACTGTTTTTTATATGGGTCATAGTAATACACCATTTGTAAAAATTTCAATTAGGCCATATTCATACAAATCACATCACTGTCAGCACACCCTTTAATTTTTACTATTTGTTATAGTGGCCATAGTAATACACCTCCTGTAAAAACTTAAAGAGTCTATCTATTATCGTTCCAAACTTAGGCCACATACATGCAAATCACGTCACTATCGGGACACCCGTTAATTTTTAGGTTTGTATACTTGCTTATGAATCGAAAATAGTTTTAATTACTGTCTGAAAATTTTAGTGGTTGCTTCCTACAGCTCAAGAAGAAAAGACACAAACGTAAATAACACGTCACTTTCGGAACACCCTATAAGTTTTAGTATTTTTTGCTATAGCAGTAACAGTTATACACCTTCTGTGAAAATTTCAAATCTACCTATTATGGTTCAAAACTTAGACCATATACATGTAAATCACGTCACTATCGGAACACCCTTTAAGATTTAGGCTTATTTTTTTATATTTGTTTATATAGTGAACTAAGTTTTGATTACGGTTTGTAAATTTTAAGTGTATACCTCCTACAGTTAAAGAAATAAACACATATGTATACGTGAATATCACGTCTCTATCGGAACACCTTATAAGTTGTAGTATTTGTTGATATAGCGGCAAGAATTATATAACTTCTTTGAAAGTTTTAAGAGTCTACCTATTACGGTTGCAGAGATAAAAGGCGGTGACAGAAGGACAGACATTGCAGTGAAAACAATAGGGTTACGTTTTTACCCTTTGGGTACGGAACCCTAAAAAGGTGTACCTCGTTCCCTTATCTCAAGATTTTAATTTTCAAGATCTGTGATCTGTGTCTCATTAGATGTTCGGTTTTCGAAAGATCGTTTCTGATTAGAACTGCAACCTTCTTCGTTAAGAACATTTACTTCTTTTAGTCTTTTGTCTCTATATCTAGTAACCACTTTTATTTAATGTAAGTGGAATTGTGTTTCTGTCAATATGGACTTAACAATGATTGTTCTAGTAACATGTTAATTTTTTTTGGGAGTGCTTATCATAATTATACTTAAATTTCTATTATACATTTCTATTAATTTAAATTTTTCTTTATTTTCATATTACTTCTTATGCCCTTTATATGCTATAAATATTATAATATTTACGTCATTATTGTATAATAATATATTTTTAATGTATAAAGCACTTTAACAATATGCCTTTGGCCTTATAGCTTTTTTGTATTGTTAATAAATATAATAATTCTTGCGAAAAAACCGACTTCAAAACGGATATATGGGCATCAATTCTAAACTAAAAATTTTAAAGAAAGTAATCTCTAAGAACTAAACAAAATGCGCCAAAATTGCGTATACTATGTTTTGTGTACCTCTTATTGTAGCGGGCATAGAACTAAAGACTACGTGAATCTTCCCAAATCAAAAGATAAGCAGTTTGCACCAAAAAGCTTCCTGTCTATAATGATTTACACTCCTTTATTTTTTTATACTTTTTATTTTGGACATAACTTTGCTTAACTATCAGGTGTTTATCTATAATGATTTAAAAAACGTTATAGCACATATGTATTTGTCTCAAATAATTTTACTTATAATGACAACCTTTTATATTTGTTGTTATAGCGGTTAAAGCTATAACAGGTGTCTAAAATGGTTTATAATATAAGGCAATATACGCAAATTAAGACACCTATGTCTCTTTATTGCGGACTTATCAATAAACACTATACACAAAGTGTTTCAAGTATCTTCCTGAGACGGTTCAAAATATAAAGTCATATGTATCAATTATACATCACCTATGGCGCTAACTTTTAAATCTTTTTATTAGTTATTGCAGACATAGTAATACACCCTCTTTTAAAATGTCAAGGTTCATTTCCAATTTTAATTTTTCTTATAGCGGATACAATAATACACTTTCTGTGTAAATATCAAGTATCTACCTGTAGCGGTTCATATAAAAAAAAAATACATTACCTATGAGGGCACCCTCTAAGTTTTTTGTACTTGTTATTGTGTATTGCGAATGCTTTGTTAAAATTTCAAATTTTTATCTATAAGGGTTCAAAAGATAAGGTCATGTAGGAAAATAGCATTAACTATAGGGACACCCGTTAATTTCCAATTTTATACTTGTTGCTATAACAGCATAGTAATATACGTTCTGTATATTAAATTGTATATTCATAACAGTTCAGGAGATAACGCCATATACGGCAAATTACGTCAGATACGGGGACACCCTGTTCTTTTTTTACACTTGTTATTACTGACACAGTAATAAAAGTGACGGTTTCTATAGGTTAAATAATATTACCTATTGGGACCCCCTTTAATGTAAAATTATAAATTAAACACTTTTTATAGGACTAGCCATACAGATTCTTTGTACATTTCAACTGTCTGTCTATAACGGTTCAAAAGTTAGGCCATATTCATTAATTTACATTAACTACTGAGACACCCTTTAATTTATAAATTTAAATATTTACACATGTTATTATACAGGACATAGTAGTGGAGATTCTGTCGAATTTTCAAGTGTTTGCCTATAACGGTTCAAAAGATAGATCAAATTATATCAATTATGGGGACACCCTTTAGTTTCCAAATTCAAATTTTAAACTTGATGTTATAGCGGACTTAGAAATACAGGATCTTTGTAAATCACAACCGTCCCTCTGTTACGGTTCAAAAGTTTTGCCAAATACATCAACGATTGGGACACCCTTTATTTTTTAAGACCAGATTTCAAGTGATTGTCTACAATAGTTCAAAAGATTGAGCCATATAGGTCAGTGGATGTCACAAAGGGGACACCCCTTAATTTTTAAATTAATTTTTTATTGCTTTGTGTTATTGACAGCTATAGTAATACGAAGTTTTTTTACATTTTAAAATGGTGACCATTAATAATAAACGTGAAAAACATGTACATATATTGAATGCTGATACCCTTTAATTTTTAAATTTGAAACTTCTTTTAAAATGCGACCAATCTGTAAGCATATCCTTTTTAATAAAGAAAAATTTTTTTTTAAATCGGTTCAGCCTGAGTTCTGCGCGCACAAACATAAAAACAGTCAGACGAATTTACTACTTTCTTGGAAGTCGGTTAATAAAAATAAATAAAAGATCAATAAATTAGCAATACAAGGAATCGAGGTCAAATATCATTACTTTAAAATACCCTAGTATACAAGATGATTTGTCCTATTTTAATGTCGAGCTACGTTATATATGTTTTGATTTTACACCAAATGGTACAATTCATGTTGATTTGGTACAATTTTATCACTGGGGCAGTACAATTTCAACATTGTCAGATCCCAACCCTGACAAACAACTTTGTTGTATTAAAACTAAGCATACCCAACCAGAGAAAGCTGTAAAAACTGGTTAAAATGAGAATGTTTGGTGTTTTGCACTGAAAAAAATCACATTGTTTAACATTAGTAAATACAAAAGCGTTTAATTTTGAATAAGTTAACAAAATTTTAATTTAAGATTTTTGTTAAGATGGAGTTAAAAAGTAGGAAAAAATAATAGATTATGAATATTTTATGGTTGTGAAAATTTCATACAAAAGGTTTTTGTACAATATTAACTTAATGTATAATTAAATTAGTTTATGTTGTGATAATTCCGTACAAGCGGGTCTTATGAAAAAAAATCCAATAGATAGAAATAGATAAAGCAGAAAATGGCTATATGACACCACTCTTACACAAAAAAAACAATAACAATTTGTTTGCACCTAACTTCACTACCTAACGCTCTGTCAAAATTTGATTTTCAAATTGCAAAGCGTTGACGCCTTGCTATTTAGGTTTGTATAACATTTTGTAAGTACATGAGAATTTTTGACAGTTATTTTACGCCTTTGTTTAGGTTGAGCAGTATGTGAGAGTTTCGTTGAGATTGTGTGAGTGCACACAGAACACTGCGTGGGTCTCTATGATTAAAACGGTTTTTTTTTAGTTTTTTTTTTTAACTTATACACAATTAAAAGTATTTATCGATGAGCAAGGCGAATTCATACCAGGAGTGAGCAGTAGAGCAACAACTACAACAAAACAATAACTTTGACATTAGATTAGCAGATATGAAACAATGTATTTTTGATCTCCGTGAAAATAACAAACTTTTGAACAAACTTTTTTGGTTTTGCAGTGAGAGCGAGAAAATTTCTCTCTTTTACAGATAGAAATGAGCATTTTCGGTCTTGCAGACTCAAATTTAAGTGCTACCAAATTTAAATATGCCAATTTAGTACAAATCCGTGTAATATCATCTGGTAACACCTGCATATATTTTCTTCTTTTTCGGCCTTCAACAAACCTGCACGAATTTTTAACAACCTTTCAGTAATTTTAAAAAAAGTATTATTATATATTTTTTTTATTAAAAATACAAAAAATTGTATTAAAAAAAATTTTTTATTATTCTTTTTATTAAAATAACACAAAAAAAATGTTTTGAAGAAAAACACTTCAACACAAAAAACTGTTTTGAGACAAGTCAATTTAGTCACTTTTTGCCCTCTAGGGGAAAAATGGGGACTTGTGCCAAAATTCCGCAAATGGGGGATGATGTGCCAAGGTCTTGGCTACATTTTGGCATCATTGCTTTTTCTCAGACCAGTTACTGTTTCGAACTAAATTTTCGAAAAACTGTTTTGAGACAAGTCAATTTAGTCACTTTTTGCCCTCTAGGGGAAAAATGGGGACTTGTGCCAAAATTCCGCAAATGGGGGATGATGTGCCAAGGTCTTGGCTACATTTTGGCATCATTGCTTTATCTCAGACCAGTTACTGTTTCGAACTAAATTTTCGAAAAACTGTTTTGAGACAAGTCAATTTAGTCACTTTTTGCCCTCTAGGGAAAAAATGGGGACTTGTGCCAAAATTCCGCAAATGGGGGATGATGTGCCAAGGTCTTGGCTACATTTTGGCATCATTGCTTTTTCTCAGACCAGTTACTGTTTCGAACTAAATTTTCGAAAAACTGTTTTGAGACAAGTCAACCAAATTTTGTGAACGCTCTAAAGGTCATACCGTATGACATTAAAATGAAATTCAGTATGTGCCTTTGATATAATCGGTAGAGCTGAAACTGCACAAGTAACCTTCATACTAATGTGCATAGTCTAGCAAAATACAGACTGGATAAGAATAGTGAGAGTGGTACCTCCCAAAAATGTAAAAATTGTTATCGTGTTAATACGTATAGCTGCATTTTTTCATCCCTCTCCAGTTCTAATTATTTTAGATTCGTCTTGAGCTTTTTTCATCTTTATTTCAGTGCCGCAGAAGCCTTGAACATATTTTTAGGGTTCCGTACCCAAAGGGTAAAAACGAAACCCTATTTTCGCTACAATGTTTGTCAGCACCTTTTATTTCTGGAACCGTAATAGGTAGATTCTTGAAATTTTTCGCTGTGGCCGCTATAGCAACAAAAATTAAAACTTAAAGGGTGTTCTGATAGAGAGGTGTTATTCACGAATATGTGTTTATTTCTTGAACTGTAGGAGGCATGGACTCAAGATTTAAAAACAGTAATTAAAACTTAATTCGCTATATATACAAGTATAAAAAAATAAACCTAAAAATTAAAGGGTGTTCCGATAGTGGTGTCTTTTGCATGTATAAGGCCTAAGTTTTGAACCAAAATAGGTAGACTTGAAGTTTTTACAGTAGGTGTGGTGAAGTTTTTACAGTAGGTGGCCATTATAACAAATGGTAAAAATTAAAGGGTGTGCCGACAGTGATGTGATTTGCATGCACATTGACTAATTTTTTAACCATAATAGATAGACTTGAAATTTTCACAAATGGTGTAATACTATGACTCCTATAAAAACAAAAATTTAAAGGCTTTTCTCTCATAGAAACGTGACGTAATTTGACCTATTTGGGCCTATCTTTTGAACCAATATAGACAAAATTTGACAGAATGTCGATTACTACGACCGTTATAATAAAAAGTATAAATACTCAAAATTTTAAATTAAAGGGTGCTCCAATAGTTCATTTAATTTGATGTATATGGCCATACTTTTGAATAGTTGTACACAGGCCGCTGAAATTTACAAAGAACCTGTATTGCTAAGTCAGCTATAACAAAAAGTATAAAATTTTGAATTTGGAACTAAAAGGGTGTCCCAATAGTTAATGTAATTCTATGTATGTGGCCAAACTTTTGAACTGTTATAGACAGACAGCTGAAATTTACAAGGAACCTGTATTGCAAAGTCCACTATAGCAAGTATACAATTTGAATTTAGAAATGAAAGGGTGTCCCCATAAATTACGTAATTTGATCTATATGGCCCTATCTTTTGAACCGTTAAACACAAACACTTAAAAATTAGGCAGAATGTCCACTACTTTCTCGGGTATGATAACAAATATAAATATTTGGAATTATAATGCAAAGGGTGTCCCAAAATTTATGTAATTTGATATATATGGTTAAACTTTTTAACCGTTATTGACAGATAGTTGAAATTTACAAAGAATCTTTGTGGCCAAGTCCTCTATAACAACAGGTCTTTAATTTAACATTGTAAATTAAAGGGTGTCCGAATAGGTGATGTTATTTGATCTGTGTGCCCCTATCTTTGAAACCGTTATAGACAGAGGCTTGAATGGTGTCCCATACAATACGGATGCTGGTGAAAATAATTTAACTTTTAAACAGTAATAGGGAGAGGCTAAATCTAGTTCTTACAGATTACTTCTTACATTTTTAGTTTAGAATTGGTGCCCTTCTATCAGTTTTGAAGTCGGTTTTTTTTTGCAAGAATTATTTGAACTTAAAATGTTATACTTCGGCCTCTGGAACAATTACTAATATCTAAAGAGTGATCCATCAGTAACATGTTTTTCACGTATATTACCTTATTTTTTGAACCGCAATAGGTAGGCGCATGTATATTTTTATAAAAAGTATATTACTATAGCCGCTATAACAACAATTAGTAAAATTTAAAGGGTGTTCCAACAGTGATAATGCAATTTTCGCGGTTACGACTATAATTTTAAAATTAAGGGGTGACTCATAAGACACGAAAAATTTAACAACTTTAATTTTTAAAGTTCTACGAAACATAGTACGGAACCCTACGTGTGTGAGTCTTAACTCGCACTTGACTGATATTTTTGTATTTATAGTTATATTGTTTTTTTGGTGGGGTTTCATATTTATTATTATTTTAACTTCATTAAAACTAACCCTAAAATAATGCAAAACATAAAAATTTGTTATCCATCGACATTTTTACGTTCTAATACTTAAGTAGGGTATAAAAACTTGAAAAATATTTTTTTTTATTTTCCTTTTTTCTTTGGTTTAGTAAGATGGGGGTACATATGATATTGAAATGACTTCTTTGGCTAAAACTATTTTCATGTATTTAGAATGGTCCTTTTACTTATACAATGCGGTTTTTTCAGGTCTAAATGTATTGAAATATGCTAAATTTCAATATATTTGGATCTGCGGCACCTCTTACCCTATTCTAATCTCGTTCAAACTTTACAATTGAAATAATAGCAACTGGAAACTTTTTATCACTATTACATTTTTATCACTATTACATTGTTTACAATTTCCAACAAGCGCTTGAAACTCCACCAAAGCCCCCGGATCTAAATCCGATAGAATATGCTTGGAGTTATTTGAAAGAATAATTGCAGTTCAGCAAAAAGCCCTTTTAATTTTTATATAACACATAAAAGGGTTATTAAAGTTAATAATGAAAATCCTGAACATAAATCAAAAATTTAGTTAGGTCAAGACAGGGTTGAAGAACTTGGAAATGTTATCATTGCAAGAAATCGTAAAAAAATATTGAATAAATAGAAAAAAATTTAATAAATATTACATGAAATTGTACCTAAAAAGCATGAAGTGTACCATGATTCGTCGTGTGTATCATATTTGGTGCAATTATACCATAAATTCCAACACTGAAAACTTAAATAGACTTTAAATGTTAAGTTTCATATAAGAGCGTGGCGAAAAACTAATTTTCATATTTAAATACAACTTAAGGATAAATACGAATTCAAAAATTGGCCATTAATTTTAAATATTACTGTATGGGCTTTAAATAATTTATTACTAATCTTGTAGTACTAAATTATTTATTTGGACAAAAGTTAGTCTGGCAGCACATTCTACAAAATATTACTAACTTGGTAGTACTAATTTATTTATTTGCAAAAAACTCTGATCTGGCAGCCACATTCTGCAAAACTGAGAAAACGCTCATTTTTCTGCACAAATGAGAGTTTTTGTCTCTCTTCGATTGTGTGAAAAAAAAAGTTTGTTGGGCCAGAGTTTGTTATTTTCTCGCAGGTGTATTTTTGACAACACATCAGCAAAAAACGAGAGCAAAAACAATTATCTGGGCTATCAACTCCACCTGGTATGACGAGAAAAGATAACGATACACTGTGGGACAGAGTCAGAATATTATGGAAATAATTCAGCCATTTGTAAAGGGCTAGTCCGATTTATCCAAAATTTTACATGCGAATAGCATAGGAATATATTAGCTTTGACTTACTATGGGCGGCGCTATGTGGCCTGATAGTTAGGAACCTCGTACTTAAAAGTTTTTTAGAGCTTGCCAATTCTTATGTTTTTATTTTTTATTTATGTTATCTTACGTTACTGCTATGTTAACATAAATTGATAAAGTTGTGATGCATATGGGAATACATATATCAAATATACATGTCAAAACTTAAGCTCGGATACAGGCGAATTGATTACCAGATAATAACAACCACAGGCAATTTTGTTTGTGTAAAAATAGCCACAGTTGTCAAAAATTCAAAAGAAAATAAAAAAGAAGAAAATTTGTTAGACAAAACACAAAAGTTTTGTTAGTTTTAGCGAAATATATTATAATATTTAAAGTAAAAAGTGGAAAAACGCGAAAAATAAAAGAAAATATTTTTATTTTAAAATTTTATATATTAAAATGTGTCGCAAAGAAAATGTAAACTAATTATGACATAACAGGGTATAAAACATATATAGAAGAAGATGTTCACCTGGGCTATCAGTTTTACCTAGTATTCAATTTGCCTTGGCTCAGATACTCCACTGATATTTGGTGTGCTGTAGCTTAAGTGGTTAGCCGTCAGCCGTGGCTGATATGTATTAATTTTTCTTTATAATAATGTATATCACAGCCGCCCTCCTTCGCCGGTATTACCACATAGCACTAAATCGCCGGCGAAGTAAAATAATTATAAATTGGCTATGCTAGCTTCAAGCTAATTCGCCTAAATAACACCAGAGGCGGTGCAATACTTGTCTAAAAATAATCATAACGTGCAATTGCAGTGTTGCCAGAAACGAAGCTTTACTATCACACTCACCACTTGTTTTATCTACTTCTATCCCTTTCCGAAGGAAGTAACACATTTAGGCCCTTTATTATAACTTGCCTTTAGCTAATGTTAGGAATTTGTTGGAGCGATAAGTTGTTTTTCGTTATAATAATGAGGATAATGCTCGTTGCTATAACTTGTCCTTATAGTACGTGATAGTTAAAAGTGGTTTTTAGTTTACTTTTAATAACGAAAAACTATTTATCGCTCCAACAAAATCCTAACTTTAGCTAAAGGCAAGTTATAATAATGGGCCGTAATATAGGCAGTGTGAGAGTTTTACTTCTCTTTAAAAAAAAAGACTGATATGTCAATGTCAAATTTTGGAGCAATCGGACTAGCACTTTATCTAATGATAAAATTGCACCAAATCAGCATCAGTTGTACCAAAATTGACATTAAGTAAAAAAAAAATAAATGTGAAAATCAAAACTTTTATACCAAATTATTTTCTATCAATGAAATTGACCTCGATTCCTTGAATTTTTGTTTTTATGTTGCTAATTTACCAACAACTTTTCTGCCAAAATACTTACAATGTTAGGAGCTGCTTACTTCACAATTTCCACCAAATACTTGAAACTCCACTTAAGTCACCGAATCTTAATCCGATAGAGTATGCCTGGAGTTATTTGGAACAGGAAGAGTAATTATGAAAAAAAATATTAAATAAAATAAATTTTATATAAAATTGTACCAAAAAATCATAAAGTGTACCAGTGTGCCACTGATTTGTCGATTGTGCCAAATCTGGTACAATTGTGCTATAAATCCCAAGTCTGATCAGCGCTACTTGATAATCTGCTAAAAAAAACCTACAAAAATGATATTCTCAAAAATTCTTGTTTTCAATCGTTGAATAAAGGTTTTACTAAACACACGCACGTTTCAAAATTCGCTTGTTAAAAAATTAAATTTAAATAATAAAAACGTAATGGCTAATATAGACATACCCACCTGGATTGAGGCTAAGTTATTTGAAAATGTTTTGTGTGAAACTGTTAAGGATTTTCAAGAAATAAAAGAATTTAAGGTATTTCCTGCCTTAGCTCCAGGCGAAAATTTTTCAACTGTTATGCTCAAAGTGGAAGTCGATGTTTTGCTTACAACTGGTTCAATACAACGTCAGAGTTTTATGTTAAAAGTGGCCCATGACACTGAACTCTATCGTAATGAAATGTCTAAATGGGATTTTTTCACCTCTGAGTCTGGCATGTATCGTGATATTAAACCGGAATTTGAAAAACTTTATGCTGAGGTTGGCTTGGATGTAGATTTTGGCCCCAAATGCTATGAATTGCCTGTGGATAAAGAATACATTTTGTTGGAAGATTTATCAGTAAGAGGTTTCAAAAATGCCAAAAGACAAGATGGCCTAGATATGGAACATTGTAAGGCTGTACTTAAGAAACTGGCACAATTCCATGCAGTATCCGCTGTGAGAGTAGAACAGAAGGGCAAGTTTGGAAGGCCTTATCTATATGGATTATTAATTGAAGAAAGTAAAAGTTTGTGTAAAATGTTGTATGATAACGCTATACCACATCTACTGAAGACCATTGAAAAGCTAGAAAACTTTCATGTTTATTATAACCAAATCAACAGTTTAGCCGCCAATATAACGGATATTGTATTTGAACAGTGTGCGATAGATGAGTGTGAATTTAATGTTTTAAATCATGGTGACTGTTTAGTCAACAATGTAATGTTTCAATATGATGAAGAGGGAAAGTTAAAGGAAACTTATCTCATCGATTTACAATTGCCACGATATGGGACTCCAGCTCAAGATCTTCTATATTTTATAATTTCTTCGGCTCATGTAGATATAAAAACCCAAAAATTCGATTACATGATTAAGTATTATTACGACAACTTAATTGAACATTTACATTTATTAAAATATACAAAGCCTGTGCCCACTTTACGTGATATACATAAAGCTTTAATTAAATGTGGAATATGGGGTGAGTAATTTATAAAAAAAATACATACATACTACACACATACATACATACATACATACAGTCATAAATACAGTCATACATACATATCTACTTACATATATACGTGATTACTAAGTTCAGATTTTTATAGGTTTTGTTACAGTTATAACTGTTATGGCTGGTGTCTTGTGCGAACCTACCAATACCGCTAATTTAGATAATTTTGTTGGAGATTCCGAAGATGGTGCTAAATTTAAGGAAATTATGTATTCAAATGATCGCTATGTTCAACACTTGAAGGTTGTCTTGCCTTGGTTATGCTACAGAGGAGCTCTTGAATATTAAATTATTATTGTGTGAACATTTTTTACATAAAGTTCTGTAACACTATGGCCAAATAAATGTATTTTTCAGTGAAATCTTTTCAGTTTATACAAATTTTTTATTTGACCAGAAGCAACCTTGAAACATACACCTTTTTTTGTCTAGCACTGGCTAGACATAAGTATATTTATTTTTATTTTAGGCTTAAGATATGAGTAATTATTGTTAGTTCAAAAATATATTTGAAGATTCAATAAATAAAATATGAAAAATATTTACCACTTCAAAACGGTTGTCGACGTCGTAATGTCAGTCTATTTGGAGTGCGAAGTTTATTTAGAGATGTCATACAGTCTAACATAGAGTAACCATGCGGCTTATCGATTTTCTTATATATAAAGATCCAGAATACATACGTTCTGGAGTCGGAAATAAATATTGTAAAAATTATAACCCAAATAACGACCTACTAAATTCGCTTTCCACCAGCAGTAAAAGGTATAAAAACATAAACACTTAGCTAACCGACAAAACCTACTTTCAAATGTCAACAAAAGCCCGCAAGATATATTTTTAATGATGTTTTATAATATGTCGATTAAATTACTAAACTTTTCAAACTATATTAACAAAATTTATTTGGTTCTTATATGGGGCTTGTTCGGAAATGCATCACTGCGCTGCATCTGATGCGCATAAGTGATTAGTTTGCGATGGCGATGCAAAACAGCTGGTACTGATCATTTGTTTAAATTTTCTAAAGATTAGACATTACAAAAGGGGAAGGTAAACGGCCCTATTCCCGTTGTATGGCGTTGTAGTTTGAAAACGAAATAAAACCGACTGTTTCGGCGTAAATCCGACAAATCAGCGATAAAATTTTATGTAAATAAAAAACAGTTATTAATTTAATATTTCAATTAAAATGAGAACGAATTCTCTTCTTTTTATTAAATGAAATTGTATAATTACCTTACACGTAGTGTTTCTTTGAATATTCCAAAACGAATGAAAGAATAAAAAAACCAACTTATATTATAGAGAAAAATATCCAACAACACTTAAGTACCGTTAGCGGTTAACTCGTTGAAAATAAAAGATTTTCCAACAAGGATGTAAAAAAGGTATCAAAAGGACACTTAAAGAAATTTGCAAACCGTAACTTTTATAAAGACTTCGTACTTAAACATTGCCGGCCACCTTGCAACAATAAAGTCGTTGCAAACAAATCTGTATAACAAATAAATAAAGTTTATGGCAAAAGGTAATTACAAATTTCGGAGCCAATAAGGACTCTTTAAATATAAATAACGTATATATGATATTTTTTTTTTTTTTTGTTTATTTAATTTTTTCATATATTCTGAGTCATGAAGGACTCCAAATTATTTTATTGAGTCATGAGGGACCCATAATAAAATAATTTTATTGAGTCATGAAGGACTCCAAATCATTTTATTGATTAATAAAATAATTTTATTGAGTCATGAAGGACTCCAGTGGACTGTATAAAAGTGTCAAGTCTACTATATTTTTTATTAAACTTAGAAATAAGGGTTTGTTGAGCCATGATGGACTCTTATTACGTCCATAATGGACCGATGTTAAAACAATTTTTAATACGGTGATAAGCCTGAGATAACCCATCCAAATATTGTATACTGGGCAAGTGGCAACCCTGGACTCGCTTGTATCCGACCTTTCATTATAAGCGGCACGACTTCAGGACCTAAAACCAGCGCAACATTTCCCGAACGATTGAAGTTCGGATCCGCTAGCTGTAGACCCTGGAATGATTCCAATACCGCATCCGTGACTGTTTCAATGGGAGTTTTAATTCCACGCATTTCCCGAATTCTAGCGGTAATGAACAGGCGCTGCGACGAATCATGGATGGATTCTATTTCAATCCGGCAAAACCGGTTTGAGTCCACCTGTGTAAAGGGTATCTTTAAATTGTTGGCGAATTGAGCGCATATATAACTATTCTGGCAACAGGAATCCAGAACCGCTCTAATCGGAATTTTTTTTCCAGCAAGACATGCACGTAGACGAAGAGTTGGCGAAAACGAAACGACCTGTCGAAGGGGAATATTGATGGGAATCGAACTGACACGATTAACACGAGACCCTGAAGTCACCTTCCCGGCAGTCTTTTCATGGAGCCAAGTATTGTGGCTCTTTTTGCAATATTTGCAAGTTGCAGTGCTGTTGCAATTTTTCCCCACATGACCGCTAGAAAGACATCGACTACAAAGACGATGTTGGGCCACCATACGTAATTTTTTCTCCAATTTCATATTGCGAAATTTGTGGCAAAAGCGAACTGGATGGTTCCTTCCACAAATTTGGCATTTAGAACGTTTTGCCGAATTAGGAGTGACCGGTGCCGACCCAGATGCCAGATCATGCGCTCGAACAACCGCAGCTAAATTCAGAGCCTCCACTTTCCCGTTGGTTGGGTTATCTTGAGCTATCATCTCAATTGTTTCAACATTAATATTTGTTGGCGGTGGAACAGGCTGAGGTTCCATTATAATTTCTGTTGGAAGTTTAAGAAGGTGGTCAGATGAGCCCGAAGAATTTGGCTTCAATGAAATATCATTAGCAGTAGCCTCGCTGGTTTCCATTGCCTCTTCATAATCCAACAGACCGTCATCAAATAAATCAGCAACTGCTTGTTTGGCTTTTGCTTGGGCTTCCATGATTCTAATAAAAATATAGGTTAGTTTTGAAAGATTGATAAAGTGATGTGAAATTATTCTTGATCATTTAAAACAACAAGTTTGGTAATTGGCCGGTTTAATAGCCCGTTTTGAGTACGAATATCAGCAACGCGAACGTGTCCGTCAGTACCAGTGTAAATTTTTACCACTATTCCCAACTTCCACGATGTTGCAGGCAACTGTTCGTTTTTGACCACAGCCAAATCATCAACAGTAACTTCCCTTTGGGGATATTTCCATTTGTAGCGTTTGTGTAAACCTACGAGATATTCTTCTTTCCACCTCTTACAAAATTCATGAATTAAGGCCTTTACTTTTCGATATCTATTAACTACACTAATCGGACTTTCATAGATCGTTGGTTCCGGTGGAGCCAATATAGCCGATCCAATCAAAAAATGTCCCGGTGTCAAAGCAATCGGTTCGCCAGGACTGTCAGGCATAGGACATAAAGGACGAGAGTTTAAGCAAGCTTCAATTCTAGCTAGAATTGTAGATAACTCTTCAAATGTGTAACGGCATGTTTGAGCCTCTTTCCTAAAATGTATTTTAAAGCTTTTGACCCCAGCTTCCCAAAGACCCCCCATATGAGGAGCTCCAGCTGGTATAAATCTCCATGTCAACCCTTTATGTCCAAAAGTAGAAACCATTCTAGCTTGACATTCTTTTAGAAAAGTTTTGAAGTCCCTTGTAATTTCGTTTGAAGCGCCAACAAAATTCGTACCATTGTCCGAAAACATGGTTTTAGGGCAACCTCTTCTCGATATAAATCGATTAAAGGCTGCTAAGAATGCTTCAGTTGATAAATCTGACGCAGCTTCCAAATGTATCGCTTTCGTAGAAAAGCATACAAAAATGCAAACATAACCTTTCGTGATTTTACAGGATTTACCATTATGATTTTTTACATCGAACGGGCCAGCGAAATCAACCCCAGTAGTAGTGAATGGCCTATCAAGCGTAGTGCGTTCAGGAGGAAGAGCAGCCATTATCTGACTACAAGAACGTTGCTTATCAATTATACATCGCTTGCATCGCCGAATTACAGTACGAACCAAAACTCTTAATCGAGGTACCCAATATTCACAGCGATAAATTCGCAACATTAATTGAGTTCCGCCATGAATTGATAGCGAATGTATAAATTCCGCCATAAGCTTCGCGAAACGACAGCTATATGGTAGAATTATCGGAAATTGTTCACGATATGACAATGAAGGCGATTTCGCCAATCGACCATTTAATCTCATCAATCCCAATTCATCAAGAAAGGGATTTAAAGTTATCAAAGAACTTTTCGACGGCAAGGGCATTTTGTCCAAAAGACTTTTATACTCTTTAGCATAATAAGCCTTCTGAGCAATAATCGCCAGACGTACTTTTACCATTTTGAGTTCCTCACTAGACACGATCTTAGTTGTATAATTATAACGACCTTTGTGGGCAGAATGTGTAGAATACAAAAATCTAAATAAGTACGCAATAACACGCATGGCTCTGTCCAAAGATGAAAATCTTTCTAAAATGTCTTCAAATTTTGAAAAAAATGAAGCATGAACTTTAACCTTTCGACTTTCTACATCAGTGTCGAGATTTTCCAAAGTGTTTTTATGCCATTGGGTTTTGTCCTGACTTAACCATGTTGGACCGTGCCACCATAGTTCACTTTTTGATAAAGTGAGGGGATCTACCCCCCTGCTACCTAAGTCAGCAGGATTGTCTTCAGAACGCACGTGAAACCAATTGTGATTCCCAGTATTTTCCTGAATACGACAAACTCTATTTGCAACGAAAGTTGTCCACGAACAAGGTGGTTTTCGTAACCACGCCAACACAATCGTTGAATCTGTCCAACAATAAACTCGCTCTATCGTAATTTCAATTTCCCTAAGGATATTCTTTAACAATTCTGATGCCAAAACCGCTCCGCACAACTCCAGGCGCGGTAAAGAAACGGATTTAAGGGGTGCTACTTTTGTCTTAGAGGATAACAAATGCACACGAATCCCCCCACTTGGCGTTTTAGTACGGATATATATTACCCCCGCGTATGCTTTTTCCGAGGCATCGGAAAAAACATGAAGTTCAGTAGACGAACATTTATAATAATTTACCCACCTTGGCACTTGAATGAAATTCACTTGATGAAATACTTCCACAAATTTTAACCACTCCTTTTCCGTCGAAGAAGTGAGCAAATCATCCCAGCCAATATTGTCAAGCCATATGCGTTGCATAATTATCTTCGCTGTAACAATTATTGGGCTTAACCAACCAACAGGGTCAAAAAATTTGGCTATAGTCGATAAAACCTCCCTTTTCGTATAACCCGATTTTGTTTTAATGGGACAAACTTTGAAAAAAAATGAATCTAGTTGAGCATTCCAAAAAATCCCTAAAGTTTTTGAATAACTAGATTCTTCAAATATTAGAACCTTTGCGTCGACCAAATGATCTGAAGGCAACCCTTCCAAAAGCGATTTTTCATTCGACGACCACTTCCTAAGTTCGAATCCTGCCGATAACAAGGCAGCAGTTAACTGATCCCTGGCCAACAAGGCACTAGAAACATCATGAGCACCAGACAGTACATCATCGACGTACATACCTTTTTTCAAAATGTCTGAAGCCAAGGGAAATTCTTCTTTACAATCATCAGCCAACTGTAATAACGTTCGAATTGCCAAATAGGGGGCACAATTTAACCCAAAAGTGACCGTCTGTAATTCATAATCCATTACTTGATCGTCACTGGATGTCCTGTAAAGGATTCTTTGAAACGGGGTATGACACGAATGAACACGAATTTGCCTATACATTTTTGAAATGTCGCAGTTAAATACAAATTTGTACAGACGCCACCGCAGAATTAAGTTGACCAAGTCAACCTGCAGTGTGGGCCCTACAAAAAGACAATCATTCAAACTGTGACCATTGGAAGTTTTATTAGACGCATTGAAAACGACTCTTAATTTTGTTGTTTTTCTTTCCATTTTAATCACTGGATGATGTGGTAAATAGCAGGACTTTGTAACAACCTGATCAGTAATTTTAATTTGTTTTAGATGTTCTAGTTCAAAATAATCTTTTAAGACATCATCATACATGGATTTTATTTCAGGCTTACGTGTAAGGGAAGCTTCCATCCTGATAAATTGTTTTAAAGCGCTAGACCTGGATATTCCCAAATTAATTTCAGTAGGAAATTCTGGTTTAAAAGGTAACGAAACGACATATCTACCGGTAGAATCCCTGATAGTGGTTTTCTTGTAAATCTCCTCGCAAATTTTATCGGAAGGAGACATAATTTTCTTTTTCTGAGTTTCCTCTAATTCCCAAAATCTCAAAAGATTTTTGTTCAAGTTATCATCTTCAGAAAAAGTGACAGCCGTTGAAAAAACGTTAATAGAATTATTAACTGAAACATCAATGGGACCTGTCAGAATCCATCCAAAAACGGTATTCTGAGCCATTAAAGATCCAAAAATGTCTCTGCGAACTTCACCCAGAATTATTCTAGGGTATAAATCAGCACCTAGCAAAAGATCAACTGGTCTACTCTTGTAGAAATTAATATCCGCCAATTGTATGTCAGATAATTCACTCGTTATATCCGAAGGACATATAAATGAAGGTAAATTACCCGAAATTGACGGCAATACAAGAGCAAGGGTTTCTAAATCAATTCCCCTGTTGACTGGTGATCCCACTCGAATTGTGCAAATTTTTCTTGACGTTGAAGCGGCTTCTTTATTAACGCCGGAAATCTTAACATTCGTAGAATGTGACGGAAGTCGCAACTGATTTCGCAGACGCTCTGAAATAAATGAAGCCTCCGATGCAGGGTCAATTAGGGCTCTAGCTGGATATGTAGTATCATGACAAATGATAGAGACCATTGCGGTTCCCAATAAAACAGACGAATTCTGTCTTACGTGAAAAACTTGACGATTCAAGTGAGCACGAGCGGCGGCTGATGTCGAAGGCATCTGTTGTTCTACATTTGTCGCATCTACTACATTTTGTCTTGAATTCAAATTCTTATTAACAGAATTATCTGTAGACGAATTTCGATGAAGTAGAGTGTGATGTCTTTGATTACAAATAAAGCAATTGTGTTCGCTCTTACAATCTTTAACTTCATGTGACTTTAGTAGACAGTTAACGCAGCAATGGAATTTTTTCACAGTAGCAAAGCGTTCAGATGTTGTCATATTTTTGAACCGACGACAAAATCTAAGCATATGCGTTTGTTTTGGGCATAAAATGCAATTGTTGTGTGAATTTGTGTTAGACACATGAGCTTTTACCTTTCGCTCAACAACTTTTTTATCGCATTCCAAACTTGTAAGATCGCGTATGCAATCCAAGGTTTGAATACGTTCCGTTAAAAACATATCCATATCTTTCCACAATGACAAGGCAGTTTTGTCCTTTATACTTTGCTCCCATAGCGTAACTGTCTGAGATGGTAACCGCTGAATGCAGATAAAGACTATAATAGGGTCCCAATTCTGCGTTGAAATGTCATAAATTGACATCGCAGTCAAAAAACTATTAATGCCCCTTTGTAAAGTCTTTAAGGATGAACTTGTTTCTTTGACAGCAGATTCCAAATTAAATAAACTTTTTAATTGATTATTTACCAACATTCGCGGATTCTCGTATGTATCCTTAAGATTCTTCCATGCTACTTCAAACCCTGAATTGGTAAGCGGACATTTTGATACAATTTCCTTAGCCTCCTTACCGGTTCTTTTAATTAAATAACACAATCGTTCTATATTACTAAGACGTGTATTATTTATATATAAAGCAGTAAAAAGATCCCTAAATGTAGGCCAGGAAATATAATCACCATTAAAAATATCTGTATCGCATGGTGGAAGTGGCAAATTGTGACATAAATTATCTGATGCCGGGTCAGAAATCAGAGCCTTTGGCTTCGAATTAGCCTCTAATTCATCACTTTTTATTCTCATTGTTTTTATACAGCGAGCGTAAGTAGTGAGAGTGCTTTGGTATTTGCTTTCAGTCACTTCAAGAACTTCTGATTTAACTTTCAGATTCCAAATTAAATAAACTTTTTAATTGATTATTTACCAACATTCGCGGATTCTCGTATGTATCCTTAAGATTCTTCCATGCTACTTCAAACCCTGAATTGGTAAGCGGACATTTTGATACAATTTCCTTAGCCTCCTTACCGGTTCTTTTAATTAAATAACACAATCGTTCTATATTACTAAGACGTGTATTATTTATATATAAAGCAGTAAAAAGATCCCTAAATGTAGGCCAGGAAATATAATCACCATTAAAAATATCTGTATCGCATGGTGGAAGTGGCAAATTGTGACATAAATTATCTGATGCCGGGTCAGAAATCAGAGCCTTTGGCTTCGAATTAGCCTCTAATTCATCACTTTTTATTCTCATTGTTTTTATACAGCGAGCGTAAGTAGTGAGAGTGCTTTGGTATTTGCTTTCAGTCACTTCAAGAACTTCTGATTTAACTTTCGATGACGATTCAAAATATTCAACGCACTCTTCATATGAACTTTTGACTTTTGCCCATAATGATTTTAATTCATCACTCAAAACCTCTATAGTATATACGTGGTGATCTTCCTGACGAATTTTATTAAAATTAGCTTCAAATTTAAAAACGGCATCTGAAGCGCGGGTAAAAGTTTCAATAGCGTTTGACATATTTATGAATTTGAATCGTAACACGAAAACCAAAAACTTTTAGAATATAAGTGAAAGGCAAGATTGAATTCACCAAAGCAAATATTTAGATAAAAGATTGAAAACACCGATTAATTTCAAATATTTGAATCGACCGACAGAAAGGTGTATAAGGAAGAAGAAGAATGATCGTATAACACAATAAAATATTTTACCGGCGTTAAAAAAAACAATTGAATAATTAAATAATTCAATAAAACACCACCAATAATATAATTTTTATGATGGATAAAATAAATTACTTGTATTAAATTTCATAAATAAATATGTGTGTGTATTTGTGTATTTATTTATCACTTCAAACAACTTGATCATATGTACATAAGTATATTATTGGTTTGATTTTGTTTTTTTTTTAAATAAACCGCACCAAAATTTTTTTTGTACAAACTTATTCACATAAATAAATAAATAAATTTATTTTACTTTTAACTTGTATATTTTAACTATAAACAAATATTTTTTGATCAAATATTTAATTTTACTTTATGGTTGTCCGTTTGCGTAAACAAACCCAACCTTGATAAATTTAGTACCAATGAAAAACAATAGGTACTGTATAAAACAAATTTTATACAGGGATGGTTAAAAAAGGACTCGCGAATTTAATGAACTTGAATAATTCACAATAACTTTCCCTCTATTTTTTTTTTTACCAATTACCACTTGTTGTTTGCTTTTTTTTTTTTTTTTTTTTTTAACACACACATAAGCAAATTATTTGTACTTATACAAATAACTTCACCAATTTCACTTTTAAATCAATCACTAACCTTATTTTTATCTTATTGATGTTGATTAAATCCAAAGTTATGTTGATGTTGTTATTGAACAAATTTTTTCCTCGTGAAGGGTTTCTTATAAAAGATATCCGGGTTGATGGACCAATGTTTCGGCGTAAATCCGACAAATCAGCGATAAAATTTTATGTAAATAAAAAACAGTTATTAATTTAATATTTCAATTAAAATGAGAACGAATTCTCTTCTTTTTATTAAATGAAATTGTATAATTACCTTACACGTAGTGTTTCTTTGAATATTCCAAAACGAATGAAAGAATAAAAAAACCAACTTATATTATAGAGAAAAATATCCAACAACACTTAAGTACCGTTAGCGGTTAACTCGTTGAAAATAAAAGATTTTCCAACAAGGATGTAAAAAAGGTATCAAAAGGACACTTAAAGAAATTTGCAAACCGTAACTTTTATAAAGACTTCGTACTTAAACACCGACAATTTGGCATTACCGTTGGCGTTAACGACACTCGTCGTAAATATATCGGTATTCTCTATTTTGAAACGAAGATAGAAACGACAATAAAACATTTGTTCTGTGTCGTCATCATTATAGGCAACGATATTCAAACGACTACAAGAAAAAAAAAAAAAAATAAAAAAAGTACATTAAGTAAGTTCGAAATTTTATTTTCTTAAATGGAAAAACATCCCGCTTATGCTAAGAGTTTTCGAAAGGGCATAAAACCCTAAAATTATGCGTTTTTTTAAGCGAAATTACCGAGAAATTAAATACGTTTGGGCCTCCAGTTCTTGATGTAGAAGGTTGGCATAAAGTAAGTAAAACCAAATTATGAAAAAATATCCATTAAAATGTTTTTTTATTAAAATAAATCAAGATTAAAAGGAAGCTCTGATTCCAGAGAAACAGGGGAGGAAAAAGTGTCAAACCTATTAAAATTAAAAAAAAAAATTAACCCGAAAGGAAATCTAGTAGTATTCGCCGACCATGAAGAAGTTATATCGCTACTAATCGAGTTTCGTACTTAGAATCTGGGATGGCATCGTAGATTATTCCGATGTATGTACATATATTTATATCCATTATTTCATCATGATCACTTGAACTTGAAAAATAATTTTCATAATAATATATTGTTAAAACTTACAAAGAAATGACAAACTTTTCAGAAATTTACAAAAATGTCATAAAGAACAACATAAAAAATTGCAGTGCTACCACACTTTACTAATTTTTTTTTTGTTTTCTATAACGTTTCTTCATCGTTTCAATATATTTCCAGAATACGACTTTAGAAACGAAACGACGATAACAACGACAACGACATAGAAACGATTATTAAAATTAAAACGCCAACGGGAATAGGGCCGAATAATAAATTTATTTCTTGATTGATGAATTCAAAAATTAAATAAAATTCTTCCATATCTAATCGAACTCATATTAATAGGTTCGAAAATTTTACATCGTATTCAATTCGAAAAATGTATAAACAAATGTAATTAAACAAAACAAAATAAGTAAAGAACAAATAAAAACTGACTTATTAATTTTTATTTATTTATTTCATTTTCAATGTCCCACACACAAGACTTTAAGTCTCATATTACTACAGTATGGAACTCAGTACTAGTAAATACAAAATTACATGTCAAATATTGCGTGTAAACACATTAAACAAATATACAATGAATGTCTACAAAAGTAGCAGAAAAGACAATAAAAAATATAATTATAAAAACTAAAATATTCTCATAGTTACATAAGTAAAAATCACTTAAAACTATCTTAAAAATTGACAAATTATATTTCTTTTGAAACGATGTGCGTTACTAATGATTTGAGAGCTGTGAGGAATATTGTTCCAGAGCCATATTGCATAAATAAAGAATTGGCATGTAGATATCTGAGATATATATTTAAAATAAAGCAGTCTTTTACCTCTATTAGGATTGAGAATTCTAATCGCTCATAAAGATGTTCGTGTTGACCTATGAGAATTCTAATCGCTCATAAAGATGTTCGTGTTGACCTATGTATATTATTTTATGCAGTAGGATTTAAATCCTTACCTTCAAATAGTCATCAAGACACATGCCATAAAGTTTGTTTACGTAAGAAGAGACATGATCAAATCTTCTCAAACGTATATACGTAACGAACTATATTATTGATTGTCACATTAAGTTTTCTTTTGCTAACACTATCGCAACTGGCAAAAAGTTCACACCCATACAGTAAAATTCACATTAAATATGTTTTTGCTAGAAGTACGCGGATACTTAGTGGAGTGCAATAATGACTTTGCCAAAGATTTCTTAACATAGCAGACACACGACCACAGGCAAAATTAATATGGGTAGACCAAGTGAGGGTGCTGTTAAAGTAAATTCCCAGATTTTTAGCAACGTTTACAATCTCGATGGGTTGATTATTTAAGATTAAAACAGGGTTATAATCTAGTTTCAATAAATTCTTCTTGATAATCGAACAAATGGATTTATCTCCCGGCCATTAGCGGTAGCTCATTCAAAGACACGAGTCAGTTCTTCGTTTAAAATTCTAACACATGCGTCGACTGATGTGATATTACAGCCTATATAAAGCTGCACGTCGTCAGCATACAATCTAACTTTGCGTTGTTGAAGTTTGATTGGCAGATTATTAGCATAAAGTGAAAACAGTAGAGGGCCCAAGATTGAGCCCTGTGGGACACCTCGACTCAAAGGCAAAGAGGTTGATTTTCAACAAATTGATGTCTGTCAGTTAGATAAGAGAATATAAGATCGGTAGTAGAAGATGAAAATGTATAAAAACATTTTAATTTATTACATAAAATATAATGATCAACAGTGTCGAAAGCCTTTGAATGATCCAAAAGTACCAAGAATGTAACATTTCCACAATCAACTTGTTGTCTAATATCTTCTGAAACATCCACTAGGGCCGTTATACAGCTGTGTTCTTTAGGAAATCCAGATTGACAATTTGTTAGAATGTTATTGTTTTCAAGGTATCAAGTCACCTGAATATGAATCAACCTTTCAAAATGAATCAACTTTTCAACCTTTCGAGAGGAACGGTAGGATTGCTATCGGCCTATACTCATAGTTTGTTTTCTTTATTGGAATGATTCTCGCAAGTTTCCATATTTTTGGATAACAGTTGGTAGTTAAAATCTTGTTGAAAACAAACGTAATAATAGGTGCAAGTTGTGGCAAGAGAATATTTGAGAAACTTTGGATCAATCCGATCAACTCCTATTGCATTGGACTTTACTGAAAGCAGACTAGAGATGATATCATACCGGGTGACATTAGTGAAATAAAAATTATTATCTGAAGAATCATTGGAGAAGCAGTAGTAATTGTGGGTAGGTGTATCTATAGGAAAATTTAAAAATTGTTTATTTAGGGCATTGGGCAATGGACCCACAGGGTACCCACTGATAAATAGGAGCAGTTATAAGGACCCCCCATGTGTCAATATGAGGAATTTTTTTTTTGTAAGGATTTTTTTTTCTTTAGTCTGACCATTCTACCTCAATATAGATTGCAGAAAGGTCCTAAATTTAACAAAAAAATTTCAATAAAATTAAAAAAAATTTTTTTTTTTAAATTTTAAAATTTTTTTTCAAAAATATTTACAAAGCATTTTCAAAAAGATATTTTACAGAAAAATATTCGAAAAAAAAATTTTTTTTTAAATTTTCCAAAAATTTTTCGAATAAAATTTTACAAAAAAAAAAATATTTTTACAAAAAATTTTTACACACAATTTTCGAAAAATTAAAACTAAAATTTCAATATTTCTTTAAAAATGAAAATCATGACTGTAACATAACATATATTTAATATTAAGAATATACATATGTATTTATATGTGTATATAGAGTAACATATTTTTATACCCTTCACCACAGGTGGAAAGGGTATATACGAGTATAAGTTTGTCATTCCGTGTGTAATTTCTACAATATTCATATCCGACCCCATAAAGTATATATATTCTGGATCCTTATACATAGGGAAGTTGATTAAGCGATGTCCGTCTGTCCGTCTATCCGTCTGTCCGTCCGTCTGTCCGTGTTAGTGTGGTAATGTCATTTGCCAAGGCACCAGAAGAGATACAAAAAATTTAAGCACACCAATCTGTCAGGCATAGTTTCGAAAATTTTGGTATTGCAATTCAGCAACATCGAATCATTCCTTTGGAGGCTGCGGGCCAAAAACCACGCCCACCTATATTTTTTTCACGTTTTTTCAGGTTTTTTTTTTAATTTTTTTCAGCTTTAATGATTCTGTTTTGCCTTTTTTTCTCAAATAAATATTAGACTGCGACAGGTAGATCGCAAGGAGTGCATATAGATCTCGGGGGATCAATAACCCCCTGCGAGGGGCGATTTTTGTTTGTTTTTAGATTGGTGGGGTTTTTCTGCTTTGATTTGTATTAGTGACCTTAATAGAAAGCAATACACATAGAGGTAGCCAATGGACCCACAGGGTAACCACTGATAAATAGGAGCAGTTAAAAGGATCCCCCATGTGTCAATATGAGGAAATTTTTTTTTGTAAGAATTTTTTTTTGCTTTAGTCTGACCATTCTAACTCAATATAGATTGGAGAAAGGTGCAAAATTTAACATTTAAATTTCAATCAAATTTAAAAAAAAAAAATTTTTTAAAAATATTTTAAAATTTTTAAAAAAAAATTTTTTTTAAAAAATTTTCCAAAAAATTTTCGAATAAAATTTTACAAAAAATTTTTAAAAAAAATATTTTTACAAAAAATAAAATTTTACAAAAAATTTTTAAAAAAATATTGTTACAGCAAATTTTTAAAAAAATATTTTTACAAAAAATTTTTACACACAATTTTCGAAAAATTAAAACAAAAATTTCAATATTTCTTTGAAAATGAAAATCATGACTGTAACATAACATATATTTAATATTAAGAATATACATATGTATGTATGTGTGTATATAGAGTAACATATTATTTTAAATGCGTTTGATTTTTTAATATATGATATCTCTGTTTTAAAAACTAGGTGCATTAAACACATAGACATCATCAGAATATCGACTACAAACTGTCAAAAATGAAACGTTGTGGCTGTCGTCAACTTAGGCTAATTTCTATTTTATTCAACAAAAGAAAATGTCACAAAATTGTAAATTACAAACTCATATACAAACAAAAAGTTTTGGAGGAAATATTTATAAGTTTTTGAAAAAGTTATTTAATTTTATAAAATCAAAATAAGTATTTCTACAACAATGTCAGAGTTTACGATGTAGCTGTCGTCTTCAATATCTTTAAGTAGCTGACAGCACGGCGACAATTGTAGCAAACGGAATTTGTTTTCATTTGTCTTCTATTTTTTTAACTTATGAATAATGATTTTTTCTCATACGAATTTATTTAAGTAAAGAGTCAACAATATGGATAATGCTGTACATGTCTGTATAAATAAAATCACCGTGGTGAAGGGTATAGAAGATTCGGCATGGCCGAATATAGCACTTTTACTTGTTTATTATAAAGTTTGAACGTTGGCATTATGTGTGAAACACTACATCATTTAAATGACAACCACGAGAAGTGTTGCAAACATTGATTCTTTTGATTCTTAAGAGCTTAAGAGTCAAAGGTTTATCTGCATAAATACCTTTCGCTTAGACCCACAAAAAAATAATCTAATGGTGTCAAATCGTATGATCTTGGTGGTCAGTTGATATCGCCACGACGAGAAATTACGCGGCCAGGAAATGTCTCTTGCTCGAGTTGTGTGGCATGTGGCACCGTCTTGTTGAAACCACATATTCTCCAAGTCGTATTCTTCAATAGCAGGCAAAAAAGTCGGTAAGACAGTTCTAATTCCTGAGAACGACGAGGAATCGACACATTCGGGTCTTCGGCAACACATTCACTTACAGCAGCGGTATTTTCAGCGGAACGAGCGAAACGATGATGCACAGACCTTGCAATATCTGTAACCGCTCCAGTCTCTTCAAATTTCTTCACAATTTTGCCAATTGCTTGCGTAGTTGGACGATTATATAAACCATAATCTTCTCTTAAAGCACGATATGTGGCTGTGCCAGAATCACCATTTTTGTAGTAGATTTTAATAATTTTTATGCTTTGTCTGATAGTTAAACGATCCATTTTCGTCAATGTCAGACTTTCAACTGAAAAGAAAAAAATTGCTTTAACAACTTACTTTGACAGATGTTGAATTCCAAGCCTATACTTTTGAAACCACGAAATGGATAACCCATTATAATCTAAGTTTTTAAAATCTCTATAAGTAATATTTTGAGGAGATACATGTAAATAAAAGTTAAACGTTATAAAAATCAGGTCATGGTGTGAAAAACAAGAGGCTGATAATTTATCATACCAAGACCTTTGAGAGATCACTTACCAGGAAGACATCAAGAAGTGTACTACTAGCCATAGTGGGTAGCATTAGTTTTCTTTGGTGAATCAAGACCAAGAGGTTGCAGATTATCTATCAGGTAAGAATCAATTAGGACATTTGAATTAAAATCACCTGTAATAATGACGTCTTTATAAGCAACAGAGTAAGTTTGAAAGTATGGAGAAATCGTTCGCTGCAAATACCATTGTTTGGTCTGTAAATACAGCCTAAGAATAATTTTCTACCCTCGCAACTAATTTCGTGCAATAAGTACTCAATTAAATTAGCTGATGTGCCAATATCAGCATCACTATTAGGATCTAAAGATTTACTGATTATTTTAGCCGCAAGCCTTTCCTCACATATATTGCCACTCCACTGTAATCGTTTTTATCAACCCGATGAATATTGTATCCCGATAAAGAAACCGATAAATCGGTGAACTCAGGTTTAAACCATATTTCAGATACACAAATTATATCAAGGCCTGAGCATTCAAAAATTAAACAAAACTCGTCAAGTTTATTCCTCAAGCTTTGATCATTAATATGGCAGATTTTAATACCATTTCTTTGATTAGCCAAAATTTTTATCATATTAGCTAGTCCGTCCCTGGAACGAGCTCTGCTGTTAGTTAA
The DNA here is from genome assembly GCA_949628195.1 of Phasia obesa. Lineage (NCBI taxonomy): Eukaryota > Metazoa > Arthropoda > Insecta > Diptera > Tachinidae > Phasia > Phasia obesa. Next base: position 167,081,402 of record OX451215.1, on the reverse strand, counting down.
ATTGTCCATTATCATTTATAATAATTAAATTAATATAAATATGAGTAACGCACGCACAATACAATTTTCTAGAGTAAATGAAAATAGTTTTAAGAAAATTTAACATAATTTTATTATAGAAATTAAAGTAAATATAAATGAAATTAGAGGTGGTATGCAGCGGCTGCAGATAAAGATCATAAAGGGGCTTGAAATAAGTTACTAAAGTGTTCCACTTCACCAGTATGTATATCCAGGTTGTTATAAGTATTAGAACAAAAATCATTTAACTGACTTATGTCATCAATTTGCAGAATGGTGTCATTGGCGGATCTCCTAATTCAAAAATTCAAAAATTGTTGAATTTAAGTGCATTTTAGCAAAAAAAAAGAAATCTTAAGGAATATATACAAATTTTATATTTTTGCCTAAGCTAACAATATATACATACGTTTGATCCAAATTTCATGTAAAATTGAACAGCCTTGTAGAAGATGAAGGTACTTCAATTTGACCTATTTTACATCGAACTTTAGCCAATATGTTCTAAAATAAAAGGTGCTGTCAAGTTTGAAAAACCATTAAATCGGTGAAATTGTGTACTTTCACTACTTTTTCTCTTGGATATAAGATATTTTGGCTGAAAAACTTTTTACAAAATTTTATTTAAATTCATGCAATAGTTTTTACGCGATGCGAACACAGACAGACAAAAACCTTTAAAATCGCTGTTTTGTATCCTATTTCGATTACTATCCGCAAAAGCAACAAAATTTTCCAAAAATATTTTATGTACAGAAATCATCCTGTTACAGTATTATTATATGTATAGATTTAAACTCTCTTCGATCTTGTTTAATTGCAATAGCAAAATTTTAGACATTATATCTGATAGATTAATATACTAAGGCCCATTATTATAACCTGCCTTCAGCTAAAGTTAGGATTTTGTTGGAGCGATAAATAGTTGTTCCTTATTAAAAGTAAGCTAAAAACCAATTTTAATTATCTCGTACTATAAGGACAAGTTATAGCAATGATCATTATCCTCATTATTATAGCAAAAAAACTACTTATCGCTCCAACAAAATCCTAACTTTAGCTAAAGGCAAGTCATAATAATGGGCCTAAGAATTTTAAAAGTTATCAAGGATCAAGAATGTATATGTATATCGTGTGTTCTTTAGCTACTTACATGAGAAATTAAAACGATAATTCAAAACAGAAATATTAAATGAAATTTATTTTATTATAATCTGTTAGATAAGATAAGGTTTATATTTATTTTTTAAATATGATTTCCGGCATGGTCTATTCGATCAGTCCCATTTATGAATACTTTTTCCAATAAATCTGGTCGTATGGCGGCAACGGTGGCTTGAATATTGGCTGCCAATGCTTCCAGAGTTACTCGTTTGTTGGCAAAAAAAAATCACTTAACATAGCCCCATAAAAAGGAATCCAGAGGTGTTCGCAGGTCCAGTTAAATAATTTCCACTTCTGGAAATAAAGTTCTCACCAAATTGATTTTGATTAATCGATTGTTAGCGCGTTGTGTGGCAAATTGCACTATCTTGTTGGAACCAAATGGCAATGGCCAGTCAGCAGCATGGCTCCTTGTTCATTTCAAAAGCAATAAGGACCGATATTGCCGCAAGCATGTAAACGCACTAAACAGTCAATTTTAATGGATGTAATTAATGGTGATTGGGCCTAAAATGAACGAAGTGCTCTATGAACTTCGCGCACAGAATTATTTTTTTAAAAGTAATTTTCCACAATTTGGAAGCGTTGTTCTGGCGTTAAGCGGTTCAAAATGGCATGCCAAACCTTACTAAAAAGAAATGTCACCACAATTTGACATTCTTAGCTGTCAAACCATAAGTATTGATATCATGCAGCTAAAAAAAACCTTCTATGCTCGTATATATTTTATGAGGTCGGAAATGAATGTTGTAGAAATTCCACCTGTGGTGAATGTTATCAAAGAGTAGATATGCACTGATAAGATTTCCTTTTGACAAAAATGTATTTAAGCTTTTTTCAAAATACTACCTTGGAGAATTCTTTCCATCACTTAAATAACTTTCTAACAGCTTGCAGAAGTGTTCGGGCAAGTTCAGTTTTAACGTATATGTTAAACTTTCATGACATACCTTATCGAATGCAGAACGCAGAGCAGTATTTTCTTTCTTCAAAGGCCTTCTTTAACAACATTTACTAATCTATGAGTCTGTTCGATTGTACTTAGCTTTAAATTGGTTGTACTTAACCCTTTCTAAATTTTTACTCATTTTGTAATTTTTTTTTCCAATTTTGTATGCAATAAATCTTTTCAAACTAAATACAATTTACCTTTAAGTATAGTATCGATATCAACCTCTAGCAATTTGGTAAAATTATTATCACCAATAATTGTTGGCGGACTAACAGTAAACTTATGTATTTTTTCATAATTATTACAATCTACACGCACAATATGAAAAAATTACGATTCATTAACCCACTCTAGATAACTGGTTGATAACATTTTCAACAACATTTTCCGCTTCTTTTGTTAGTTGTTGGATGACTAATTCTTTTGACTTATCAGTCAAGGTAATTCTATTATCTATATCACTGTATTAGAATGACAGAAGAAAGAAAACATTTAAAAACTTAATAAAAAGTTTCTACAAAAACATGTTTCTACAGAAGCATTTTTCAAGTTGTTTTGCTTTTTATTTTTTTAAAGTTAAACGTTAGAATTCAGAAGGTGCTAAAAAAATACTTTTTTTAACGAATTTCACCGTAGACTTTAATCTTTTTCCGCTGAGTGTTTTATAAAATTGGATACAGAAATAAGTCTTTGGAAGTAAAAGAATTATTAGAAGAATTAGGGGGCAATTCTAAACACAGCTAATGTAGTTTTGGAATCATAGCTGCACAAGTGTGTAACAGGGCATAATCTTGATGGAAGAAAACTTTTTTGTATAATGTGATCATTTTCCCTTGATTCCTTTGTTTAATTTAGGCAAAATGAAAAGTAATCTTCTCTCTTTATTATTTTGCTTATTTTTACAAAAATTGACAAATCAAAGCAGCTTCCAACAAACAGTGAGTGGTCTAAGTACGTAACCGCGTACAGAGAATGGGACAGATGTGGTCAAGATTTACGTCAGTATATGGCCGTGTCAGTCCTAACAGGATGGTGACATGAATTGATGTCTTCTGTTGAATATGTAACAGGGCATTGACCAGCATCCCCACAATGCTGGTCATAAACACAGCCACCACGGTTATAACCACAGGCACCGGTACATTCGGGATCTCACCAATAACCGATCGCAGAGATGGGCGGCTCTCTGTGGGGCTACCGGTTCCCGTAGAACCAGTCGTTTGGACACTGGTCGTGCTTCTAAAGACCTTATATAAACAGACCTGTTCTTCCAGTCATTCAGGTTCCCTCAAACTCAAGGATCTGCTGCTCCCATATACGCCGAAAGCACTGCGTCAGACTGTTAGAATGTGTTCACAAAATTAGTGTTCCCGGGAGGACGGGAAGGAGATCAGTTGGCCTATTTTTTTTTTTTTTAATTGGAGTAAAATTTAATAGAGAATCGAAGCCGAATTCGGATTGAAAATTTGGGTTTTCTGCATGTAAGTCGAGTACAGAAAAAAAATTATAAAAAGTTTTAAAATTGTTTGAAAACTTTGAAGTGAACCGTTTTAAAGGGTTAATCAATTTTTTAGTGTAAAAGTTAGGGAGAAATTCCATGAAAGTGGTCCTTGACCATTTCCGAATTGTTTCTGAAGTCAAAAAAAAATTTTTTTTCAGTGTATAATTTGAGTACGGGAAAAAAATTAAAAATCGGTCATTATCGGTAATTTTGGAGTCATACCAGGTATCTCAACATCAATTACTCTCGTAAAAAATAAAAAAAAACAATTCAACTTTATACGGTCTTTCTGTAAAATTTACTTTTACCCGTAGCTCCATATTACACGGTTCTGCAATTAAAGTGAAAATTTTAACATGAAAATATCATATTCGCATTCATGTTTTACACAGGGTGGCCTAGAGCTTGTCCACCATGCATGTATTTTTTTAATAACAAAGTCCATGTCTCTAACAGTGCTATTCTCAAAAAATAATTTTTGTGATAGTAAAAACATTTGTGACAAAAACAACAATTTGATATTCAAGGTTTCATAAAAAGTTTTTTTGTTCTAAATTAGATGAGCAGTTGTTATATAATAAAACGGTAACTCATTTCCTGTCTGTCTGTCTGTGTTCGCATCACGTAAAAACTACTGGATGGATTTTAACAAAATTCTGTTAGGAGGTACTGTTAGTATCTTGATTCCAATATAGGATACTTTTTTCCGCACAAATATCTTATTTCCAAGAGAAAGTGGAGATAATTCTTGCAAAAAAAACCGACTTCAAAATAGATAGAAGGGCACCAATTCTAAACTAAAAATGTAAGAAGTAATCTGTAAGAATTAGATTTAAACCAAATAAAAGATGCGCCAAAATTAGAGGGAAAAGAAGTAAATACTATGTGAATGTCAAGCCTCTCCCTATTACTGTTTAAAAGTTAAGTTATTTTCACCAGCATCCGTCAAGCCTCTGTCTATAACGGTATCAAAGATAGGGTCACAAAGATAAAATAACATCACCTATTCGGACACCCTTTAATTTACAATTTTAAATTAAAGACCTGTTGTTATAGAGGACTTGGTCACAAAGATTCTTTGTAAATTTCAACTATCTGCCTATAACGGTTAAAAAGTTTAACCATATATATCAAATTACATGAACTATTGGGACACCCTTTACATTATAATTCCAAATATTTATATTTGTTATCATACCAGAGAAAGTAGTGGACATTCTGCCTAATTTTAAGTGTTTGTGTTTAACGGTTCTAAAGATAGGGTCATATAGATCAAATTACGTAATTTATGGGGACACCCTTTAATTTCTAACTTCAAATTGTATACTTGTTATAGTGGACTTTGCAATACAGGTTCCTTGTAAATTTCAGCTGTCTGTCTCTAACAGTTCAAAAGTTTGGCCACATACATAGAATTACATTAACTATTGGGACACCCTTTTAGTTCCAAATTCAAAATTTTATACTTTTTGTTATAGCTGACTATAGCACTACAGGGTCTTTGGAAATTTCAGCGGTCTGTATACAACTATTCAAAAGTATGACCATATACATCAAATTAAATGAACTATTGGAGCACCCTTTAATTTAAAATTTTGAGTATTTATACATTTTATTATAACGGTCATAGAAGTCGACATTCTGTCAAATTATCAAGGTTTAGTCTATAACGGTTCAAAAGATAGACCCAAATAGGTCATATTATGTCACCTATGGGGACACCCTTTAAATTTTAAATTTATTCTTTTATTAATTTCTGCTATTGGGAGCTATAGCGACACGCAATTTTTTAAAATTTTAATTTGCTGCCCTTTACGGTTCTTAATGCACTTAAAAAAGATGTATGTTGTATGGGGACACCCTTTAATTTTTAATATAATGAACTGTTTTTAAAATGGGACCAACCTTGAAGCATAACCTTTAAAATAAAGCAAAAAATTTTAAAATCGGTTCAGAAATGGCTGAGTTCTGCGGTTACATACATAAAAAAAAGCAACATTCAGACGAATAGATAACCTCCTTCTTTTTTGAAGTCGGTGAAACTACGGCGATTCTTTTACCGATTTAAAAGTACTGCATACTTTAAAGCATTTTTTATTGAAAGTGGAATATTTTAAACACGGTTGCGCAGCAGATGGCGCTGTTTTAAAATACTGACAAAATATAAATTACTGCCAAATAGCCAATTGAATAAAATTTGTATTTGATTTGTATTTTTACTTTGTTGAATTACAATAATTTATAGAAATTTAGAATCTTATCCAGAAATAGGTTCCTTTATATAAATACGTAAGAGTCTCAAAATTTGGTGTGTATTACTTCCAAGGTAAAAGCGAACAAAATACTGTCAAAACGCACACAACCTGTGTGGGCACATCTAGTATACAATAATATATATACCAGCAATCATCAGTGATAGCAGTTATAGTTTTTATAATAGCACTCACTGTAAGTCGCACTGTGTAGAACGAGATGAGTATAAAAAATGTATGTAAGAAATTTCCCACTTAAGGCACCGATATTTTTTATACTTTGTGATTTTTTAATTGCCTATTCTTGTAGACTTACCCTCATACATCTTCATAATTAATTTACTTTTTTTTTCTTAATTTATTAAAGCTTACGTTAAATTTATATCCATAAAACCACGATTATACAGCCAAGGCAAGATTTCATTAATGTGTTTGCGATAACGTTCATTCGTATACATGGAGTTTTTAAAACTCTTACATTCTTCTGAATCGCCGAAAAAGTTTTCAAATTTAGCACTATCCGTTGGATCTAGCAAAACAGCACCTAGTGTCATAAACGATGTAATTGTAGCCATGAAACCAAAATCAATTATTTGAACATTAAAATCTTTCAGGCTGGGTATTTCCAAAGGATATTTCAGCATTCTCAAATGTTTGTTTAATTGTTCATGATAGAAGCGTATGAAGTAGTCAAATTGTGAGAGTTTTATATCAATTTGTACCGAAGAAATAATAAAATAAAATAAATCCAAAGCAGGTGAACCACAATTAGTTTGTTGGAAATCAACAAACAGAGTCTCTTCTAATGTACCATCTTCAGCATATTTAAACAGGATATTATTAGACCATGCATCTCCGTGATTTAGAACACTGAAATAGCCGGGTATTACTTTACGGCTGTGTACAAATAATTCGCATAAATTATCAAAGAAATTTTCCTGAAAAATGTAAAAAAGAAGAACTATTTATTATCTATAACTGAAAACGGAATTTTAATACATAGTCCAATGTAAAGTTTTATTTTTCCAATGCAACATTAATAAATGTTGCCACATATATATACATATATTTATTTAAATATCCTTTATTTATTTAAATATCCTTTGATATTCTGTCAATTGTTTAAAATATTTCTTACACTTCTTCACCACAAAGGGAACATAGGCTAAAATAAAATATTTTAAAATTTAATAATTTTGTTTCTTTTAGCTTAAAAAATAGAATTATAAATTATAAATAAATCAGTCAGTGAGTCAGACTCACACATGTAGGGTTCCGTTCTATGTTCAGTACAACTTAAAAAATACAAGTTGGTAATTCTTTTACGTATTATACTTTTGTACTAAATACCCTGTGTAAATTTCAAGTGTCTGTCTGTAACGTTTAGTAAAAAGGGTTAAATTCCTCAATTCACGCGATATCTAGGGAACACCCTTTTATTATACCCTTCACCACAGGTGGAAAGGGTATATATAAGTTTGTCATTCCGTGTGTAATTTCTACAATATTCATTTCCCATTCGGGTAGTAATGTCATTGGCCAAGCCACCAAATGAGATACAAAAAATTTAAGCACACCAATCTGTCAGGTATAGTTTCGAAAATTTTCGGATTGCAATTCAGCAACATCGGATCATTCCTTCCGAGGATGCGGGCCAAAAACCACGCCCACCTATATTTTTTCACGTATTTTTAATTTTTTTCAGTTTTACTGATTGTCTTTTGCTCTTTTTGTCAAATAAATATTAACCCGTAACAGGTAGATCGCAAGAAGTACATGCAGATCTCCGTTGATCATCACCCCCTGCGAGGGGCGATTTTTGCTTGTTTTTAGGTTGGTAGGGTTTTTCTGCTTTGATTTGTATTAAAGACCTTTATAGAAAGCAATACACATACCTCTATATCAATGGACCCACAGGGTACCCACTGGTAAATAAGAGCAGTTAAAGGGCACATAGTGGGCAATACGAGCAAATTTTTTTTAAGATTTTTTTTGTCTGACCATTCTAACTCAATATAGATTACGGGAAGGTCCTATAAATTTAAAAAAAAAATTCAATTAAATTTAAAAAAAATTTAAAATTTTTTTAAGAAAAAATGATTTTTTTTAATATTTACAAAAAACTTTGCAAAGCATTTTCCAAAAGATATTTTTATAGAAAATTTTACGAAAAAAAAATGGTGAAAAATTTTCCAATAAAATTTTTACAAACAATTATCGAAAAATTAAAAAAAAAATTTTATATTTCTGTGAAAATGAAAATTATGACTGTAACATAACATATTTTTAAGAATATATGTATCTATGTATGTATATATGTATATAGAGTAACATATTTTTTTAATGTGTTTGATTTTAAAATAGATCAGATATCCGTTTTAACACCTATATGCATTAAACACATAGACAACATTAGGATACCGACTACAACAAACTGTCAAAAATAAAATACACACGTTTATAGGTAAACGTGGCTGTCGTCAACTTAGGTTAATTTCTATTTTATTCAACAAAAGAAAATGTCACAAAATTGTAAATTACAAATTCATATACAAACAAAAAGTTTTGGAGGAGATACATATTTATAATTTTTTGAAAAAGATATTTAATTTTATAAAAGCAAAATAAGTATTTCTACAACAATGTCAACAAAAAGAGTTTATGATGTAGCTGTTTTCATTTAGCTTCGTCTCCGCTGTCTTCTATTTCTCTAAAGTATGAATAATGAGTTTTTTCTCATATGACTTATTTTAATTTATGTAAAGAGGCAACAATATGGATAATGCTGTATATGTCTGTATAAATAAAATCACCGTGGTGAAGGGTATAGAAGATTCGGCACGGACGAATATAGCACTTTTACTTGTTTTTATTAAATTTATTTTCGTTACTTGTTTTTACAGTAGATATTGTAAAATATGATCTTTGTAAATTTTAAGTGGCAACTATGAAAATATTAGGAGCCTACCTTTTGCGGTTCAAAAATAATAAGGCAATATAAGTAAAAAACAACACACCTACTATAAAAATTTCAATAGGTAGACTATTACGGGTTAAAAAATTGAGCCATATACGTCCAAACCATGTCACTGTCGGAACACCCTTTAATTTTCACTCTCAGAACACCCTTTAATTCTTATTATTTGTTATAGTGGCCGTAATAATATACCTCCTGTAAAAATCTCAAGAGTCTACCTATTATCTTGTTAAACTTAGGCCATATACATGCAAAACACGTCACTATCGGAACACCCTTTAATTTCTATGTTTAATTTTTATACTTGTTTATAAAGCGAACATAGTTTTAATTAGTCTGTCTGCCAATTTTAAGTGTATGTCTCCTACAGGTTCAGAAATAAGCACATATACGTGAATTAGACGTCTCTATCGGAACACCCTATAAGTTTTAGTATTTGTTGCTATAGCTACATCTGTGAAAATGTAAAGAGTCTACCCACTACGGTTCCAGAGATAAAATGCGCTGACAGACGAAAGGACAGAAGGACAGACATTGTAGCGAAAATAATAGGGTTACGTTTTTACCCTTTGGGAACGGAACCCAAAAAAGGTCAAAAATTACAAAAATTATTCAAAAATGTATATAACATTCTCAGGTTTTTGTAGACTTCTGTATATAATGTTAACAATTTCTCGCTGACAAAAATAAAAGGTGCTGTCAAGTTTGCAGTACCAATGAAACGGTAAAATTGCCTACATTTTTATGGGAAAAAAGTATAGTATTATTTGAATCATGATACTAATTCATCAGTAGTTTTTACACGATGCAAACGCAGACAGACAAAAATTCGAAAACTTGCTGTTTTGATTCCATTTCGATTACTTACTGTACCAGCAACAACATTTTTAAAAAATGCCGAAATGAGACAGACATACAGTCACAGACAAAGAGTCAGGAATTGTTACCTGTTATTATATGTATAGATATAGTTTTGTTAAATTTGCATATCGCTCAGAAGGAACACTCCTATCATGCCAAGATATCGATCAGCAGTAACGGTAACTAATTGACCAGCGTTATTTTCTAAAAAGTGAGTGCCATTCTTTTTTGCCATACTTATTTGCATATTAAACAGTGACACCTTGTAAATATACTTGTACTTCGATAATCACATTTTGACACAAAATTGGTTGGTTCATCGCATAGGATGATATGGCTCCAAAAATTACTTTTAATGTTTTAAACAAAGAGTTTTATTTACTCGTGTAATGCTTTATTCTACTCTTAGCCGCAGGTGAAAAGGGTAAATAAGTTTGCATACCATTTGTAATTTCTACAAAGAAAGTAGGAAATAGGGAAGTCGATTTAGCGATGTCCGTCTGTCCATCTATCCGTCTTCTTGTTGAAATCACTAATGTCAAGGCCGCCGAGAAGGTACAGAAAATGTAATCTAGCATCCACAGTCTGGAAAATTTTGCTATTGATGATAAAAAAATCGGTCTATATATGGTGGACATAAAAGAAGAGCGCCACTGTTTTAAATAGGGATTTTCCCATTTTTTTGTTGTTTTTTATATGATATTATTATTTTTGCAACAAACAAATCGTAGTTTTGATGTAAAAATTTAAATTTCATTAAAAACCGATAAATGCACAGGAAAAACTAAAAGCTATTCCTTTTTTTAAATTCCATTTTTCGCTAAAGTTCCACGTTTCGTCAAAAAATCACATTTTCTGTCATATTTAAATTAAAATTTCTTTTGTTGAAAATCGGTGGAATCGTTGAACAAATAGTGGAGATATAACAAAAAAAGGCGAGCGTCTATATTTTCCTCATTTTGCTGATTTTTCTGTTATTATTGTTTTTGCTTTGTTGTATTGAAAACCGAATACTGAGAAAGAAAAATTCTAGGCAACCAAAAAATCACTAATATGTTAAACACTCAAAATTTTACCATTATATAACGTTTTCACTAAAATTTTACCAAACATGGCATATGTTCGCAAAAGACAAGAAGAAAGAAAACATAAACAATTTGACAGGGTTAGTAAAAATAAGTAAGAGTCCTTCCTATATTCGGCCGAGCCGAATCTTATATACTCTTCACAATGCAAACTTAAATCATAAAAAAAGATCTTATTGAGTCAGTTTTTATACTATAATTGTACAGAGGACGTTGAAAACCATTAGATTAAAAACATATTCTGTTTTTTAGTGTTGGTATGGTTCGAAATATCAAATCAATTATTCTATTAAGCAAATAGTAACAAATTTTAAAACATTGACTTTTTCTACGGATACATGCAATTTTTCATGTATGTCTTCTTAAATTTGGTCTTACTTACCAAATAATGAAAACTATGTATATATCGCTTACCATTGAGTCATAATATTTCTCTCCATTATCGTAAGTCTTAAGGTTATCCAAAAATGGTTCCTTGAAAGTCTTGAACATTTGATGAATCATAGCACGCGCCATTTCGTTTTCCATATCAGGCGATAACATATCTGGATATGAACCCTTAACTGCTACACGACAAGCTGAAGCAGCATGGAATTGAGCCATTTTACATAAAACACTTAGAGTATGTTCCATATTTAAGCACTCCAAACGATTAGCATTTTTAAAACCACATAAACTCAAATCATCCATCAGGACATAGTGGATGTTGGCATCTTCGAGGTTCAGTCTGTGGGACTTGGGAGCAAACTTTATTTCAATGCCAACCTGGCGATACATTTCTTCCAATTCAGGTATAACTTCTGAATAGACAGTATTTTCTGTTATAAAGAAATTCATCGCTTGCATCATGTCTTGCATTTCCTTGCTGCTGTGGGATATCTTTAACATAAAGGATAAATCTTTGGTCGAGTCATTTTCAAACTCGGCTGTAATTTTAATTCTTAGCACAAGTGTGGCATAGTTTTCGCCAGCTACCAAGGCTGGAACAGCCTTAAAATCTACAATTTCTTTAATACTAGGGTGAGTGTTGAGCAACAGCTTTCTAAAGTTATCCTTATTGACCCAGTCTGGAATGCGAGGGTCTTGAATTACATTTTTCTCATTATTTACGTCAGTTCCAGTTGTAGAATTTTCTCGTGGTAAATTATTACTTTTTACTTCGTGTTTAACAGTTTCTGTGGCCTCAGTGGTACTCGGCAGAAGTACTTTGGTCCCTTGTATAGTCTTTTTGTAATAAAATCTTTTTTTGAGACAACCGGAGCTATATCGTAGCTATTACGACTATTTTTCGAATTACGCAGACCCATGAAAAATAACGTATCTATTTAGATTTTCAACTAAAATTCAAACAATTATAAACTATTTTTATATGCACTTCAAAATATGAATTGTTTTTATTTAATTATAGCCCCTAGAAGATAAAGATGGGTTCCTTTAAAATCCGTTCGCAATTTATATACAATACAGGAAGCTTCAAAAGTTCATCACAGCTACGTCTTACAACGATTTTAAAATATGAAACAACAAAAAAAAAAAATGAAAAATTACTTTTGGGTTACCGTATTTAAAGGTTAAAAACGTACCTTTCTAATTATGTTCCAAAATCTGTCCGTCTTTTAACACCCTTTACCACAGGTGGAAAGGGTATATACGAGTATAAGTTTGTCATTCCGTGTGTAATTTCTACAATATTCATTTCTGACCCTATAAAATATATATATTCTGGAACCTTATAAATAGAGAAGTTGATTAAGCGATGTCCATCTGTCCGTGTTCGGGTAGTAATGTCATTGGCCAAGCCAGTAGAAGAGATACAAAAAATATAAGCACACCAATCTGTCAAGCAGTTTCGAAAATTTTCGAATTTGGAGGCTGCGGGCCAAAAAAGACGCCCACCTATATTTTTTCACATTTTTTTAAATTTTTTTCGGCTTTACTGATTGTCTTTTGCTTTTTTTGTCAAATAAATATTAGACCGCCACAGGTAGTTTGCAAGAAGTGCATGCAGATCTCGGGGGATCAATATCCCCTTGCGAGGGGCGATTTTTATTTGTTTTTAGGTTGGTAGGGTTTTTCTGCTTTGATTTCTATTAAAGACCTTTATAGAAAGCAATACACATACCTCTATGTCAATGGACCCACAGGGTACCCACTGGTAAATAGGAGCAATTAAAAAAGCACATAGGGGGTCAAAATGAGGAAATTTTTTTCAAAGATTTTTTTTTGCTTATTTCAGACCATTCTAACTCAATATAGACCTTCCTGGTCCTAAATTAAAAAAAAATTCAATTAAATTTAAAAAAAAATTTTTAATAATAAACAATTATTGTAATTTTTGACCTTTTGAATAATTTTATAATTAAGTTTTAACGCTCTAGGTCTTTTTTTATAAAAATATTTTAATTTATTTTTATATTCGATATTTCGCTACTCCATTGGGTAGCATCGTCAGGAATTAAAAAAGTTTTATAATATTTAATTGAACGAAAATATTAAAATGATTGAAAAAACTTTTCGTCAATCAAATTTAAAAAATTTAAAAAACTAACATTTCAAAACATTCAAAAACAAAATTTTCAAAATCAAATAAAATGTTACTACGAATGATAAAAACATTTTTAAACCTATTCATATTTACATAAAATTTCTTATATTAAAAAATGTTTAAACAGTTTTTTAAAAAACCAAAATAATTTCACATTTATACATTTTTTTCGATAATTGCAATATTTCTGTGAAAATGAAAATCATGACTGTAACATAAACTATTTTTGTTATTAAAAATATATGTATGTACATATGTATGTATCAGACATGGGGGGATTCAATTACATTTAAATTACAATTACAGGTTATGTGTAATTGAAAATTTCCATTTACTAATTACAAGTAATTGTAATTGAAATCACGGACTAAATCAATTACAATTACTTGTAATTTCAATTACAATTACTTGTAATTTCAATTACAATTACTTGTAATTAGTACAATTACTTGTAATTAGTAATTGGAAATTGTCATTTACATATGCAACTTTTGTCGCTGCAATCTTTCTCGTTTCTTCTTTAATATTGCATTTGTGTTTATATCGTGCAATTTTTATTGCAGCAATTTTTTTTAGACCTTTTGGACTTCAAAATTAAAACTACGAATGACAAAACGAATTTAAGAGCACATGTATATACAGGGTGGGCCAAAAGAAACCAAGGGCTCTCCAAAAATTTGTCTTAAAAGTGCCATTGTGTCTCGGGCAGTATGGGCAGTGGCTCCGTTATGCTGAAACCACATACCAGGTCTGTTTTCAAGAGCAGGACGTAAAAAATTTTCTATCATAAACCGATACCGCTCTCCATTTACGGTTACAGCACTTCCATCTTCATTCTCGAAGAAGTAGGGCCCAATGACATTTTCAGATGTGATCCCACACCATACTGTACACCTGATGGGGTGCAATTGGCGTTGATGAATGGCTCTTGGATTTTCAGAACCCCAGAACCTACAGTTCTGCTTATTAACAAAGCCATTCAAATGAAAATGAGCTTCATCACTCATAATCAAATTTTCAATAATGTCGGCGATATGCTCTTTGCGTTAAAATAATTGATCTCTGGTTTAAATAATACAATTCCAAGTGTTGTCTATATAATCTGAAAGAAAAAATAAAAAAAAGTTAATAAACAAAAAAGTTATTAAACTTTTACACCCTTTGGTTTCTTTTGGCCCACCCTGTATGTATCCTTTTTAATTCCCCTCTCCCCTTTCACCAACTAATGAAGAATTGCACCAACAAATAGTACATAATGTAATTTGGCACTACCTTCTTCAATACCGGTATAACTTTTAAGTTTTTGTTTTATGCACTTTTCAGAATATTAAAAATTCCCTTTTTAAAACTATTTTTTAAAAAAATTATTTTAAAATTCTATCAAACAGCTATTTTCTTCAAAATTATCTGCAACTGTTTTGATATTTTGTAATATTTTCATCACAATGATATAAGTTTAACAAAATGCAAAATAAATTGAGCACTAGGAAATAAATCAATTTAAAATTAAGTAAGATTTTTACTAAAAACTATCTTATAATCGGATTTTCAAAATTCCCTCTTATTTATTAATCATAAAAAAAGATTTATGAAATTAAAAAAAAAAAAACAAAAAATAACCGCCCCCGGGTGGGCTCGAACCACCAACCTTTCGGTTAACAGCCGAACGCGCTAGCCAATTGCGCCACGGAGGCGTTCGAGATGGTGTTTGCCAACAATGGTTTTGAGAACATGAACAAAACAAAAATAAAGGTTTAAATTAAACAAGGTGGTGAGTTTGTGGAAGTTATACACCATTTGTGAATAGCAGGTAAACAATAACAAAAACAACAGCTTGTCTTTAGTACAAACATACTTACATATTTACATCATCGCAAATGTAACAAAATTTAATATAAAGTTTTTGATGAAATTTTGTGCAGATTTTGCAAAAAATTTCAATTAATTTGTCATATTAGGTGACAAGATTAGTTGAATTGATTTACTTGTTCGTTTGACAAAGGGGTTGTTCAATAAAAAGAATGCATTATTCTGATTACTTTTATGTGCAAGGAGGGTGTACATTTTCTGCAGTATTTAGTTCAAAATTAGGGCGTTAAACCGTTATATCATAATAATAAATCATGGAAAGTTAATTTGATTTGATATGCGAATACATTTAATAGGAAACAAATGTTACAGTTTACCAAGATTTTTTATGGGTATTTTTTTCTAATATCTAAGTAATTTAGAAATAAAATTTATATTTTTCTATATCTACAAATTTTCTTTGAAAAGAAAAAAAAAAAAAAAAAAAAAAAAATAAACATACATACCTACATAAATGTATTCTCACGGATATCATCAGATTCACAGGTACATACATTTATATATACAAGCGTTAGTGTACGTAAGAGAAAACCTTAGTCCTTTTAAAAAAGGCTAACAGCCCGTTCAGGATGCCACGAAATTAAGTAATTTAGAGCTGAAATTACGTTCGAAATTTAAAGTGTTCATACTGGGCTTTTTGAAATTTAGTTAGAATTGTATAATTTAATTCTTTTGCAAAAAACTTTCGCACAACACTTTCGTATTAATTAAAAATATACACGAATATTAAAAACAACACTACAACAAAATTAAGGTACATATACATACATATATGTATTTTCATTACTTCTTCTTTTTTCTGGATTGTTGCTCATACAGAGCAACAATGTTGGTGCCAAATGGTAAATAGCTGCCGTAAACACTAGGTTCTTATGTGCAGCTTTTGGTGATATCCAGAAACGACGCACTGTGGTCAATATTTTGAGATAGCGGCCAAAACTCCTTTTGGTTTTTGTTCTCCGATTTTAAAGTTATTAGACTCATATGAAAGTAGACAGTAGTAAACCTCGGGAGCCAAAAAATTAGAACTCTATTTCAACTATTTCACTGAGAACAAGGTGGTCCAAAATGGGCTTTTTCAGAATTTAGTAAATTTATGATATTTCTAGTTAATTTTTAAATACAAAATAAATTTTGTGTTGTAAGTTAACTTATTTCCTATTACTGGTAAAAAATTGAAGCTCTACTGTTTTCAGAACAATTTAATGTGCTGTTTATGTAACCCAATTGAACAAAACGTCTAGAAATTTTATATAGGAAAAAATCAAAAACTTGAGTACTTTTCATACAAATTTCCTAAACGAATTGTTCAATTGGGTTACATAAACAGCACATAAGTATTTTTTTTAAAAAAGGTAAAATTTCTTGGAAATTTCCTACTTCATAGAGCACAACTCCTGTGAGTCAAGCTTTGTCAAAACACAAATTTACTATTTTGTAGTCCTAACTCTCCCCTACATTCCTACATATACATGTCCATGCATTGGGACTGCACTTTTTGAGCTACAGAAATTTTTCTGACCCAAGGTAAGATATTCGGTACAAATGCACGTCATATTTTTTGAGAAGTTATTTGTATGTGAAAGTGGCTATTATGCATATATTTTGATGACATTTTGTACAAGAGTTCTTATTGACCAAAAAAATAATTCTGTTGAAATTAGGAGAAGTTGGCCCATATATGGACCTAGTCCACTTAGAAGGGTGTATCAAAATTTTGACAAAAAAGACAATAGAACTCACAAATTATGTGGTATCTGGCAATTCATTTGGAAAAGGCAAAAAATGATTTTATTGCCATCTAATATTACATAACTTAAATACCTGAAAATTGCAAATAAATTTAAAACCAAAGGAAATAACTGATAAAACCAAGTACCTGTTATATTATGTTTCAAAGAGGTAAAAAAGATCATGTTGAAACTTCGAGCAATAGTATATTAATCCATGCATTCATTTTTTTCTTCATTATTGTTTAAACAATGGGTAAATTCAGTTATAGTGTTCTATATATATATTTTGAACGGAAAGATGAAAACGACATTATTTTACATATAATGAATAATCCATTCTTCAAAATATGCGACATACAAGAAATTAAAATTCATAACTTTAAAATAAAAAACTTTTTAAATACTTTAAGAAAACGGTACAATCAATGTTCCAGAAACAAGAAATTGTTTTACTCACGCAACCAAGAATGGCTAATAAATAAACTTATTTTTAAAAAGCCATCAGTAACTACCACGGAAACTGGAAAAGGTGGTCGACCAGCAAAGCCAATTGATAATTGTAGTGAGAGATCACGAAGACGCAAGCTTAAACATATCAATGAAGAAGTTTCTTGTAGCATCATAAAGGATTCATTTCTGCATCAAATTCAACCATCGAAAACTAAAAAGAGTAAAATTGCTATTATTAAAAAAATAGTGGAAGCAAGCCCCAGACGCACAAAAAGGATTTTAGAAAGTATGCCGACACCAACTGAAGAAAATAAATTTACTCCAGAAGAAGCATTTGCACTATTTTTGGATTTGAAAATGACTAAAACCCAATATACAGAATTGCGGAAGCGAACCAATGAAAAAAATTGTAGAATTTTTCCATCATATCGAGATATAGTTTCTGCCAAAAAAGATTGCTTACCTTCACCAACTGCTATTAGTGTAACTTCAAGTTCAGCAGAAATAAAATTGCAGGATCTTCTTGAACACACTGCAGAACGTTTATTAAAGACATTTGATGCTGACTATTTAAAGAAGTTTAAAAATTGCACTTGAAGACCGAGCAACAAGGACGGCCTGATTGAGCTTAAACGATAATGACAATGACGCGGGCACGTGTTCATCACTCCAAAGCTACTTTACGACTCCTTTTCATTATTTCATTTGGCTTTTAAGTCTTTTCTGAAAAAAGCTCAATTTCAAGTTTGTAAATATGGTCATGGTTGCAATAAAAGTAGTTTTTTTGTCCATCGTAATTTCAAGTTAATTTCGACGAAATTAAGTAGAATGAGTTAATTTGGGCAATGGTAAAATGTTTGCGAAATTACGTAATTTTAAGTGGATTTCGGGCGAAATCACGAAATGACTTAATTTCGTGGCAGCCTGAATGGGATATAAACAGGCTATAAGAAAGCTAAACAGTTTTTAGGCTAAAAAAACTTACGATTTCAAATTCGAATTTATTACTTTTTGTTAACTTCACATAGGAAAACTAGCTTAAAATAATGAAATATATTCAATCACTTTATATATTAAAATCAATAAATGTTAACATCTTAGACGAAAATATACTTTATTTTAAACCAAAGTATATTATTCATATTTCTTGAAAATGAAAATCGAAGAAGATGATACTTGCAGACTGGGTCTGGAAGAGGCTGAGACGCTAGCGCACATTGTATGCGAATTTCCTGCTCTGGCTAGCATATGGCTCAGGACCACGGACAGAAACTTGTTAAATCTGAATGCAATACTAGAGACTTTGTGATAAGAAAGAAGGCCAACAGTTTAAAATCACTAAAGTCAAAAGTGAAAGCTGATGGTTGTTGTTCTTGTCAGAAATGTTTTTACTATCGCAAAAATTATTTTTGAGAACAGCACAGTTAAAATTTCGAATTTAGTACTTGTTGTAAACTCCACATAGGAAAATAGGTATTCAATCATTTATATATAGAAAATATATAGAAATTAATAAGTCATAGGCACCTTGGGCGTTCAATAATTGCTTTTAATGTAGAACAGATCACCCCAAAGAAGTTCATTTTTTTCCACCCCGCCAAGAGTATCACTATTAAGCACAAAAACCTTAAAAAACCTACCCAAAATTGCTCAACCAAGTGGGGTCATCACATTTTGGGCCGTTATTTTACATAAGCTAAAATTGAGGTTGACCTCCCGCGCCGCAGGAAAGGTCATGAAGCAATTCATTTTCAATAGTTTCTCAAAGGGCAGATTCTAACAAATGGAATTTGTTCTACACTTTTTTAAGTAATTGATCATATGGTAAACTCTGATATTTTTAATTTTTTGGAGTCCGACATTTTATATACTAAGCGACTATTTATTCGAAACTTTTTAATTATAACAATTACATGTTATTAACTTGCATATCTTTTCTTAAATTATAATCTTCGTTTAATAGCATGAATGTAACCATAATCCACCTGATAATGCCATCTTGGATTTTTTATTTAGCTTAAGACTGTTTTTTAACACTTAATCTATTTATCTACCGCAGAAAAAAAACTTTATTGGGCATAACTAAAAAATTAGCCGTGAGAAAAAAATCACCTGTCTTCCATACATCCCTCCTCCTCTTACATCATTCAGAAAACCTTAATATCAAAACTATACTGACAACGTTAACAAAGCGTTAAATTATAATTATTTTTTTTTATAAAAATTGTAAACAATAACGAAAGTGGTGATCTACATAGATGGTTTAGTTATAAGTATGGTATTTATATCAAAATAAGTAAACGAGGGTGAAGAGAAGGAATGGGAATGAGTCAGGGATGGGAAAATCAGTACTAATTATTTTTAAGAAAAAAAAAAAAAAGGAATGGTACTATTACTATTACAGTGCAAGCAAGTTTTTAACCCAAACGTCTAGAGTTTTAGTAATTTTTACTACCAGATGGTTTTGAATTTTTTTTTTAAATATTCCTTTCGTCCCCAATTTTAAAGCTTAGAAACTTGAAACACATATTGTCAACTGACAGTAAAATTATCGAGAGCCCGTTTTATTAATAAAGTCAAATAGACTGTTTATACAAATATGTCAACTATTTATTTGATTATATATTTGATTTACACCATACTTACGATCATCAAAATGGAAACATACTAACGGTAGCAAAATTTAGCTCTGTATATGTGACCGTGCACAGAGAAAGTAAGTAGGTTGACCGATTTTTTTTAGATTTTAATTTCAGTTTAATTCACTAGATAATGGAATGGGAGTGTTCTTGGACCCTGCCGAAGTCAAATTCGAAAATTTGGTTTTTCTACGTGTAAGTCGAGTACAGAAAAAAATCATACAAAATTTTAAAAACTTTGAAGTCTTCAGTGAAACATTTTCAAGGGTTAACCAATCGAATTGAAGTTGTCTCAGATTCGCGAATGTTTATTTTAAGTAACGGAAAATATGAAAAATTAGTCATAATAGGTAATTTCAGAGTCGTAAGAGATGTGTTAACAGCGTTTACACTCGTAAAAAATATTAAAGGGTAAACTTCAAACGGCTCTACTGTAAGTATTTACTTTTTTACCCTTAGGTCACTTTCTTTTTACACGACGCATATTTCGTATAAAAAATATTAAAAAAATAACTTTGAAATAAACTAGTAGACATTCGAAACTAGCGTATACGCTGTTAATGTAAATAAAAAGGTTTCTATTATTCTATTTTAGGACCAATACAGTATATTCACCAGTGTGGCCATTTTGGTCAATTTATCCGCGACTTTTTCATTTAGCAGTTAGGATTTTTTAATTACTTATTTAGCATTTCGACTAATGTTCCTCTTGGAAATGAGATATTTTTGCGGAGAAAAGTATCCTATATTTTAACCAAGGTACCTTCTCCAGTTTTTACGTGATGCGAGAGACACAAATTCCAAAAATTGCTGTTTTCCATTTCGATTACTAACTGCAACAAAATTTTGAAAAATATATTTCAAATACAGAAATGGTCCTGTTACAGTTTTATGATATATAATCAAATTGCATACTCTCTAGGGTTTAAGTCAGGTTTTTGGTCATTAATGAACAAAAAAAGAAAAAAAAGCCTTCAGAAACAAATAAGAGCCGTTCAAAGTACAGTTTTAAGGTAAACATTGAATTGCACAGTTAAAAAACAACAAACGCTTCATTGTGGTTTGAAAGTTTGTATAAATAAGATATTTGTCCTATTATAACAAACGACTTATTAAGTCTTATTATTTTTAGGATCATTTTTTACCACTTATTGTCTCGAAATATGTATTATAAAGCAATTTTATGAAAAATACTTTATAATGGATAAATTCATTAAAAATATAAATTATAATTTTTAGCATTTTGGAATCTCTTTTGGCATTATTTTAAACCACATTTAGCTGCAAAATGATTTTAGGCGCGGCCACACTCGCAGGTCTCTTATAATCAAGAACCCCCAACCAAAGAATTTATTATCACTTATTTTTTAACTTAATTATATTTATGAATGAACGTGTGACTCATTGAATATAAATAAATTTATGTGTATAATTTTCTTTGTGTGAGTCTTGTTAAGATTTTGAGACACTCAGAGGTTTGCCTACACTGAACTAAATTTCGTAGGTTTGTTAACCTTGAAAAAAATTAGTTGAACCGTAACGACAAAAATAGTTAGATAGATCAACTTAATATACGATTTATTCATACAAACTAATTTTATTTAAATTAACAGAATTTCTTTTGTTCAAAACATATTTCAATAAACCAGTAAAAAAACTTTTAATAAAATTTTTTTAAGAAATAATAGTTAAAAAAATAATAGTTAAAACAGTAGTAATACATTCTAAGAAAAACAATTTATAAAGTCAATTAAATTTACATCCCTAGAACAAGTTAATGTAAATAATTTATGTGTTTATTACATATAATTTTCGTTTTAATTAAAGGTATGTCGAACTGAAAAATTTTAATTTACACATAAAAATTAAAAAGCGCTGTAAAATTAAAGAAATTTCGTTAAATTTAGCTTTAGAAAAAATATTTGAGTTGAAATATAAAATAGGAAATTTTTTCAATTTATATTTTTTATTTTAAACATTTCATATCAAATTCCCGTAACAAGAACAGAAAGCCTTATTCTTTATTCTACCTAAAAAGAAATAAAGATAGAAACACATTAATGTTATGCAACTTTATTATCAGATTATGTTGAAGATTTTATCTTCTTTATAAGAAATTTATCTTTATTATAAAAATCTTATAAAGAAAAAATTTAATAAAAAAATTAACTAATGCTATTATTTAGTTTATCTTGTTTTTTTTTTTTAATAATATTTACACACTATTAAATAACTAAAGGTTATAATTTATATAAAAATATTTCTCAACTACTATTAGTAGTCAGAGAGAATAAAAGAACTTAAGTCTAACTTTAAAAATTCATTTATATGAAAATAATCATGTTGCAGAAATTTCTTTAATATAACGAATTTAATAAATTTTTTTTACGAAAATCGTCTGTAGATTTGACTAAAAAGTTTATTAGTTGTATAATAACCTACTTTTCTTCAATTCGAAACTCCATTTTACAGTATTTAGGTGCACTTGAGGTTCTGTGTATAATCTAAATGGGGCTTATTCCGTTTTTTATGTATTTAGGTTTTAGCGCAAAGTGATTTCCAGATCACGAAGAGATGCTATAGACATAATATCTCGCATTAACTTTCTTGCATCGGAGAGATAGTTTAAGGCCCATTTTTATAACTTGCCTTTAAAGTACGTTTTAGTTAAATTTCACTTCTACTTAAGTCAGCGATAAAGTGAACAATAACTATTTTTCGTTATTACAACTTCCTTGTAAAATAAAATTAATCTTTTTGATAATATGGCAGTACAATAATAAACACCGACTACTTTTGACAAAATAAATTGGTTATTAAAAACGTAGTGGCAACGCCATAGCTTCCATTTATTTGTTTACTTTTAACAAACCACAAATTAGTTATCTGTGCAACAAAAAACCGAAAAGATTTTATATATAACAAAGGAGATCTGTTTTCCATTTTTATTTTTCAAATGAAAAATTAAATTAAAATGAATTTATTTTTCTTCATAGATTAGAAAATACGGCAACTTTATAGATGACGAAACATGTCAACTTCAAACTCTTATATCTAATGTTATAAGTTAAAGGCAAGATGTTCTTCCCTTTAGTTTATCAGGGAAGATAGCTTAATGTATACCCATAATAACGAAAAACTACTTACCCTGATAAAATCCTAACTTTAGCTAATGGCAAGTTATAATAATGGGCCTAAATGTTTGGAGAATTCTTCCATAATACTAATAACATTAAAAAAGCTGCAAAGGAATTTGAGGGGAATGCAGTACCAATATCAAGTATTGGTTTAGCAGTTTTAAGCGAAAATAATTTTATAGTTTTTAAATTTTTTATTTTATGGTTTTTAAATTTTTAAATTATCTTTCCAAAATAACACATTAGAACAAAATAATCTATAAAAATAATTAACAGAAAACGATGTTATGGCATTTCTTCGCATAACATTTTCACACGTCGTCAGCGTCCTTGCATATTTTGTTCGATTTTGCGTTGAAAGCAATCCACACCAAATACCCTTACTTTTTTAGTGCTTCAGTTATGGTTTATGTATTTACTTTATATAAAGTTTCTCATCCCTACTAAAATAAGTAAATACATAAACCATAACTGAAGCACTAACCGATATGCACAGTTTAAGCACATCGGTTAGTGCTTCAGTTATGGTTTATGTATTTACTAAATCATCCTTACTAAAATAACTGCGTGCTTTCACTGCTTTTTCTTTTATTAAAAATGTGTAAAGTATGTATGTCATGAATTAGAGGATTTTTTGATATTAATTTTTTTCAGAAATAAAATTTTTAATTCCAGAAAAATATTACTAATCTACTCTTCATATCTCTCATATATAACTATAGACTTAATGTGATCATTATTAAATATATACAATTTTTATATCTCTTCTTTTGTATCTAAAATTTCAACATCCTATAAAGTCATTTAATAAACTTTTATTTCAGTTAGATGTTGAATTAAAATAATTCAATTATCCAAGCCTGACATGGGTATGTTTTTCAAATATGTACTATGTTCATAGCTGGAATTTCATTATGCCATTGAGTAGGTTTGATTTTTTTGTTTGTGTTTCTGTGTATGTTTAACAAGTGTTCTGAAGTCGGTTTTACTTCGTTAAGTCAGCAAACATATTTGTTGGTAATTTATACTTGACTAAATTGATTTAAATGAAAAAAAAACCAATTTATATACAAATGTAATTTCTTTACACTTTTAGTTACAATTTCATGCTTTAACGCGCTTTAAATACACACGTTTGCTAGGGTTGTTAATTCAACGAATAATGGACGATGGTTAACGATTATTTTATTATATTTGTGCTTACATTTAAAAGAAAATCTTCATATTTAAGAAATTTTTTCAATATAAGGAATTTAATAAAATAATATTTTTTTACTAAAATCGTTTGTAGATTTGACTAAAAAGTTTGTTGGCTATATAAAAACCTACATTTTTCCTATTCTACACCCCATTTTACAGTATTTATGTAAACTTTTAATTCAATGTAATTGTTACGAGTCTTTCCGTAAATTAAATCGAACGTAGATATCCTGCGCCTGGATGCAGGCGAACGTGATGATGGTCTCAGGCCAAACAGGGATCTCGAAGTGATGCGCAAGCGGTCCCGGGGTGGATATCATTCCCAACAGGTTTCGGTTTTTTAGTCGGTACTCCACATTATTGACAAGCCCCGAACATGCGTGTAGTGCGTAAATGCATTATACCTCCTTACCCAAAAAAAACACGTGTTCAATAGGGTGGCCATTAACCATATAGGTGAAAAAATTTTGGAATTTTGTAGCTCCGAACCCTCAAAATTGGTTAATCTATGCAGAAAATTAGATAGTCGAAGTTTTACCAAGATCGGAGTACGTTAACTACTTACTGGTCGGTTAAAGTTTCGAAAAGTAGGTTTTTTTTGCCTGTTTGGCGGCTTCTTTTGACCGTAACACCTGAACGACCAATACCCATCATACGATCTATGCATCAAATAAATGGTAATGGACCTCTGTTTAATTTCTTTAATAGTCAGTATGATCGTTACTTTAAGTCCAACTGAGATATTTGAGATTTTTTGGTATAGGGTTAAATTTTAAGGACCGATGTTGATTTTGAATAAAACACAAATTATTTATGAAATTATTGTCATTTCTTTTTAATTTGATAATATTGGTATGGTTCAATTATGTACGGAACAAAATTTCGGCCAAATGGCCGCCGCAACCTCGGCGGCTCACCTCCATTCGATGCTCCAAATTTTCGATGACGCTGAGGCATAATTGAGATTCTATGCCATTAATGTGTCGAATTATCTCATCCTTTAGTTCTTGAATTGTTGCTGGCTTATCGACGTACAACTTTTCTTCCAAATAACCCCAAAGAAAGAAATCCAACGGTGTCAAATCACATGAACTTGGCGGCCAATTGACATCGCCACCACGTGAGATAACACGGCCATTGAATGTGTCGCGCAAAACAGCCATTGTTTCGTAAGCTGTGTGGCAAGTGGCACCGTCCTGTTGAAACCACATATCGTCCACATCCATATTTTCCCATTCGGGGCATAAAAAGTTCGTTATCATCTCACGATAGCGAACACAATTCACAGTAACTGCCTCACCGGCATCATTTTGGAAAAAATACAGTTAATGGTGCCAGCCCATAAACCGCACCAAACAGTCACTCTATGTGGGTGCATTTAGTTTCTCGCCAATCATTCTTGAGTTATCATTCGCCCAAATGCGGGAATTCTGCTTATTGACGAATCCACTGAGGTGAAAATTGATCATCCACTGTTACCATTTCTTGTAACCGTTCTTTCTTGTGTATCTTTCCATGGTTCAAATTGAGTTAGTCTGAAATTGAGAAATGTCAAATTAAATGTAGAAAAAAACTTGTCGTTTATTTAACCACCCGATACAAAATGTGACCTAGTGCCTTTTAGAACACACTTCCATTTTGTTGTAGCGAACAATTTTAATGATTGAAAGCTCATTTCTCTGCAAATGATTCTTATTCTATTGAGCTCAAATAACTCAAATAACCTGTAACACCTCCAAAAGTAATACCTCAGTCAATCAATACTTGGAGTAATGGACTTAGTCAAATAGTAATGTTTCTTGTAATTTATTCTTGGATTTGTATTCAAGCTATCATAAAGTCTGATTTAATGTAGATATAGGTCGACCTTTGTACCTATTTGTTGTCCTTTTTTTATAGAAGGTTATTTGGTTATTATTAGACGAGTTTCTTGGTTCATGATAATAGGAGGACATGTTATGTAAAGGCGATTTCAAGTTCCTTTCTGATTCCAAGTGCCAAGGGTCTGTGGGATAGAGGGTTTAAGTAAACCGTTTCATAGCTGAAAGAATTCGAATTTTTTTCTTAATTTTAGTTAATTGCAAAGTAACCTGAAATAAGTGTCGATTAGTGTACAATACAGACGAACATAGAAAAATTTGGGTAATTTAAGTACTCGAGTACTTTTTTATTAAACACATTTAAAATTATACATCTCTAGTATTGTTTTGATTTCACCCTAACCACCACAAAATATTTCTCTAACCTCATTACAGACGTCCTTGCTGTCATAATTTCCAAACAAATTATAACAAAGAAAACACTTTCCTTTTGTTTTCCAACAAAAAGCCGAATGTTAATCCCAAAATATTGCATAAACACTTACGACTAAACTACATTCCCTTATCGAATTTTTTTTTACAGGGTAGTGGAAAATAAGGACCAAAAGTCAATATGTCGCAACATAATGAGATTTAACCAAACGAATACCACCCTTGTTAGTGTTACAATTTCTAAGATGCAACACTTGGTAAGCAATATGTTTCTGATTCTGTTTCTGCTTCTGTTTTTTTTTGAACAATCATATACGAGTAATACGGAAAGATTATTAGTAACACTTCATGCAAAATTAGCAATTGGTTGGGCAAGGAAGTTAAGGGTGGGTTGTTGCAGTCTGATGACATCGAATATAATAGTTGTGTTTGTGTTGCTGTAAATTGTTAAGAGGTTTCACGTGTCTGCTATTAGCACTTTATGGCAAAACACTGATTTATCTCTGAAGATTATTAAAAAATTATTAAATTTTGATAAGCAAATAGCATCTAGCCCATGTTAAGAGCAAGATACCACCTGCTGTTTAATTCCTGTACTCTTAGTTTTTTTTTTTAGAAAAGACCGATTTTATTCCAAATTCCCACACTGATTAAAACTTAGCAATGTTTAGGGAATAATGCTGAAGGAATTTTAATAAAATCATCCAAAATACAATCCATTGAATAATTTAAAATTTCAATATTTAAACAACTGGCGCTGCGCTAAGTATAAAACACACAATTACTATTATGTAGCGAAACTCTAAGAATATCTTTCGGCACTAATGATTGAATCAAATCGATCGAAATGTAACTATTTAAAACTGTCTCATTCGTCATTGAATAACACACTGTGTAATTTTTCAAGTCATGGCAAAATAACCATATACGGACACCACTACGTGATAAAAGACCAAAAAAAAAAAAGACCCCTGTCTCCCAGTTTTGCCCAAAGTCCTCCAGGTTTTTTTTATGGGCCCTCAAAGATGTGGGGCCTCGATGTCATTTTTGCAAAAAAAATGATCATTTACTAAAGCTCATATTTTGCAAACCGTTTGGAATTTTGATATACTCTCTAAGGCAAAGTAGCTCTTGTCATAAAGAACAAAAATTGTGAACATATAAAATCAAAAAAACTTCATCTTCAAGGTCAAAATCGCAAAAAACTTTAAAAAATTCAATTTATTTTACCTTTTTTCCCCTGTTCAGGTCCATAGGTAGCAAACCGTTCAAAATTCAAGGAAACTACAAAAATGAACCTAAGATCTCAATAAACAACTTTCTAGAACATATGAACTTCCTAGGAATGATTCTTAACACCGCACAGTGGCTGAAAATCGTTTTTCGTTGGCCAAAAGTAAATTTTTTTTTGTCACCGATTTTTAAAATTTTTACGTCATTTTGTAGTTAATATATCCAAATTAAGGTAGCCAAAAAATTATGTTAAAATATTGATAATTGTGGGCGTGCCATGCTGTCAAACTCAACTTTTTTTTAATTTCAGAAAAAGGTGTTTTTCTTTGGTTTTTTATCAAAATTAAATGGTTACTACTCGCAAGCTATCATCGATAATGGTCTGCGGTTTTTTTTATAATGTTGGTAGGATTATTGTCTTTAGTTGTTGTAAGTAGACACAGCTCTAGCGTTTAATATTAGGGGCGTTATGAAATATTTATGAAACTACTATATTTTCCTCAAATTTAAATTTTAGTGGAATAGAACTTCTAGGGAACAAAAGGGAACAAGAAACGTATACAACCACGAGAAAGGTGAAAGTGTCATCTTTAAGGCTATATATACTTTTGCACCCGCCACGAGCCGCCTGTAGAACACTTTTTTCATTTTAATGAAATTACTCGAAAAAAATTCATATACAATGGTGTATTAAATTTTCACTTTTTTGCCTAAAAGTTTATTTTTTTTAGTTTAGGCTACGTATAACTAAAAAAAATAAATATAATACCTTCGAAAGGGTTTAATGGCTTTGTTTTGATCAGCAAAAAATAAGTAATAAAATTATCACAATGGGCTCTACAGGAAGCATATGATCTCTTTCTAAATTTACCTGTTATCAAATGTTAGGGTCAACCAAAGTCATAAACAATTTTATAACAATAATTGCGACACTAAACCACTAAAGTTAAAAAACAACCCCATATTGACGCATGAGTGCAGTTTTGTTCAATTTAAGCGCTACCTGCTATGAAATTAAAGATCAGTGTGTGAAGAACATGTATCTAAAAATTTATAAAAGTACGGATTCGTTAAGGGATTACTCAGTAATAACTTAATCCTTTAAGTGTACGGATAAAACATAACAAACGCAAATAAAAATATTCAAAAGAAAATGGAGAGCTTCAGTTATAAAGAACTGGCCGAAGTGTATTTTAGAAACAAAAATAAAATTAAACTTAAATTCGTGTAGCACCGAAATGCAAGAGCAATTATATAATTGCACTAAAAAAACGCTACAAAGAAATTATGTACAGCAAACAAAAATTTTATATAAAAAGTGCAAAGTGGTTAGAAGATCAACTTACTGTCGCTGCAGAAACAGCAAGGCAAGATAAGGCTGGAAGACCACGCAAATCATTAGTGGACAATTGCAGCGATAGATCTAAGAGGCGGAAGCTTAAAGATATTACCGATGCCTTTGGTTCTACAAATATAAAAGAATCTTTCCTACATCAATTACGATCACAGAACCAATTTACAAAAGTGGATATCATTGAAAAAGTTGTTAAAGCTAGTCCACCGAGAACAAAACGGATTTTTAAAAGTATACCCACTCCGAATGATGCAATACAGTACACAAATGAGGAGGCATTAGCATTATTTCTGGATTTGAAATTAACAATATTAAATAATATTAAACTCAGACAGCGTGGAATTGAAAAAGGCTCAAATATATATCCAGCATATCATCACATAACCGCTGCTTAAATGGACTGTTTGCCATCAAAGGACACTATTACAATCACACCAATTTCGGCAGAGGTACAACTACAATCTCTACTTGATCACACAGCCGCACGCTTGCTGCAATCAATAACAGGAAATGAGTTGAAGAAATACGGAAACACAAAGTTAATTCTTTTTTGTAAATGGGGATGTGATGGTTCTTCGGGACAAAAACAATATAAACAAGCTGTATGTGAAAATATTTCTGACTCAGATATGTTCATGGTATCATTTGTACCATTGCGATTGAAAAAGATTTTGGAAGATTCAGAGCCTTCGACTAGTACAACGCAAACAATGGATATTTGGAAAAATGAGACACCATCTTCTACGAAATACTGCAGGCTAATCAAATTTCAATTCAAAAAAGAAACAAATGATGTTATTAATAAAGAAATTAGTGATATCAAGGCCCAAATTACAGCACTACAGCCATTACAATTACAGTTAGATGGGCAGCACATTGAAGTAAGCTACCAGTTAGTCCTGACAATGATAGATGGAAAAGTGGGTCAGGCTTTGACTAACACGAAGGCTGCATCCAGCTGCATTATATGCCAAGCAACATCAACCCAATTAAACCAAGTCCCAGCAAAATCATTAGATAATACCGATGCATATGAATTTGCATTATCACCACTACACGCAAGAATACGACTTATGGAACACATACTAAAAATCAGGTATGATTTGGATTTCGGGTCTTCAGGATCAATAAGAAACAACGTGACCAACAAAGAGTTAAGAAGTTCAAAAAAGAAACATGTTCAAGATGAATATCGCAAACGTGGACTGATTATAGATCAGCCAAAACAAGGGTCAGGCAATACAAATGATGGCAATACCGCAAGAAGATTCTTTTCAGATCCAGAAACAGCATCTGAAATAACAGGAGTGGATGAAATGAAGATCTATTTAATATATTATTGGCAACGTCAGATCCATTCATATCCAGTATTCGAAATCAATGGAAAGTGGACCATCGGGATTTAGATGAAGAAGCCAAAAAACTACTAAAGAACAGAAATAGCACAGAACAAAATATGGAATATTTGCAATTAATATTTAAGTCAAATGAATAAAAATTATATTTTCTTGTTGCTTAACCAAAAAAAAAAAATTTTTTTTTGGGTGGGGGGGGAGTGGGGGGGTGAGGTGAAGGTAGCGCAGAAGATCCGAGTACATTTTCCATTCGTCATGAAAGCTTAAAAATTAATTTTTTATGAAATCTAGGCTTAGGTAATACAATTTGTTAATTATTGACACTACTTTTCATATAATATGCTATATAAACGCCCACAAAAAGGGGGCGGGGTCCCAAAATAAATTTTATTGATTTTCTGGCTTTGACATAAAAATGTTTCATTTGCTTAACAAATTTACAAAAAAAACTTGTAAAATGTGTAGTTTTTCAGGGGTTGGTTTAGTTCTTCTTAGGGGAATTTTTTTCCCCCTGGTCCGATTTGGCCCATTTACGAACTAAGCCTGCCCTATCCTTTAAGATATATATGTACCAAATTTCAAGGGTCTAGCTCTCTTTTCGTTTAGACTGAATCGTGTTCATACAGACAGGCGAATGGACGGACGGCCGGATGGACAGACGGACGTATGGACAGACGGACATAGCTATATCGTCTTAGATTTTATCACTGATCAAGAATATATATACTTTTTTGGATCTTAGAAGAATATTTTACTATGTTACACACAGAATAAACCCATCTTTCACTCTGAAAGTTAAAAAATTAAAATGTTCAACTTTGACCTCGAATTCCTTAAAAAGTCCTTAATCAATTTTAATGTAATTAAAACTGAATCAAGCTGAGCTAAATATCTATCCATTAAAAAAAAATTATTTCAATATTTTGATCGGTTCAAAAGTTACAGAATTTTGGCCAACGAAAAACGATTTTCAGCCACTGTGCACCGTTTAGGTAGCCGCAAAAGTGAAAAATTTCCCGTTTTTTTTTATTTTATATGTTAACAATTTTTGTTCTTTATGACAAGAGCTACAACTTTGCCTCAGAGAGTATATCAAAATTCCAAACGGTTTAGAAAATATGAGCTTGAATAAGTGATCATTTTTTTGCAAAAATGACAACGAGGCCCCACATCTTTGAGGGCTCATAAAAAAAAACCTGGAGGACTTTGGGCAAAACTGGGAGACAGGGGTCTTTTGTTTTTGGTCTTTTATCACGTAGTGGTGTCCGTATATGGTTATTTTTTTCCGTGTTGCACTGTGTAATATATGTATATTGCAATTTTAAATTAGACAGCGAACTGCTAATCGAAGAATACCTTCTCCCTAGATTACGTTCAACAGGTAAAGAGGTATGGTAAATTAAAAGTGTTTTGTATCAAACTAATTAAGTGTAGAGTTTTGAACCTTTTACAAAAGCTAAAAATAAACGACAAACAATAAATCTCATGGCACAATGAATGATGAATCACCTCAAAAAATGAATTCTAAATTGGGGACAATGTAGGACGAAGAGGTTAAAAATTTAACTCTTAAACTAATTTAACTTATAATATTGATCTTTTAAAACCTTTAGCTTAGCAAAAATTAATTATATCTACTCATATAATAAAACAGTAATTCATTTCCTGCCTGACTGTTGGTCTGTCTTTCTGTTTGTGTTCGCATCACGTAAAACCTACTGGATGGATTTTAACAAAATTTTGTGAGGAGGTTCCTTTGTATTCTGATTCCTCTATAAAATCCTTTTTTTCGAAAAAATATCTTATTTGTGAAAGTGAAAGAAAACGCAGTGAAAGTACTCCGATTTTATTACCGATTTAAAGGTAATGCATTTTTTATTTTTGAAAGCGGGATATTTTAAACATGGTAACGCAACAGATGGCGCGGTTTTAATATAATGAGTAACTCATTTTCTTTACAATAATTTTTAGAATTTTCTTACTTCAGTAAAATTTAACCAAGATGTCGAAGTTTTACAAAACATCACAATTTTATAAAAAAAAAAACAAAATTGGAAAAATTTAAATTTATCCAAGAGTAGATTTTGTAAAAAAATTATTTTTTTTAATTAACATTTGAATAACATTTTATTAGACAAAAACTGATGACACCTTCTTTGAAGGGCCCAAACTGATTAAAGGGTTTTACTACTCTTTGATATTAGAATCTAACCTACTCTGTCACTTCCTTGTATTTTTTTCACTCTTGCACTGTGTATTTTGTAAAAAAAAAAATATTAAATTAAAGGTTATTTTTAGCTTACTTATAATAACGAAAAACTACTTATCTCTCCGACAAAATCTTACTTTAGCTATTGGCAATTTTTAATAATGTTCCTAAATAAAATAAATCCCAACGGAAGAATTACTTGCACTTCTTTAGAACGATCCAAGGATTTCTGCTCTAGGGTATTTAAAAAATCGGATTCGCTTACAAAATTTATTAGTCAATTATTTTTGAAAATTTTATTTCAAAAGAATATTATGGATAAATAAAAAGTCATCTTTTTATTTTATTTAATTTAAGAAAAATGTATAATAATGTAAAAAATTCGAAAGGATTTTTTCATATTAGGGAGAAAGTTATATACAGAAACTGAAAAAATAAAGGTTAACCAACATTTTTTTCTTTTTTGTATCATTAAAGCGAGAAAGTGGGCTTCAAAGTTCAAGTTTTTGTTTTGGTCAGTTTTGTTTTATTTCTAAGGGTACCTATCTTCTCTTTACAGTTTTCACGTCTAAAAGTTAAGGCCGGGGCATATAGAATCCCTCATACGTTATACTTTGACGTATTCAACTATTAAAGTACCGACGGAAGAGGTTGACACAATGAGCAGAAAGAAAGCATTTGAAAAACTTTGTTCTTAATCTTCAGTTGTTTAATTTTTGTAATTTATTTTATTTTTACTGCCACTCATCACAAAAATTGATAGCTATCAAATTGCTCAACGTACGTCAAAAGTAAAAGGTTGCCAAACTTTCGTACTTTGCGTTGACGGATACATACCGATTGCGACAACGGTCATAAAAAACCTGCATTTACTTTGAAAAAGATGACGTATAACATATGACGGATTCTATGTGCCCCGGCCTTATTTTTTTTAGAAATTCTACTCTTACCGCAAAACTTTTGCTGCAACAACAACTAATCGTAATATCAATTAACAGTAAAATTTAGATTTGCTTCTAATGGTATTCTAAGATAACGTCAGAAAAATAAGCATTTATTTTCATTATTTCTACGCTGACATTAGCAAGTGTATTAAATTTTGAATTTTAACAGAGGATAATAAAATAAACTAATTATAATAAAAAACTC
This sequence comes from Phasia obesa, assembly GCA_949628195.1. Taxonomy (NCBI): domain Eukaryota; kingdom Metazoa; phylum Arthropoda; class Insecta; order Diptera; family Tachinidae; genus Phasia; species Phasia obesa. The sequence goes on along the minus strand of OX451215.1, from coordinate 167,047,464 downwards.
GGTTATTAAACAAATAGTTAATAATTATATTAATTTTCAAAAAAAGGTATAACGCCACGCTTTATTGTAAATAATTTTCTTGAATAACTAAATTTATATTTATTTTTTAAAAGATGAAATCTTCGATTGAATAAAAAAAATACTCAAGAAGTATAGGTAAAATTAAAATCAGATTCGCATAGGCTTGAGATAAGCCGGTTTTTCTTTAAAAGTTTAAATTTTGCTTAGTTTATTAAGTTTTAAGTATAAGTATAAAATTTTTCAGCAATTTGGAAAATACCACTAGCGCAATAGTTGTATGAATATGATTTCCCCATAATAACTCAATCGGATTTTTGAAAATAAATATTCTGTGTTTCTTTCATAAAATAGTTATTTAATAAATTAAAAAAAAGAAATTAAGCATATTTAGATATAAATAATATTATATTTATAAGATTTTTAAATACAATAAATATATGAATTTTTGAGGTAAGGTTGAAGTTCGTTTAATTCTTTCTGAGTTGAAAGAATACTTTTTTCAAATTATTTCAATAATAAATATTTCGAACAAAAGACTTAAATATTCAATATAACAAATATATTTATATATATTTGCTAGTGCGCTCAAAGCAAAGGTAATTATTAATACTATGAAATATTACTCATATACATATTTAAAAATATTTTAATTTTTAATACATATTAGATGCTGAAGATTACATTCTTACAACATTACTTGCTGGAGTTTTATTGTCATCAGCTCATTTTATAGACGAAGGTGGTAAATTAAACAAGAAAATAACAATTATCGACGCACAGGAAAGTTTTGTTCTACGCCTCACATCCATTAATAACTATGAAGTTGAAATCGCGGAACGTATAAGCAAGTACTATTCTATTGGGCTTACAATTCAACCATTTATAATTGTTGAGGGACCTTCTGATAGCACAGTTAAGTCATGTTTTGTTTATTTTGAAAAAACACTTTTTAAATTTAATTCGTTGATTGAAAGTTTGGATATATGCTTCAAAATTTTTCAAGTATTTTCACTTAAATATCCTCAGTCGTGTGCAGCATCTTGGGTGTTCATACAAAAATATTTTTTATCGTCAAAAATTACATCCCTTCTAGCTTTTATGAGTAGTCAGTCAAAACAACAATAAGAATGTATATGTGTTTCAAATGCTTAAATGACTTCACAGAAGTGGAGTTATTAGTAAGGCATCTTAATTCTGATCACTTTTTTTCTGGAAAATTAAATAAACTTATTTGTTTGCAAAATGAATGTAATCAGGCCTTTTAAAACTATACATCTTTTAAAAAACATTTAATAAACCAACATTCAAGAAACAGTTCAATAAATCAAAAACATATTTCTCACGAAAAATTAAACCCGCCTTTGTCTTCTTTTTCAACGCCTTTACTTCATTCAAATGACTTTACACAATCTACTTTATTTTATTATAAAACATGGCTTCAAAATAAGATATTTTCGGCATAACTAAACACTTAAAGAATAAACTTCTGAAAATATTATTAAGTTTACACGCTAAAAATTCGATGACAAGAAAACAAGTAAGTGACATCCAGAGAATTATGTCTTCCTTATTATCTGATACATCTTTCGCTATTATGAGCGAATTAGACACCCATAGAGAATGTGATGTTAAAAGAGATGTTGAATTGCTTCTTAATTTAATTAAAGAACCCTTTTCGCATCAGAATATAAACTTTTAAAATATTTGAAAGACATAAATTAAAATTAAATTAAATTAAAAACATTGTAATTAAAAAAATAATAGCTGAAAAGACTATTTCCGGCAATCCTACTTTAGACTCCAAAACTATTGATATTTTTATCAAACCACTGCAATTTTAATTAAAAAAATTTTTTAAATTGGACATGACTTTAGAATGTACACAAAAAGCATTTAAAAATGCAGATTTGATAAACTCTGCAAGCGGGGAAATCTTTAAAAATAAAAAAAAAAATTTAAACTGATTTGGTTATTCCATACACACTTGTTTTTGACGATTTTCAAATTAACAATGCACTTGGAAGTCATACTTTTTCAATTTGCGGATGTTACTTCAATTTTCCTACTGTGCCTTCATATTTATTATCAAAATTAGACTATAAATTTCATGGTGCTTTTATATCTTCTAAAAATTTAAAATGCTATGGAAATGAAAAATGTTTTTATCATTTAATAGAAGAACTCAAACTATTAGATGAAAAAGGTATTGTAATTGTTACTCGAAATTCAATACGAAGAGTTTTTTTCGTTTTAGGTGTGATAGTTGGATATAATTTGGGAAAGAATAGTATTTTAGGTTTTTTTCAATATTTTAATTTAAAGAGGTACTGTCGGATTTGTACAAGAACAAAAGATAACATGAAGTCCGATATTTGTGAAAATCAAAATAATCTAAGAGATACAAGAAATTATCGCAACGATTTATTAAAAAGAAATCTCCAAGAAACCGGTATAAAAACTCAATGTGTTTTCAACAACATAAAAAGTTTTAATGTTACAGACAACTTTTGTTTTGACATAATGCACGATTTATTTAAAGGGATATGTATTTATGATGTCTGCAATGTTTTGCAAGGATTAATTGATGATGAAATAATAAGTATAGCTGTAATAAATTCTAGGAAACAATATTTTCCGTTTGGTGATATAGAAATTGGAAATAGTTCGCATATTTTTAATATAGCTAGAATAAGATCATATGATTTAAAAATGACAGCTATAGAAGCTTGGCGTTTTACACATTTTTTGCCGTTAATGATAGGAGATATGGTTCCAGTTTCAAATAAACACTGGCAGGTTTTAGTCATATTGCTGCAAATTATTGACTTTGTTTTAAAATCAAAATATAATGCTAAAAATTTGAATATATTTGATAGCCTGATACAAAAACACCATAAACTATATATCAAACTTTATGGTTCATTGAAGCAAAAGCATCATTTAAAATACCAAAAATTATTTAGCAAATGTTACATCTAGAATTAACCCTTCTTCTTTGGCCATTAAATCAGGTATAAAGCTTGCACAATTTTGAAGAACATCCAATCTTAGACTTAACGAAAGATAGCTACTTTTCAAAAATTGTAAATACCAAAAACCATAAAAAGAGCGGCAAACTGGCTTAAGTATCACAGGGTATATGGTAAGGATATCCAGTTTCGTACCGATAGCAAAACTGCGATACACTCCTTATCGGGCGTTTATACAACATCCAGTTTGGTTCGTGAATGCCGGACATCTCTAGATGAGATGGCGAGACATTCCAACCTGGAACTCTTTTGGGTGCCGGGGCATGCGGGAATGCCCGGAAATGAAACTGCGGACGAACTGGCTAGATCTGGAACCTACCTTAGGGACCGGGAGATAGATCAACTAGTTGGCGTTCCGCTAAATTGCTGTAAAGATAATTTTCAGCAACTACTGAGGGCTTCGCAAACCAGATGGTCGAACGAGCCCACCTGTATGATCTCGAGGCTTTTATGGCCTCAGTATGATTGCAAACGTACTGCAACCCTACTGAGAACCCCTCGAGGACAAATTGGCACACTAGTGGCTGTGCTGACAGGGCACTTCACTATAGGTGCACATGCTAGGAGATTAAATCTGAGACGGTGAAGCACCTCCTCTGTCACTGTCCGGCCCTATCTACGGAAAGGGCGGCGCTGCTTGGCAACCCGATACTACAAGACCTTGCAGACTTATCGGGTTACGATTTTAACAGGATAAATTCATTTATCCGGCTTTCTGGATGGTTTTTGCACCAATCCTAAAGTGTGGATCAGCAGGTATCTTCCTGCTCATCCCTCTTTCGGGCGTCACAACGGGACCAAAGGGACCCAAGTGTGTCCGTTTTCCCTCTACACGGAGCCGGCGACCCGTGCAACCTAACCTAACCTAACAATATTGATTTTACAAAAGTAAAATCCCTAAAAGAAGTAATTTACAAAGGTACTACATATAAAATTGATTATTATATAGTCTCACAAAAACCCCTTTTTAAGGCATATAAAATTTTTCTTTTTCTTCACCAAAATAGTTCTTTAAATGTGTTTTCCAATAATTTTAAAAAATTTTTGCCCTCATTTTCAATCTTATGAAATTATTAAACAAATTGATGAAATTTATACATTTAACATAGAATATTTTGATACTTATCCAATGCATTCACATACCATTACCTTCAGAAATGTTAATATGAATTATTTTTTGTTTTATAATACAATTTTTAAGCAAATATAAAAAATGTGTTGTTAGATAAAGGAATGTTTTTTGATAAGTAAGTATAAATTTAACAGACAAATAATAGCAAATGGACCACTGTACTACTATAGAAGCAGTGGTAAATCAAATTATTTTAAAAATGCGCAAATTCCAAATAAGATTGTGCCACTTTGATATAAAAATGTTTAACTTCAATTTAAAAATGTTTATATTTTGAAGTAACATAAAATATTTTTAACTTAATGTTGACCATTTTCAATTTAAAAACCCTTTAAATCCATGTTGTTCCAACTTTGATATCAGACGTAAGTTGTTTTTATGTTGAACGTTGTCGGTTTTTTAGTTTTCCACCTTGGTTGTTTTTCATAGCTGTTTTTTGTTGATTCAAGGTGGTTTTTGTTGATTTTAAGTTGTTTTTTCTCTGGGTGTACTTATATATCAATTTCAGTTAATTAAGAGTCGGTTAAAAACCACCAAATTTAAAAAAGCTTTCCTTCAACCGTATTAGGAATAAGAGAGAATAAAAGAACTTAAGCCTTACTTAATAATTTTTTATATTTGGATTGTAGTGGTAATCGTTTGTCACAGACCTATATCTTTTGAACCGTAATAGTAAAGGACATTTCACACTATAATACAAGTATTAATACTTTTGAGTAAAATGCAACTCTGATCAATTGTTGTTTGTAATTTTTCAAAAAACTATAACAACTCATCATGTCAGGGTGAAAAGCCTATTAGACATATGGCCGCTAATAAGAAAATGTTAATATAATACTGATACTAATTTAAAACTGTTGTTGTTTAATATTTATTGCAGACAAATGACTTGCATACTTTTATGAATAAATATCAAGCAGAAAATAAAATGGCGAAATCTGCGAATATTATATACTTACATAGTTTTGTTTTCTTCCTTTATAAGTTGTTGTTGTTTTTTTCTTTTTTCCTTTACTTGAGTACAAAATATAATTGTTGTTAAATATATAAAAATATATTTAATGTATAGTGTTTTAATACATTTTTCACATTGGTAATGGGATTTCATCGTAGTTGGCTTGTCAACTTCTAGGAGAAGTGGCCAGGCCGACATTATTTAGATAGACACGTTGAATCCCTGATAAGAGCTTACAACTTACGACGGCGAAACTGAAGCTGGTCCATTTGGATTTCGGCAGTCAAGATGTGGAGATTCCACGTAGCCATTTTTGCCTCGCATAGAGCAGCTTTTCAGTACCACGATAGTTAAAAACGACATATATTTGTTCCAACAAGATGCTCACAATTTCCGACTCCTAAAGGCACGTTACTCTCTCCCATCAGCTCTTGAAATCATCCATCCAGCTTTTGTATCTATCTAACCGTACTAGCTTACCTTTTATGCAATTTTTGGCTGGATGCCGCACAGTGAGACAACGCCGGCATTAAATACAAGGAGTCATTGTAGAGCTCTTAAATTTTGCAGAGGTTATTTTTGAGACAATTTCAGTTTAAAACAAAAAATCGAAATTTGTAAAATGCCGTATTGTCCGTAATACTTAAGGTATAACTTTCAATTTTGGTATACTTGAATGTTATATTGTTACAAACATTATCGGAAAAAAATTTTGAACTTTGGCCCACTTTTACCCCCACCACCCATACAATCTTAACATAAAAAGTGCCATATTTTCTAAAATATTTTAGGTACAACCTTCAAATTCGATATTACTGTAGTTTATATCATTATAAAATGTTTCATGCAAAAATTACATTAACACGCCTACCTCCCACTGAAATGCAATAAAAAAGAACAATTTTTTTTTTCATACTATCTATAATTTTTTAATAACATCATGTTATTCTAATTTTTTTCAATTTCATTCTCATTATAAATGAATTAATATAAGGATCTGACGATATTTGCAAATAGTGCATTACATCTTCATTTGTAGAAATACGTGAAATTTTACGTAATTCTTGTAATCCAACACTGCTAAAACGTTCATCAGCCTTAATACTAGCAAGATAGCAGTTTGTTTTTAACTTCTAATATTTTGCTATAGTGTGGGAATATATCACAGCCAAGTTCTTTTGCAGAGCTTTTTAAAACATCATATGGGTGTCTTGATATTGAAGCATCAATTATAAGGATGGGTGCTTTCTCTGATTTGAATTGTTCACTCTTTTCATATTTTTTAGCAGCAGACACTATCAAGTCTTTTGGAAAACTTTCACAAAATTGAGATATTTGACTTCTCTTAAACCTTTCTTCGAAAGCTTTTACAGGTCGTCCACGCTTAATGGAATGCGAAGTGCTTGGTTGTTCATCATCCAAAGTTTCTTCACATATGTATGGTGTAAAGCTGTGCAAGCCTTTCTACATTATCAGCCAAAAATTTGTTCCATTTGGATTTTAATTTTGGTATTAAATATTTTATTAAAAAATCACGAAATTTTTTAATAATTAAGCCTGACATTTCATTGAATTTTGTTGCTATGACACCAACAACAACATTAATATCTTTATTGCTATCGATACAAATATCAGAAATTGCACTATAAGAAATTGTTGAATTATCCATGACCTTGTAGATTTTTTTTAAACTTGTATAAACTTGCACTCTTAAATAGATTGTGAATTAAATATATAATTGCAATTATCGTTTGTTGATCAATAATATTTAAAACAACAACAATGTAATATTATTTTACAGTTTGTTTTTAAAAAGTTTGTGAGCACAAAATATAAAAGCAAATATGTTAGAGAAATGCTAATCTCTTATCAAAAGAGATCATTACAAGAACACTCATTATTACTTATTATTACTCATTATTACAATAAGTGAATAGTTGTAAACAATTAAAAAAATAAAAGTAAAAATTGTAAACATGCTATTGCATGCTAACATACACACCTATAGTTTTTTGTATCGGGTATGTTCTGTAATCCGAAACCGAGTGAAATTGAAATCGAATAAATTTTTAAAGAATAATTCTTGCAAAAAAAAACCGACTTCAAAACAGACAAACTTAAAAGCATGTTGCTTTAAGACGGTAACTATTGCGACACCCTGTAATTTCCGAATTAAATTTTATACTAGTTATAGCGGTCGTAGCAATACAGGTTCGTTGTAAATTTCAACCTTCTGTCTGTAACGGTTTAAAAGTTTGGTTATATACATCAAATTACATAAACTATTGCGACACCCTGTAATTTATAATTTTAAATAATTATACTTATTATAAGAGATATAGTAATGGACATTCTGTCTAATTGTTAAGTGTTTATCAATAACTGTTTAAAAGATAGGGTCATATATATCAAATGACGTCACCTATTGGGACACCCTTTAAATTCAAATTTTAATATAAATACTTTTTAAAGAACACTTTGTAATACAGATTCTTTTTAAATTTTAACTTTGTGTCCATATACATCAAATTACATCAACTATTGGGACACTCTATAATTTCCAATTTTAAATATTTATACTTGTTGTTATTCGAGACATAGTAGTGAACATTTTGTCTATTTTTCAAGTGTTTGTCTATAACGGTTCCAAAGATAAGGACATAATGGTCAAATAACATCAATAATGGGGACACCCTTTAATTTATAGATCCAAGTTTTATACTTGTTTTAATAGCGGACTAAGCAATATAGGTTCTTTGTAAATTTCAACTGTCTATCTATAACAGTTGAAAAGTTTGGCCATATATATTACTTTTACATTAACTATTGGGACACCCTTTAATTTCCAAATTCATATTTTACACTTGTTATTTTAGCGGACTTAGCAATACAAGTACTTTGTAAATTTCAACTGTCTGTCTATAAAGGTTCAAAAGTTTGGCCATATATATCAAAATAAACCAACTAATGGGACACCCTTTAATTTCTAATTTTAAATATTTATACTTATTATAACAGACATAGTAACGAACATTCTGTGCAACTTTCATGTATTTGTCTATAACGGTTCAAAAGATAGGAGAATAAAGGTGAAATTAAGTCACCTATGGGGTCACCCTTTAATTTTTAATTTTATTTTTTAATTACTTTTTGTTGTTGGGAGCTACTGTGATACGCACTTTTTTTTAATTTTAAACTGGTGACCTATAATGTTCATAATACACGTAAAAAACATGTATGTTGTATGGGGACACCCTTTAATTTTTAAAATTTTGAACTTCTTTTAAAATGGGACCAATCTGTAGCCATAACCTTTCTAATAGTGCAAAATTTTTAAAATCGGTACAGAAATGACTGAGTTCTGCGGGCACAAACATAAAAAAAAAAAAAAACAACATTCAGACGAATTGATAACCTCCTTCTTTTTTTGAAGTCGGTTAAAAATAGAACTTAGTTACGCCTATTATTTTAAAACATTAGCAATCACGGAAGTTATGTGAATGGTCTTTAATCAAATGTATAAAAAATAATATCAAAATGTTGTAAGATTTAAAAGTTATGACAATTTAAAATTTCATTCAGATTCAATTTCACTCGGTTTCGGATTACAGAACATACCCGTATGTTTATAGTACTTTTGCAAACTTTTGCTATATGTACGTCCTTTACTTCAAATGAGACTTCAATCTTTCATTTGATATAAGTCTGCACCTAGGGCGAGGGGATGCTCTATATTTCCTAGTCCATTGAAAATGCAAAATGTTCAATTTTTACACCACAATTCTGTTACGAAATTTTTTTTTAAATTATTTTTTCATCTACTCATTCTACTAGACAACTAAATTAATTAAAAAAATATTTTTAAAGTTATATTAATTATGTATTTTTTTTATTAATAAGCTTTTGATTATTACATATTGAACTGACATATTTCAAGCGCGTTGGCATACCTCAACTTTGACTTGTTCTTGACCAAAAAATAATAAAGTTATGAGGCTGAAATTTCAGGGAGTTGTTACTCATTTATCTGTTAATATACTGCGAAAATTTCATCTAAATTGGACGACACGCCAAAAATCATATTTTGACGCGGTTACTATAGGGCTGTCTCACTGTGTGCCGTCCAAAATATTTCACCATTTACTCGTTCACAATATTTTATCATTGACTCGTCACCGAAATACTTACGTGGATTACACCCCCATCGAAGGATAAGCAAATTAGTATTTATTTATTATTAATTACTATAATATAATTGAATATTTTATCAAAATTTATATGTATAATTTTCATAATACCCTTGTTTCTTGACATTGCTTTTGGAAGTGGAAGCTGTAAGAAAATTCGGGATTTAAGAAATTCCCAATATCATCAGAGTTGTTCTCTTCGTTAAATATATTTTCAATGGCTTCCTCAAATACTTGATAATTATATAGGATCGCTTCGTTATTGTTCAAATATAAATTTAATGGAAAGGAAAAACCATCATTATCATATAAAAGTTTTGCAGGTGGAAATTCAAACGAACTATAATAACATAATAATGGTTATTGTATGACTTTGTAAAGTTAAACAAAACAATTTTAGTAAAATACCATTAAAGTGTCCTATTCGGGAAGACTTTCTTTCCACTCAGTTTAAATTTGTTAAATACCTATTGTAATATCATAATTTACTATGAAAGGATATATATAAAAAAAAATACCAAAAAATAGAAACGTAACTTTGAATAATTTAATACCTTTATGCAGTAAATTTTTTTTTCATTAATACGAATTAATACGAATTTGCAATACGAATTTTCAAAAAAAAAAAAAAAAATAATTATAACACAACGAGGATACATTATGTGGGTATATAAAGAAGTACCCCAAATGAAGACAGCGGGCGTAAATGGGTTAAATTCCTTAATTATGGTGCCTTTAGAGTAAAGTTAAATACTGACTCGCACTTAGCCAATTTGCTTATATTCTAATTATGCAAATGATGTTGGACACCAATAATATATATATGTATTTATTGAAATTCGAAATTTCAGCTAAATTCTAAATTCACTCAAAAATTAAAATCGCCAAACAAATGGACGACTATTTTTATTTATTTATATTCAAGAATGAACATCACTTTACTATACCAATGGAATTTCCAAATCAAGTATCCATCAGGGTTATCAGGTATGGCGAGTTCTGGCCAAACGCGGCGTCTTTCAATCTTATTAGGCGATCAAATTTTGGTTTTAGTGACATGGCGACTTTTTGGCGATTTTAAAAATATCTGGCGATTATTGTTGGCGATTTTTCACTGACTTTTGGCCAACATTAGAAACTGAATTAAGGAATATAAAAATGGATAACAAAGAAATTGAAGTTTTAAGACTAAATTGTTTTTCATAAATATTTAAATATAATTTTACTTCTGTAAATCGGACACTTTCGAACAATATAAATTTATTTAAAGTTAACGAACATCTTTCCATTTAAATATTTAAAAATATTTGTCATATCTAAAGATGATTTTATTCTGGAAACTGGTAACTTTATTTAAAGTTTACAAACATCTTTCTATTTTAAAATGTTGAAATTCCTTATCACAAACAACATTTTTTGTTTTCAAAATTTTTTATAAATTCCGACATACTTTTGGATACTTATCAACCATAAAAGAAAATATTACCCTTTGTTTTAGAAAGATTATAAAAAAATATGATATTCTATCTAATTATGTACAGATACATTAGTTTGTACTTGATCTGCTGGTAATTCCAATGAATTTTTTAAGCTTATTTTTTACATACAAAGATATTTTTGAAATAAGGATTAAGTTCGTTTTATTCTCTCTAAGTTGAAAGAATATTTTTTACAAATTAGGTGATTAATTTTAAAGAAAAATTGGATTTTTTTTTTTAATTTATGTACATATATGCTGCTAATTATTGGATAGAAAGATTGATTGCAATAATGAATTCAACCAAAACTGGACTCCGAAACATATGCTATAAATTTTATGAATTGAAATTGGGCATGTGACACACAACTGTTGATCTTTAGTAATGTTGAATACATTTCATTCCTATAAAAAATATTCTAAATAAGAACACGGTGACAAATACCTTAAGAAGGGGTATGTTCAGGTCTCCATTTATTATAATAACCACTATTTTTTTATCGTTTTAAGTAAAAATTTTACCTTTCTCGAGTTCACTAATCTTTTTAAATAAAAAACAAAATATTTACATATATATTTTGGCGACTTTTTCTTATGTTTTTGGCGAATTTTAGCTATTTCGGTTAAATGTATTTTTGGCGATTTGTTAAAAATATTTTTAAAATTAACAACTAAACACTACCCAAAGTAGATAGATACGAAGAGTGCTGATGACGGATGTAGCTGTCTAGAAAATGTGCATTCCGCTCTGCTGGTGTTTAAAATAAGTATCACCAAATTTGTAATTTAATTTATTCTTTCTTAGAGAGAATAAAACGAACTTAAGATTGACTTCAAATTTCATCTGTATGCAAAATAAATAGTTAGACTAATAAAATTTCATTAAAAAATATAGAAGCAAATTTTAACAAAAAACTGTATCCATGGGTGTAAATTAAAAAAAAAAAAAAAATTAGTGGGACTAGAAGTATAGGGACTTAAAAATAATTTTATGAATCAAAGCTTCTCAATTGCAAGGAGAATCTGTTTCTTAATGTGCAATAGATAAGCCCGTGTTTTTTATTTGGTGGCGTGAGAACTTAAAAAATTTTTATAATCTGGTAGATAATTTAATCTATTTTTCAAAATATTCCGGCTTATGTCCGCCGCGGCTATGAGTTACATGCGTCGTTCTATGAATTAAATTTTTTCCAATAAAATATATCTGCCCGTTGGCGTCAATGGTGGCTTGGTTATTGGCTTCCTATGACTTAACATAGCCACATAACAATTAATCCAGAGACTCTAAATCTCATGAACGAGGGGCAATTGAACAGGGTCACTACTGGAAATCGAGTGTTAAGCGCGGCTGTATGACAAATTGCCATACAGCAACCAAATACCGTTGGAACCAGATACCATTGAAATTTAGCTGATGAATTTTTAAAAACAAATATTGAGTCAATTCAACATGGCTTGATAGCGCTCGCCATTCACTGTAACGGCAGTTCCTTGCTCATTTCGAAAGAAATAATGACCAATGATTTTAATGGATGAATTTTAACGGATATAAATAATTGTGATTCGTTAACGGATTCAGGATTGTCTTCGGCATATGGCTATTTTAGTTGTTGACGTAACCATTTAACCAGAAATAAGATTCATTACTAAACACACTACTCTATGTATTTCGCTAACAGATTTATTTTTTCACAGTAAATTTCTACAATTTGGAAGCGTAAACGATTCATGATGACTTGCCAAACCTTACTGAACAGAATTGTCAACAAAATTTTACATTCTGAGCTGTCAAGCCGTAGATATCGATAGTTCTCATGCAGTTTAAAAAATACATATTACTTCGAAATCACGTCTATAAGGCTCCCTATTGTTAATAATTTTATTTTTTTTCACTAATTTCTCAACAAGCGGTTGTCAAAATTGTATTCTACGGGAAATTTTAAGAAGGTTTGCCCAAGAAACCATGGGTCTAAAATTAAAAAAATCACTACCATATAAAATTAGAATTTTGTATGATAAATAAGCAAAGTTTCTCGTTAAAAACGGGAAGCTCGATTTTGATTTTACACCCATGGTTTCTTAACAACCGCTTGGTCAAAAAAAAATTAATCCACTCTAATACATACTGCTATTTATTTTTTCACAATAGACACAGATTTTTTGGAATTTATTTGATGTCACTGAGAAGTTTGCAAACCACACAAATTTAATTTAAATTTAGTTAATTATTTTTATTATAAGCAAATTTTTAAATTAATAATTACACAATAATCAACAAATACAAGCAACGCACATTCACATTTTAGTTTAATTTAAGCCAAACTATGACCGTAAGGTGAAACAAAATCTCTCTGAAATGCCGAAGGATGCAAATGATGTGGCATTGCGCCGGGATGATGATGACCATTCATGCCACCATATATATCGTTTGACCGGGTTTTAATCGAATTCATAGGCGTGCCGGTAAGTAGTTCGGACATGAAGCCAATATAAGTAATAGCCAAACGTAAAGTTTCAATGCGTGACAAACGTTTTTCATAGGCAAATGTAGGCACCTTGCGTCGCAACTTATCAAAAGCTTCATTTAAATTAAACATGCGACGGCGTTCACGTATATTTGCAGCCCGTCGTTGTGCCATGGATGCTGTACGTCGACGAGTTTTCTTCGTGGGATTCCCATTAGTCGAGGATGTGCCATTAGAGGTACCATTGGTGCGACTACTGCTATTAGAGCGTGGATTTACTAAACTGCCAACTTGGGAGCGTTGCCATAGAGCTGTAATTATTATTTTATTTTTAATTAAAATGTTAATTTTGCTTTAAATCTTGCGGCCTCAACTTACCCAAGTCTGTGCAAGGAAATCCAGTTATTAAATCCTGATATGGTACAATGGGAGGTGGAGGTGGGACCTCTTGAGACCACAAAGGTTGAAATGGAACTTCGGTCATGTAACCAGATTCAGTATGATGTTGCATTTTAATAATTAATATTATTTAAATAATTTTAGTTTATATCCTGTTAAAACACTTTATTTTATGCTTTTAAATTATTGTCTTATTAGATTTGTCATTATATTATTTTTGACTTTTCTACTTGGAAGATTATATTTGAATGGAATTTGGTCTTTCAGCAATACTTACTTTTATATAATTTTTTTTTTGCTATGTGTCTGTTATCCTTGTTGGAATTACAGGACTTAGTTAAACCACCCCATTTTAAATACAAAAGCCACCATATTTATATTCCAATTGGCAACAGCTCTTTTTAATTTCATTGGCCAACAGAAAGTTTTAGCTTTATAAGGGTGGATATCGTCAATTTAAGAGGTAACAATTTAGATTTTTTAATTTTTGATGCTGCTATTTCAAAAATAGATGGCGCCTCATTACATGTTAGTGTGATTTTCAATGAGGAAAAACTTCACCCTTTTGCGGAAGAACAAAAGAAACTCACTAAACAGACACTATGGGCTAAAAATATAAAATTGTTTCAAAATTGAAGACAATACAATTTTCCTTAATTGTAGACGAAATTACAGACATATTTACAAAGAATTTACATATAAGAGTACTGTAACAGGACCTTCTGTACATGAAATATTTTTTGAAAATATTGTTGCTGGTGCAGATATTAATCTATGTGGAATACAATTATAATTTTTTTGAATTTTTGTCTGCCTGCCCGTCTGTCTGTCGTAAAAACGAATGGTTGAGTTTTATTAAAATTTTGTGAGATGTTTCTCTAGTGCCTCGGTTGAAATACAGAATATTCTTTTTGGTCAAATTATTTCACTTACAAGGCAAAATTGAGAGAAGATTGTGAACGTACACAGTTTTACCGACCTAATTGTACTGAGAACTTCGAAAAACCTTACCTTTTTGTTATCGGTAAATATCAGACACTATTCACATTACTCTACAATAATAATAAGTTGCAACTTCTTGAGTAAGTAACCAGGAATGTATACCTCTATATAAAGTAAATATTTAAACCACATTATAAAAGTAAGAGATTTAAAATTTAATGGGGATAACTTTCAAGGCAAAATCGATCAAAATATTGTCTGACTACGTGGCGTGCACTTCTAGTATATGTGTATGTAATAAAGTAAAAAGTAACTTTATACTAAATTCAAATGTAATTTAAATAAATCAGTCCAGTGAGAACCAGACTAACACACACTATATATAACCTTAAAAGTTAAATTTTTTAAATCGTATGTCTTATGGGGCACCTTTTATTTTTATTTTTATTTTATGTTTTTGTTATTTCTTTTTAGGTCATATACTGAAAACTACGTCACTATCGAAACACCATATAATTTTAAGTACATATTTGTTTTATAGCAACTTTTGTGAAAATTTCAAGTGTTTCCAGCAGAGACTGACAAAAAGTACTTATAAAATAAATGTAGTCAAGTATTTACACATATTTTTGGGTATTGGTTATACCTATACTTATAACACAGAAAATACCTAGACATACATATTTGCAGTGAAATAAGTATGGGTGTACTCAATACTTATAACAAACATTATTTATACACAACGAACTTAAAAATGTATACGTAATGCATGTATGAGTACAACTGGTTGTAGGTAATGGTAGGATAATGTGATGGATATCTGTCATATCCATACTTATAACTACCTAATACTTACAAGTATGGAAAAGTACTTATAATACTATAAGTACACTTATAAGTAAAACAACTACTTTAAAGAGTTGTGTGTATAAAAAGGTGGATGATGTTTGGCAATATTTTGTTTATAACCGAACATTGGTTAAGTATGGAGAACCAAAATAATTTGTATATTAGGATGAAGGAATGAATAAACGTATTTTTAAATTGTAAAATAATTAATACATATAGTTACATATATTTATAAAATACTGTAAGTATACTTAGAGTATTTACATACTTATACTTATTCCTACTCTGTATTTACAAGTATGGGTATAGCCAATACTTGGTATTACGAAAAAATGTACAAGTATGCGAACACTTATTCTCTGCCTATACTTGTAGTTATGTAAGTTGAAATTGATATAAGTATGTGTGTATGGTATGTTGTTTGAGCTGTAGCTATACACATTTATACATGTTTGGCCTCAAATACTTAATAAGTACTAAAAATGATACTTTTGCCATTCTCTGGTTTCCAGCTCCAAGGATAGAAGGTGCTTAAAGACGAACAAATATGTTTTCGAAAACAACAGGGAGACAATTTCACCAAATAACCAAAAGAAACGTTAATTTTGTTTTTTTTTGACTTCATAAATTTTGTACCAAATCATATTTGTAATATTTTTGCCTTGGCAACACTGATCTGAATTTGTCCACACTACAATAATTTATTGCAGGTTTACACCCTATAAATAACATTTTAATATTTAGCTTATAACAGTGTGGCGTCGTAGTGAAATGTTACAGAAGTACATTACTTAAATTAGTAAGCAAAAAGTAGTGATATAGAAAATTTAAGTATCTTAATGTCAACAAATTGGTTTTAAAATATTTTATTGCTTATTCTGTTTGGTGATTGCAACAACGTCATCGATTTTGAGGCAAAATCGCTTTAACACAACATCAATGTTAATTTGGAATGCCCTAACAATTTTGTGACGTCGTTGCCAGTTTATCAATAATGTTAATAAAATACACCACACATATCAAATCCTTGAACCAAATAATTAATTTTGGTTTATGTTTTCGTTAAAAAAGGTTTATGAAAAAATAAAAGTGTATAAAATAAAACAAAGCGTATACCTAAATTAAAATAAAAGTGTTTACTTTCAAATAAAAGTTTTTCTATTTCCGATGATAAGAAGACATCTTATAAGAAAAATTAAACATCTTTGGAGTAAGTCTCACACACATAGGGTTCCGTACTATGTTTAGTGCGACTTTAAAAATTCAAGTTGTTAATTTTTTTATGTCTTATTTTTAATTTGAAAACTAAAGTCATCATTATTGGAACACCCTTTACATTTTCGTAATTGTTATTATATCAGCCATGGTAATACACTTTCTATAAAAATATCAGGAGCCTACCCTTTCCGGTTCAAAAAATAAGGTAATATTCGTAAATAAACATGTGACTAATGGACACCCTTAAATTTTTAGTAATTTTTATAGCGGCCGAAGTAACACATCTACTTTAAACATTTCAAGAGTCTACCTTTATACGGTTTATAAAATAAGGCTATTTACGTAAAAATCATATCATGGCAATTCCCTTTGTTTAAATATATAAAAAGTCTACATATTACGATTAAAAAAATAAGTCACTATACGTGTAAAACATGTCACCGTCAGAACACCCTTTAATTTTTAGGAATTGTCACATCGACCGTAGCAACACATCTTCTGTACAAAATTTTAAGAGTCTACCTATTGCGGTTCAAAAAAAGACGTTATACATGAAAATCACGTCACTACCGGAAAACTCTTTAAGTTTTATTATTTTTTTATAGGGGTCATAGCATTACCCCACCTGTGAAAATTTCAAGAGTCTATCTATAGACCATAATTAGACCATATATAGACCATGCAAATTACGTCACTGTCGGAACACCCTTTAATTTTTACTATTTATTATAGTGGCCATACTAATACATCTTCTGTACAAATTTCAAGATTCTACCTATTATCGCTTAAAACTTAGGCCATATACATGCAAATCACATCACTATGGGAACACCCTTTAATATTTAGGTTAAATTTTGTATACTTGTTTATAAAGCAAACATAGTTTTAATTACTGTCTGCAAATTTTAAGTGTTTGCCTCCTACAGCTCAAGAAATAAAGACATAATCTTAATTAACACGTCACTTTCGCAATACCCTATAAGTGTTAGTATTTGTTGCTATAGCGGCCACAGGTATACACCTTCTCTGACAATTTCAAGAGTCTACCTATTATGGTTCAAAGCTTAGGCCATATACATGCAAATCTCGTCACTATCGGAACACCCTTTAATTTTTAGGTTCATTTTTTATACTTGTTTATATAGCGAACTAAGTTTTTATTTATGTTTGTAAATTTCAAGTGTATGCTTCCTGCTGTTCAAGAAATAAACACATATATGTACGTGAATAACACGTCTCTATCGGCACACCATATAAGTTTTAGTACTTTTTGCTATAGCGGCAACGGTTATACATACGTCTTCAGTGAAAATTTCAAGACTCACCTATTATGATTCTAGAGATAAAAGGCGCTGACAGACGGACAGACATTGTAGCGAAAACAATAGGTTTACGTTTTTACCCTTTGGGTACGGAACCCTAAAAAAACGACGTCGTTTAATACTGCCGTCGCCAACTGGAATAAGGGTGATTGTTTCTTCATTCCTATATGTACATACATACATACATACATATTGATATATAATAAGTTACAAGTTATTTATCTTAGAGCGTAGGCAGATAATTTGCATTAAAATAAAAAATTCGCAATTGTTTAAACATTTTGACAAGTTTAGCACCAAAAATTCGACCAAACGTGTTTTTTTTCGCAATAGATCCAATATTGAATAAACAGATCTAAAACTCCCTGGGACATGTTAAATGAACAAAAATATAAAAAACAATAAAAAGGAATGAAAATTTACCAATTAATTTTAATTACGCATAATTTTCGTTATAGAAAAAATGGAAAATTTTACAAAGTCCTAAACTTTTAGCAAAAAAAAAAAACCACAGATGGTAAAAAATCACAAAAACTAAAGCTTAAAAAATAAGTTTTACCAAAAAAATTGGGGGTTCAAGCAACAAGTTTTGCTATAGTTTCGATTTTCTTATATTTTTTGGGTTCCTAATACGAATTTGAAATTTTGGGCACTTTTTGATCAAATTTTTTCTCAAAATGGAAGCCTTTTTGTTGTTATTACAACTCAATAAATTAGCTCTCATAGTAGACAAACAAACAAAAACATTTAAAAACAGCAATGAGAAGAATAATCAAAAAATAATAAAAATAAAAAATTCACAAAAACTTTAGAGGTCCACACACCACCGAATGCATCAACAAATAAAAAATTTAACAAAATTTTTTTGTTTAAAACGAGGTCTAAGCAACCCTAAAAAATGAAATTTACTAAAATTGGAATTAAATTATTTATAATGTTCCGCTATTCTCCGTCTAAACGGTCTTGATTAAAGATTTCCAAGGATTAAAGAGTTCTTGTTGCTTCGTTCCAACTAAAACCGGCTACTTTTAGTTCCTTTACTACTGTCGAACACCATGTATTTTCTGATTTTGATATCTTAATGCACTTTTACGTCTCGCATTAAAAATTGTGGATTTTTATGTTCTGCTCATTTGATCTCCATATTTCTCTGAGTGTGTGCAATGTAATTTAAGCTTTGCTAATGCGATTTTGTATATCGTTAGCTAATCCATTCTCAGTGGATATATTACGTCCTAGTTAACAAAAACTGCTAACATCTTCGAATTATGAAGTTATCGTTATATTTTGTTCTATGTGCTGGAATTTATGGGCAAGGAGGAAAAGATTACTGGTGTAGTTCAGATAATTAAGTTTGGTGAATGGCGTCCATTGTGAGCTATTTGGTGCTTAGCTGTTGGTTTTACGCACTCCTATAATCGCTTATAAGGTTTTAGAAATTTTGATTTGGCTTAAAAAAAAAAACAAAAAGAACATAGAAAAATTGATTTTTGTTTTAGAAATTTTGAATAATAATTACAAATAATGTGTTTAATTTTATTAATAAACTAGGTGAGTGGATCTCCTACAGCTTAAATATAAACTTTTTATACAAATAACTGATATCAGAGTAAAGTGTAATTCTAGATTAGTGTTTCGTAATAAATTTTCTTTCATGCTGCATTTGTTAAGTGTCACTTACCTTTAAAACTGGGAAATTCACGATAAAGTGATTTTTTGAGAAATAAATTATAGAATTTATATTGTCATAAATTCTGAATGGACTCAGGTATCCTTAGAAAGTTTTGAACTAACATATGTAGATGAGACAGCTTTTAAACAGGTGCTAATAAACAATTTTTATAATTTAACACCTAAAATTTCTAAGACGGGAAATACATGTTCCAAAAAATTGTTTTTTTTATAAAATAGGCTATCCTGCTTTGTTAACCTCGGGGCTATCAAATAGTTTTTAGAATATATTGCCAAGAGATGAGGTTTTAAAAATCTGTTTACTTGTTCCGAAGTGAGATTACACAGTGCAACACGGAAAAAAATAACCACATACGGACACCACTACGTCATAAAAGACCAAAAAAAGACCCCTGTCTCCCAGTTTTGCCCAAAGTCCTCCAGGTTTTTTTTATGGGCCCTCAAAGATGTGTAATTTTTGCAAAAAAATTATCATTTACTCAAGCTCATATTTTGCAAACCGTTTGGAATTTTGATATACTCTCTGAGGCAAAGTTGTAGCTCTTGTCATAAAGAAAAATAAATATAAAATCAAAAAAACTTCATCTTCAAGGTCAAAATCGCAAAAAAAAAATTCAATTTTTTTTTACCTTTTTTCCCCTGTTCAGGTCCATAGGTAGCAAACCGTTCAAAATTTAAGGAAACAATCAACTACAAAAATTAACCTAAGATCTCAATAAACAACTTTCTAGACCATATGAACTTCCTAGGAATGATTCTTAACACCGTTTAGGTAGCGCTTAGGTAGCCGCAAAAGTGAAAAACTTGCTACCTATGGACCTGAACAGGAGAAAAAAGGTATGACGTAGTGGTGTCCGTATATGGTTATTTTGCCATGACTTAAAAAATTACACAGTGTGTTATTTTATAAAAGCACAAAGGGCGCACCATCTTTTTGGGGGAAACCTTAAAAGATTTTTCATTTTCTCAATACAAAGGTTTGTACCTTTTGAAACTTTTGCAAAAAATAGTATCAGAAAAAAACTTGATACTATTTTATTCTAAATTTTATCAAGAATGCATTCGATAACTTACATAACTAAGTTAAGGTCAGCAAAAAAAATTCTATCCCAATTTTCTCTCAAATTAAAAGAGATAATCCAATCATGTAAGCATACTTTTGTAGATATTTTTACCCAAGCCTACTCTCAAAAACACTTCTGTTTTGTCTCTGGAAATTTCATTAAAAAAAATATTTAGTGGTTCATGAGCTACCGAATTATTTCCGAAATAAAACGTTTTTAAACGTAGAGTCCTCAGATACATTACCTGAAAAAATAAGCGTATAATTCAAATGCATCTCTACATATAATAAAATAGTTACTCATTTCCATCTGTTTGTCTGGCTCTCTGGCTGCCTGTCTACTTCTTTGTGTTTGCATCACGTAAAAACTACTGGAAGGATTTTAACAAAATTTTGTAAAGAGGTGTACCTTAGCACCCTAATTCCAATATATAATGTTTATATTTCCTCAAAAATATTTTATTTCCAAGAGAAAGTGATGAAAAAGCAGTGAAAGTACGCAGTTATTTTAATAGTAAAGTTAATACATAAACCATAACTGAACAGAAATAACCGGATATGCATACTTTATAACAGATCTCTCTTTTGTATAAAGTAAATACATTAACTGATATGCAACATAGTTTAAGGCGGCACTAAAAAAGTAAGTTTCTTTGGTGTCAAAGCAAAATCGAACAAAATATTAAAAGTACTCTGACGAAGTAGCGGGCAAAGGTAGTCTTGAATAAGCATGTATGCCAATTTATCAACATTGTTATATAACTGGTTTATTTAATTATTTTAATTTAATTTATAATATAATACTTTAACTGCTGTATTATTTATATGCTTTTAAATATGTAATACGTATAATGTATGTATATAATTAAAACATAGACATAATAGAGTATTTAACATTTTTTGCATAAACATATGTACATACATACATCCGCATATAATTTGACCCATATTTGGTTTAAGATTTAATTAAAATTTCTAATAAAATTGTCCTTAAGTCTAAATACGCATAAGATTTGCATGCTGTGTTCCTGCTTATGGTGGCTTAATTTATGACATGAACAACCATTTTAAATATACACCAACATGTCAACTCTTACCTATTTATGTTAGGAAGAAGCAGTATTATTATACTTAAGAAAGGATTACAAGTAAAATAAATACCTTGCATTATTCCAAGATGTTTTACGAAAACAATATACAAACTGTTATACCTACACTTCATGTTAATTCTTACACATACATATGTACTCATATTAAGGTGGTGTATGATTGTATTATTTATTATTTGACGAAATATCACAGATTTTGAAATTTATTTTTTCAAAAAGTTTAATCGGGATGATGAAATAATGATGGAACAGAATAGGATTTATAATATCTAAATTTATTTTAAAACTGAATTTGTTTGTGAATATCTTAAATCCTAAGAAGGTTCTCGAGTCATTAGGATTTTGGTTTTTAGTGAATGTAAATGACTTTTTTAACCGACTACAAAATAATTTTTGCAAACAGATAGAAGGGCACCAATTCTAAAATAAAAATGTAAGAAGTAATCTGTAAGAATTAGATTTAAACCAAATAAAAGATGCGCCTCCGCCTATTACTGTTCAAAAGTTAAGCTATTTTCACCAGCATCCGTCTTTCATGGGGGCACCACTCAAGCCTCTGTCTATAACGGTTTTAAAGATAGGGTGACATAGATCAAATAACATCCCTATTCGGACACCATTTAATTTACAATTTTAAATTAAAGACCTGTTGTTATAGAGGATTTGGCCACAAAGATTCTTTGTAAATTGCAACTATTTGTCAATAACGGGTAAAAAGTTTAACTATATATATCAAATTACATGAACTATTGGGACACCCTTTAAATTATAATTCTAAATATTTATACTTGTTATCATACCAGAGAAAGTAGTGGATATTCTGCCTAATTTTTAAGTGTTTGTGTTTAACGGTTTAAAAGATAGGGCCATATAGATCAAATTACATAATTTATGGGGACACCCTTTAGTTTCTAAATTCAAATTGTATACTTGCTAAAGTGGACTTTTTAATACAGGTTCCTTGTAAATTTCAGCTGTCTGTCTATAAAAGTTCAAAAGTTTGGCCACAAAGATAGAATTACATTAACTATTGGGACACCCTTTTATTTCCATACTCTATATTATACTTTTTGTTATAGCTGAATAGCAATACAGGTTCTTTGTAAATTTCAGCCGTCTGTGTACAACTGTTCAAAAATATGGCCACATACATCAAATCAAATGAACTATTGGAGTACCCTTTAATTTAAAATTTTGAATATTTATACATTTTATTATAACGGTCATAGTAATCGACATTCTGCAAAATTTTCAAGTTTTTGCCTATATTGGTTCAAAAGATAGGCCCAAATAGGTCAAATTACGTCACCTATGGGGACACCCTATAAATTTTAAATTTATTTTTTTATTAATTTCTGCTGTTGGAAGCTATAGCGACATGCAATTTTGTAAAATTTTAATTTGGTGCCCTTTACGGTTCTCAATGCACTTAAAAAAGATGTATGTTGTATGGGGACACCCTTTAATTTTTAATATAATGAACTGTGTTTAAAATGGGACCAACCTGAAAGCATAACCTTTCAAATAAAGAAATTTACAATCGATTCAGAAATGGCTGAGTTCTGCGGTTACATACATAAAAAAAAGCAACATTCAGACAGATTGATAACCTCCTTCTTTTTTGAAGTCGGTTAA
This sequence comes from Phasia obesa, assembly GCA_949628195.1. Classification (NCBI taxonomy): domain Eukaryota; kingdom Metazoa; phylum Arthropoda; class Insecta; order Diptera; family Tachinidae; genus Phasia; species Phasia obesa. The sequence continues at coordinate 167,023,969 of OX451215.1, read as the reverse complement.
AAAAGAAATAGGTTATCAATTCTTCTGTGTGTTGCTTTTTTTTGTATGTTTGTGCCTTCAGAACTCGGTCATTTCTGAACCGATTTTAAAAATATTTTCTTTATTGGAAATGTCATGCTTACAAATAGGTCCCATTTAATAAGAAGTTTAAAATTTTACTATGTCTGTTATAATAAGTATTTATATTTAAAATTAGAAGTTAAAGGGTGTCCCATTAGTGGGTTTAATTTGATATATATGGCCAAACATTTGAACCGTTATAGACAGAAAGTTGAAATTTACAAAGAACTTGTATTGCTAAGTCCTCTATAACAACAAGTATAAAATATGAATTTGAAAATTAAAAGGTGGCCCAATAGTTAATGTAAATTGATGTATATATGGCCAAACTTTTGAACTTTTATAGATAGACAGTCGAAATTTACAAAGAACCTATATTGCTTAGTCCGCTATAACAACAAGTATAAAATTTGGATCTATAAATTAATTACTATGTTTTAATAAGTATAAATATTTAAAATTATAAATTAAGTTTATGTACTTTGATGTATATGGCCAAACTTTAAAACCGTTACAGATCCGCTATATACAGACAGACTTCTGATCCGCTATATACAGACAGTCTTTTGGCATTGGTTTGACCTGAAAAAAGCCAGAACCCTGGGGTCTTGTGCCCCTATATACTCCGGAAGCACTTCTCCCCTGGTAGAAAATCGACTGATATTTGCTTTAAGTTATTGAATTTCAAAATTAGTTTTTTTTTATATGAATTGACATTTTGTGCTTACCACATTTTAAAAATTCCGCTACAATCTTCCTGAAATATAATATAATAATTACCGTCTTAAAAAAATAATTTAAGGTTTGTGTGTTTTGAAGTCGGTTTTTTTTGCAAGAATTATTAGCTCATAGCTAGCCTTATTACGGTTGCCGTAGTCGCTCTTCAATCATCTAGTACCAGGTGTCGAAATCGACAACCGTAACCCTCCTGAATATTTTAGTGTTTGACTGCAGGTGAAAAAGAAGTAAATTTGTAATTTTTATTTTTTTAATCTAACCATCCAGTGAATGTTGATAAATTTAGTAAAAAAAAAAATTTAAAAGAAAACTGCAATAGATAGAGCCTTGAAACGTTGCACGAGTAACCCTTATACTAATCTACGTAGTCTAGCAAAATATAATCTGGATTGGGGCAGTGCGCGTGCTACCTTCTATACAAAGTAAAAAAAATATAATCCTGTATCTAGAGAACTGCAATAGGTAGCTTCTTGGAATTTTGCATCACAAACCCCCATATTAAGATACATTGTGTAGAGTAACACAGAATGGATTGGCACGGTTGGGGTGATACCATCTATACAAAGTAAAAAATTATTATCGTGTTCCTATCCAACTACTATACATAGAGTCTTTCACGAGTAACCCCCATACTAATGTATATAGTCCAGCAAAATACAAACTGCATTAGGGCAGTGATCGTAGTTCCTTGAATACAAAGTAACAAATTATTATCGTGTTTATACGCATAGCCAAGATTGGATAGGAACAGTGGGCATTGTACTTCGTATAAAAAAACTTTTTTCGTGAGAACAGCAATAGTGATCCACTCTAAATTTGACATAACGTGCGTTTTCGAGTTAAAAATTGGCCAAATGCTTACTTTCAGGTGCTTATTGTAGCTAGTATGTTATAAATTTCAGAAAAACAAGAATGCTACGCATAGGAAGAGTAAAATATAGTCAATCTTACTTATATAGTCAATCTTATTTCTTTTATTTATTAAATGTTACAATATAATTACAAATTCAAATTATATTCTTATTTAATTATTGAGCGCAGTAACAAAGAATCGTTGTTGTGAAACACCCCAGATTGATAGACTAGTACACTAGCGTATCGGGGCATCTAACATCGTTAATCTTAAATTAGTCAGTCAAGTGCGAGTCAGCTCTATAGGATTCCGTACTATGTTCAATATACAACTTTAAAACTAGAAGATTTTAATTTCTTCACGTCTTTTATGGGGCCCCTGTATTTTTTATTTTATGTTGTTATTACTTGCTTTTAAAAGTTTTAAATGTCTGCCTGTTATAGTTTAAAAGATAATCACATGAAAATAACAATTACGTTTTCTTTACGGACACCCTTTAACGTTTAATAATGTTTTATACTTACGTAGTGCCTCTGAGGAACATGTTTTCCTGTTTTTTGATATTTGTAATACTGGATATTGTAAAATATACTCTGTGTATTATGGTTAAAAAATATACCCAAAATAGCACCAATACTACAATAATCTTAATTTTATATTTTATTATATTTATTCTTACGGTTCAAAAAATAAGATCATATATTCGAAAATAACGTCACTGTCGGAACACCCTTTTATTTTAGTTATTGTTATAGCAGCCATACACTGAGGGAAAAACGACGTTGCAAAATCGACAACGAATGTGGTCGCTTTGATACCTTTTCGTTGTCACTTTTGTTTGACAACGGGTGTTGTCAATTTGTAAACGAACGTGGTCTAATTGACAACGAGTTTGTTCAATTTGACAACAAACGTGCTTTAATTACAACGCACGTTGTCAACTTGTAAGCGAACGTGGTCGAATTTACAACGAGTGTTGTCAACTTCTCAACGAACGTGGTCAAATTGACAGTAGTAAATATTTTTCATTGTGTTAGTTTCCTTCAATTTATCCATACGCATTTTTTGAAATATCAATATAGAGCAATATTTTATTGCAGATGGTATCAAAACGACTGGAGAATGTTTTAAGGGAAGCACTGCCACCATTAAGTCTGCGAGGGGAGTTTAGAGAGAAGATATTTGCTTGAAAAAATCATAGGTAGTAAAATGTTTTAATTGTAAACGGCTTATTATTTTTATGTTTATATAAATTCACAGTACGAAATTGATGTCCATGCTAACCAAGGTGGACCAATGGTGGAGAAATAATGAGATCACCAACAATGGATTACCGTCATATTGATCCAAACAGCGGGGGAGTTTGAACCAATGTAAGAGAAATTGCGATAGATAGTACATAGAACATCTTGCACAATTCTATTGTGATATACTTTCAGATTTGATGACACCAATTAATGAAACATCAAAGGAAATATGTTGATGAAAATAAATATTAAATAATATTTTTATTATTTATATTATTTATAAGATACATTTATTTTAAAATTAAGTTTATATAATGTTTTGGTTCTTATAATTAAAGAAAACATTTTGTAAGTAAAATAAGTTTAAAAACTTATAATCTATTACAATTTGTTTTATTATAATAAATTTGGAAAGGAATGAGCATTTACAAAGCCAGAACGCTATGTTGTCAACTTTACAACGGTGTGGTGTCAATTCGACAACAATACGGTGTCAAAGTGTACACGTTCGTTGTCAATTCAACAATCTCTCGTTGTCAATATTTCATTGTCGAATTGACAATGTCCGTGTATAATTTGAGTACAAACGTGGTCGAAACACTTTCGACACCGTATGTGGTCGTTTTGATAACGCATGGTATCATTTTTTCTCTAGGTGTATTAATACACCTTCTTTGAATTCGATTTCAAGAGTCTACCTATTAGTTATGGGTCAAAGATAAGGCCACACACGTGAAAATCTTGCCACTGTTGGAACATCCTTTAATTTTTAGTATTTGTGATTATAGCGGCCATAAAAGAAGTCTACCTATTACAGTACATAGATAGAAGGTATCGCTATTCATAACAGAGTAAGCATTGTAGCATGCGCGAGTGGACCCTATATTGTTGCTGTAATAAAATACGTACCAATCGTAATCAATTTAATCATAAATAAAATTATGAATAAAATTATATATAATTATATCTAGTTTGATAGGATGCGTGATGCAGATGATGTGAAACATCTTTAATACTATCGCAAGGGATGCTACAGCATTTATGTTATCGCTATAATCATTAAGATGTTGTCTTTAATACATCAGCACATCCCCGTTTTAAAGAAGATAATGTATATTGATGCTAGAAGACGTCCAGGGGTTAACCACGGAGCATTTGTGTGGAATCATAGTTCTGCCAAGTTGGAATTTTTGAACGGCAAACTCAGCACCTGGTTGCTTGGTATTGTTCTCGATTTCTAGCTTCGAAAATAAATATATTTTAAGTCATTTGCTTATTTATTACTAAGTTCTTCCATACTTGCTGAGCCCATATGGAAATACAACCGAGCAAAAGGAAAAAAATTTAATGAAAAACGTTGCAAAACAAGAAACATCATTGAAAGATTTTTCTGGTCTACAGGACAATTTTACGGTCCCCAAAAAACTAAAAAAATTGTAAACGCTTCATAATACTTGCTTGCATTATAGGAGCTCAAGGTTTTCTTCAGCTGATGCGCTGGCTAATTTGAGTTAAGAAGCAAGTTTTATTAACGATGATACTAAAGAATCCTCATTTGATCCCTCTTTAAGAATTAGCAATAAAGAAAAACATAACAATTTTGTTAAAAACAATATGCTTTAATTCAAACAAAAAATTAAATTAAAAAAAAAAAAACAAATTCTACAATTCGATAAAAAAGTTACATAAAAAAATTATTTAAAGTATTTTAGCAATAAGTTTAGCTTACTCGGCAATATGTTTGCGAGATTTTGTTTGTCCCTCTGCATATCTTGCTATATATACATATAAAGCACAAAATGTGTGTGTTTGTAAGTATGTTTGTTTTTTTGTCGGAAAGCCATAGCTGCCTACACCAGTGAACCGATCTTTCTGAAATTTGTCACAGATTTTTGACCTTTTCTCGATTAGACGCTGTTTTAAGAAGATACAGCAAAATTAAGATTTTCATATAAAAAAATAGATTTTCATATAAAAAAATAGATTTTTTATGAAAAATATAGGTCGTCACAGATTTTTGTCCTTTTCTCGATTAGACGCTGTTTTAAGAAGATACAGCAAAAATAAGATTTTCATATAAAAAAATAGATTTTTTATGAAAAATATAGGTCGTCACAGATTTTTGTCCTTTTCTCGATTGGTAAAATAGGCTACTTATATTTTTATATTCTACGCGAGCGTGGCACCTCCCATACACAGTAAATATTTATCGTCGTATAGCTAGGTAACAGTAATAGGTAGCATCCGTAACCTCTGTATTAACGTACATAGTTTAGAGATAAAAATAGACTGGATTGGAATAGTGAGCGTGGTACCTACCATACAACCTGAAAAAGAATTATCCTGTATCTGGAGAACTAAATTAGGTACCACCTTAGAATTTCGTACCAGTAACCCTAACTCTATTGTGTTCCTGGCGAACTATAAAAGATAAAGTCTACCAAAATACAAACTGGTTTGGGGCAGTGGGCGTGGTACCTCCTATACATAATAAAAAAAAATTATTATCGTGTACTTGGAGAACTACAATAGGTAGAGTCTTGAAACTTTGCACAAGTAACGTTTTGCATTGTCTTGCAAAAAACATACTGGATTAGGAAATTGGTAGTGGTACCTGCCATAAAAAGTAAAAAAATGATTATCGTTTTTAAGGGCCCTTTTCACAATGTATGATTATTTTATTTTTAATTTAAAATTAACTAACAGTCGGTTAGGTTAACAGGCACTTTATAAACGACGGTTACCGATTTAGGTACAGTTACTTAACAAAAGAATATAATAGAAAGTACGGCAATGTTGTGTTCAATTGTTTACGAAAAATAATGAAATTGAAGATTGAATTTCAAAAATAGTTTGTTTTTGAAATCAAATAACACAAGTATAAATGATTTTGGTCTGGATGAAGAAAATGTTGCCCCATATTTTACTTGGGACGCTGAATCCATTTTATTTAATACCAAGGACAATTATTACAATTCATGAATCACACTATTATTTAGTATCTATTACATACTTGCATATGCAGATCAGTTTGTCTTAAGCATAACATAAAATGTGTTTACTTTCTTGGCATAATTCTACAATATAAGTAAATATTTCTCTTTTTTGTATATCAGTTTATTTTACAGATAAAACAATATTACAAATATAATAATTTTTAATTGAAATATAAGTTTTTGGTGCTCTCCATCAGTACTTTCGGTAGCGGTTTCGGACAATCAATCACTCAAGAAGACCCTGACGAACTTTTCTCGCACACATACATAATTATAACTGAACATACCTAAGTACATATATTCCGTATAATGGAACAGCTGTACACCGTTAACCTTCTCATGTGATTTTTGCATTAGCATTGTTTTGTGGGATCCTTGCTTGGGTCTATGGTTGAACGTTCGCTGGCAAAACATGTTTTAGATATTCCAATTAGTCTATGGGTAAATTAAAATATACACTATTTTGTTTGCATCAGGAGATGTGTATGTAAAATACCATCCTTTTGTTCGACCACATCGCTTTCTAGGGATTAGGATACTTACGTAAATCAGCCTGTTTCACAGTTACCCTAGTAAGATTAAACGCGTAGAACACACATATTTTCATAACGCAAGATATCAGTGTTTGGTAAATTGATTTCCATTTATTTCCGTCGTATTTATCAAGAGTAATGCCCCTTCCTTTGTTGAATGCCAAGCAAGATCCATTTATAAAGCAATCTTTTTGTTAATAATTTCAAAAATAAATTACAAATATTTTTATTGAATAATATCTGACAATTAAAATACTAACCGGCATATTTTTTTCGGTTATATTTAACACATACTTTGGTGTCAATTAAAATTTAATCATACTTTGTGAAATACAATTTAACTTAACCTGGGGTTAATGTTCATATTAATTTATAATCATACATTGTGAAATTGGCCGTAATACGTATGGTCTAGCAATAAACAGATTGGATGAAAACAGTAGGCGTCGTACCTTGCATAAAAACTAAAATAAAATTCGATGTGAGAATAGCCTGGGATTTCGAATTAAAGGTTGGCCATACTTTTCCCTTTTATTGTATTTTCTGTAAATGGGTGTAGCGAAGCGCACCGGGGATAGCTAGTTTATTTATAATTACAAACAGAATGGATTTTTTTGTCGACTATTTTTAATATTTTCTTTCAGTTACTGCAAATGAATTCGTTTTATAGAAACCAAAAATGTATTAAAAATTGAAAGTTTTCGTTGTCATTCTCATGAAAATTAATTGATGTTACTAAAACAGGAAAGTCCCTTTTTTAAGAACGAACATAATATTTCATTTTAGAAAAACAAGTAAGTCTTCAACCTTTAAATTATATAACTTTTTTTGTAAGTTTTGATTAAAAAAAGCTCTTAAATTGTATAACAATAAGGACCATCCTAAACACACGTTTATGCAGCATAACATTCAAGCATCAGACGAGATATTCTATGATTAAATATTATGTACAAACATGTGTCATGCCTTAGTACTTCTATTGCATAAAGTAGAATGGCATCTTTATGTCACTATTTGCTGGTGTTCTTATTGTACAGGTTGTAGTAAAATTACAAGAACATACCGTTATTTCATTTTCTCACTTTCCCATTGTCCATTGATATATACATATGTATGGGCAGTCATGATATTTATTAATGATTAGTTTAGACGTGACTAAACAAAAATAGTAATTTTACCACACTTCATTTTAATTTATGGTTTGGTTTTATAAATTATATTATACGTTGTTAAGATAAACAAATTAATTATGCTAATAACATGTATCTGTAAGTTTTCTATTATTGTATTAATCAATCGTACCCTACCCGTACTATAAAAAAAAAATTATAAACATGCTGCGTCCTAGATATTAACACTTCTGTACTTTTTAAACCTACAAATAATATTCGTTTCATGTGTAGAATATATCATTCGACGATTGAGTTAACAGGCAGCCACTAGCGTTCTAGAATCGTTGGTGCAGAAATACCATTGTTACATTAGCTGCGAAGCTAATAACTTATTTATTTTGTCAGAGCCAATTTACATTAAGCTCTTTGTGTCAGCTGCTTTACTCATTGTGCATAAGTTTGTTGGTGAGAGCTACAGTAAAGCTTAGTAAAAGAAGTTAGTATATTTCACGGAAAGTATTCAACTACCGCCCGAGCTCGATAGAGTATCCATTACTATGTCAGATATACTTTCGAGTGCATGCGCTTAAAAAGGTTTCAGCAGAGATCTCAACATCAACAAGTCTCCTAGGCCGAATGGTATTTCGGCACTGATCTTGAAATAGTTCTCTTTGACAGTAGCGAAACCCCTAGTTAACATACCTTTTCAGCAGCTTGTATCATGCTGGTAAATTTTCAATATGTTTAAAGATTACCAATGTAATGCCTAACAATCCCCGAAAAGGATGAAAAGTATAATTAATTTTCATCTTGAGAAATAACTACAAGGAGTCCAACAGTTTACTTTGTGACTGCAGTAGCAGACGTTCTACAGGTGTCTTGATAGCTTTCCTTGGAAAAATGGAGTTAGTTCTTGATATATTCAAGGCGTTTAATGAACTAAACTAATTGTGGGACTTCTATCAAACTTTTTGCTTTGAGTGTTGGTGTAAACTTCTCTAGATTTACATCTAGTTTTCTCAGGGCTCCTCCTATTTGAGTGGTTATAGATGGGAGTTCATCACCCGATTTCAATATTAATTTAGGGGTATCGCCCTGATATTTCTCATACCCTATTTTCTATTTTTCAAAATGATCTTCATTGTCAGACTGTCTACTTTTTCCATTATGACAGCAGTATTTGCCATTCGTATTCATTCAGTAATAGAAAGAGCTAGTTGGAGGTGTGGGTCAAAAACAAAGAGTGAATGATACACCCAACAACAACCTTCGAATCGGGTTCTTATGAATAGAGTCGATTTAAATGCTCGTAGTCGTAGGACTCAATGTTGTTTGCTTACGCATAGACATTTGTTCGAAAAGGATGTTTCGATATTAGGGAATCTGAAGCTCTTGATATTCTTGGCATAAAAATCCAATTTGATGTTCAATGAACTAAACACAGTTTTAAGTCTAAAAAATAATTTCAGGTTTGAAAAGGTGTAAATGCACTTCACTACTTCTGATCTTTTTACTTTTTAATCCACATATATCAGGCATAAAGTAAAATACAATCTCATGTACGGACCGGCGTCAAAAGTCTATTTTGGAACTACTCGACCAGGTGCAGGAGATTGCAAAGAAGCTCATTGGTGACAGTAGGGTATCCAACTATATTGATTAACTGGAGCATCCACGCAAAGTGTTTTGGCATTTTATCGTTACTACATTGGTATGTTCTACAACGAAGTTAGGGAACTTGTTCCTTTTTGCGTTTAATACGCTTTTGGTTAAGGGCCCATCCTTTTGTAGTCGACTGGCCTCTGAATCGCTTCACGCATTACAGAGAGAATTCGTTTATTTCTCGAATAGTTTGTATGTGGAATGAAGAGTCACTGCAGAGGTCTTTCCTGTCACTTTTAATTCCGGCAAGTTAAAGTCGAAAGTTCACAAAAACTACTCCCTATGTCCCTCTTTCCACAAGCTAATTTCTTAGTTCCGGCACAATGCACTGCATAATTAAGGACTATCCCCTGCTTGTGCGCTAAGCAAACGATGAATAATGCACTGGGAAGCACCGAATATTTGATTCAAAAAACCAAAATTTTACTTACATCATTTTTTGTTTGAGGTTATTTTTAAAAAGTGTTTTTTTTTTTAATTAAAAAAGTAATTAAATCAATAGAAATTTATTTCATATTTTTCTGTGCAGTTCTTTTATTTAAATGTATCTTCACATCCATATATAAATCAAATAAAATTGTCTGAGTAGTTTCTAGTAACACTTTAAGTAAGATATTTAAAGGCTAAGAGTGAGTACATGATGACATAACTGTTTTGTTTTGCAGACAGGATATAAGATACACATATTTTACACAAACTCATAACAAGCCCCAAGGGTTTAATAACACTTGTTTTTACTCGTCTTTGTTTTGATTGCTGCTTTGTTTGTAATTTGTTTTTTTTTAACAAAAAATACTATAATGCAAAACAGAATCTATTCTTATAACAATATGAAGAAAAGAAAAAAAAACACGAGTAACATAACATCTAGTGTTGAAAGTACAAATATAAAATATCTTTAGAGCAGACATAAAGTGATTGTATCGTTTGTTTGTTTGGTTTTCTTAAACCACACGAAACAACAACAGGTGTTTGCAATATAAACAAATCTACTTAAAATGTGTAATAAGAAGAATGAAAGAAAAGGCGAAAAGGAAATTATACAAAGCTATTTGAAAAACATACACAGATACAGCTACAACTATACTAAAACTCATCGAGACTAATGGCAAGAAGAGATAAATTAAATGAGCTTTTTGACTTGAAAATAAATGGTACCGACATTATTTCTTTCACATCAAAAAAAAACAAACATTTATAAATAAAAAAGAACACAAATTATTTATTTATTTAATTATTTAATTACTTAATAATAATTAATTATTATAAAGTTGGTAGATAGAGCACTCAGTATCATGGCCATCAGCTCTTGGTATTAAAAATTCAAAAGGAGAATTTACGTCTGTGGTAGATATTAATAATATTAGAAATTATTTACATTTTTTGTTTTCTTTTATTATACACAGAAAAAATATTTTGCAAAATTTAGTTTTAAATTAAAGTTCAATTAATTTTTTAATTGTTTAAAATATATACTCGTATTTGTCTAAAACAGCAACAAAATCGTAATTAAACAAATAACTGAATCATTTAGTTATTTAATTAAATTTAAATTTGAATCCAACTGAAAGCTTAAATTGATGAAAATAATTTTTTTAACATTGAATATTTGAAATTTTTATTTGTCGAACTATTTATTTTACATACAGATGACATTTTAAATCAAGCTTAATCGTTTTTTATTCTCTCTTAGAAAGAAAATATTATATAAATTTATATTTATTTATTTTATGATATAAAATATAATTACAAATTAGGTGATATTATTGAAGAAAAATTGGGAAAATTTAATTTTCAGACACCAGCAGAGCGGAATGAACATTCTCTAGACAGCTACGTCCGTCGTAAGCACTCTTCGTATCCATTAACTTGGGTAGTGTTTAGTTGTAAGCATCATCTATTTAACCAACCAAACTCAGATAAAGGAATACGATGAGAACGGTGAGAACGAAGTCTACCACTACCTAAAGCTTCCCTTTTGTTTCCACCTTCACCACAGGTGGAAAGACCGCGACAGGTAGATCGCAAGGAGTGCATACAGATCTCGGGTCGTCAATAACCCCCTGCGAGGGGCGACTTTTGTTTGTTTTTAACTTGGTAGGGGTTTTCTGCTTTGATTTGTATTAAAGACCTTTATAGAAAGCAATACACATATAGGTATTCAATTGAATTTTTCATTAATTTCAAAAATTTAAAAAACGTTTTCAAAACGATATTTCCACAGAAAAATTAAAAATTTTTTAAAAAATTTTCCAAAAAATTATTGAATAAAATTTTAAAAAAAATTTAATAAAAAATATTTTTACAAAAAATTTTTACAAACAATTTTCGAAAAATTAAAAACAAAATTTTAATATTTCTGTTAAAATGAAAATTATGACTGTAACATAATATATTTTAATATTACGAATATGTATATGTATGTATGTATATAGAGCAACATATTTTTTTAAATGCGTTTGATTTTTAAACAGATTAGATCTCTGTTTTAAAACTTAGATGCATTTAACACATAGTCAACATCAAGATACCGACTACAAACTGACAAAAATAAAATACACACGTTTAAAGGTAAAAGATTATTTTAAAGCCAGTATAGATAGCTACATGGCTACATGACCACCGTTGTGGCTTTAGTAAACTTAGGCTAATTTCTATTTTATTCTACAAAAGAAACTGTCAGAAAATTGCAAATTACAAAATCATATATAAACAAAAAGTTTTGAAGGAAATATTTATAAATTTTTTAAAAAAGTTATTTAATTTTATAAAAGCAAAATAAGTATTTACGATGTAGCTGTCGCCTTCAATATTATTAAGTAGCTGACGCACGGCGACAATTGTAGCCAACGGAATTTGTTTTCATTTAGCTGCGTCGCCGCTGTTTTCTATACATGTTCATGTCTGTATAAGTAAAATCACCGTGGTGAAGGGTATAAAAAATTCGGCACGGCCGAATATAGCACTTTTACTTGTTTTTACTTTAATATTTACCACCTTATATTTGTAATTTTGTTGTTATTTGTTTCTTTAATAATATCACCTAATTTGTAATTTAATTTATTCTTTCTCAGAGAGAATAAAAAACGAACTTAAGCTTGATTTAAAATTTCATCGGTATATAATTTTTTTCTGTGTATCTATTACTTCCATAAAAAATATGAATTTTTAAAAGTCATATGTAATGTCATATATACATATTGAATTTCATGTGCATGACAACATCGGTGTTTTAGATGCAGTGTATAATTTTTATGTTACCATAGATTTTTATGTCTTGGATTGTGTATAAAACAACAAACATTGATTTTAATTATTTCAAAGAAATAAAACGAAAATATATACTGCAGTAAAACTAGTAAAATATTTTCAAACTAGAAAATAGAATTTATTTTATATTGTATTTTAGATATAATATTTTTTATTATATGCATATAAAAAAACAAAAACAAAACCCAAAAAATCTGAAAAAATGTTTAATCAAAGTAAAAACATTTGATTCAACAATTCTTTTCTTTGTTTAGAAGGGAGATGTAAAGCAAATGCAGCACCCATTAAATATATTAATATTAATACACGTGACAACACTCTTCTATATTTTGTATTGTACACATACACACATATGTTTAAGTTAAACTTGCTTTGAAATAAATCAATAAGGGCAGTCTCTGCTCGTAATCATCCGTAAAAGAACTTGTTTTAATTAAAAGAAGAGCCAGCGACAACATCCACCACAAAATTGTTGTTCCAAACAACAACAAAAAAAGTGTTGTTTTGAGGAAAAAACATAAAGAGATATACTGTTTAAATTTTAATTTATTATTTTAAAAATTATTACTTTAAATTGTTATTTAAAATTATTGTTTTAAAAATTTATATCGAGAATTATAATTTTATAGAAAGAACATATATTTGGTGTATCCGCCCTGTAATCCGCATAACATTGTCACTTCCTTGAGCTGTCTATAAACAATCGCCAATCATCGGGATCGTAAAAGTGGTTTTATACGGCGTGTATTTGTCATATGACTTGTCACTTTTCCATGTGTAAATTCTATACATTTTGTGTGAACCCTTTCAAACATAACATGTGTATTTTCCATGTGTACAATACATATGACATTTTTCATTTAGAACGTGTTCTATTTTGATGTGACAAAGCATCAGACATCCTGTAATGGCAACTTGATATTTTGTTATTTTATGCTTTTTGCGGTACCAAAAGCGCTAAAAATGTGGTAAAAGCACTAGGTTTGCATCAGCTGTGGTGGCAAATAAAAATCTGTGTGGCGGCAAAATTATATATTGTAGGTTATGTCACATGTAATTACACATGTACGTTTGAAAGCAAAAATTAAAAACGTATGTAAAAGGGTTATTTTGACAAACACATGAAATTATATATGGATTATCAAACTGACAGGTCATATGACAAATACACGCCGTGTAAAACCATTTTAAGCAATGTTCATACGTTCAATATGTATTTTTGTGTTCTTTTAGTACGCGAAAGATTTTGTGTCGTCAATAGCGAAAATTCTTTGGAGCCTTGACAGTCGTTTTCCGTATCTGGCGACTATATACATATATAGTGACATGTTTAATTCTTTCAAAACTTTTGCAAGCTCTTCAGATTTTCTTTACAATAGCTCCATGTTGAACACAATAAAATTAAGGCGGTGTTACGTGATCAATGAGAATTATGTTCTCATTCTTTGCTATCCGAGCTGGAAACTGGCGTAGGATTATACAGTAATATAATTTCTTACTTCCAAGAACTTTTTTTGTAACATTTGACGTATACGGATACATTTTTACATCCCTTACTAATAGCGTTTTCTCTTCTGGCAAAAAATGTTACATATTTCTATGCAACACTTTTTACACGTTACCACGTACTCACAAATTGTAACATTTTTTAACATTTCAATAGAACAAACTTTTTCTCCCCCGTACACTTGTACATCTAGCACGTCATAGATTTCATCATCATCGGAGGAAGATGGTGACCATTAAAATAATTTTCTGTAAAACACAAGAAAAAAAAATGAAACAAAATATCATATGGTAAAAAGGGTAGTATACTCAATCTTAAAACAAATAGAGTGTTAAAATCATTACACATTTTACACTTTGTAGAGCGAAATTTTTAGAAAAGAACAATGCGTTTTTTAAACTATTACATTTTTTCAGAATAGAACACCAAAAAGTGCAAAGGCTAGAAAATATGTAACATTTATGTCAGAAAAGATAACGCTATAAAGCTACGTCTTGTTATTCTTTATCGTGTAAAATTATCAAAACAAAAATAATAATTATTTATGCTGCCCTTTTACTTATTCATTTTTGCTATCTAAAGACCAAAATGTTTTGTTTCCTTTTGTTATATTTAAGAACTTTACTAAAGACCTGCATATGTTGATATGTATGTTGTCAAATCATGCCTTAATCAAGTAAATTTCATGGGGTGGGTTAAGCGGTAAAAAATATATTACTTACCTATTTTTATCGACTAAGTGTTTTTCAGTGTCCGCTAGATTTCAAGAACAAACCAAAAAATATTTCATTTAGATGTTTTCAAGCTTAACACACTACCTGTCGTTTTTACAGTTAATTGGAAAATTAAAAAGTAAAATTATAAATATATGTAAGTTATAACAATAAAAAAGAAAAACAGGTAAGACTGCTATATTCGGCCATGTCGGATCGTATATACCCTTCACCATAGTAATGTTAAATATTCCCTTACTCTGTTTTGTTTTCCAATTTCACAATAATATACATTCGGTTCTTACTTTAATTTTTTTTCAGGCAATTAATGCCTATATTAACTGTGTTACTTCCTTTGGAAAGGGATATCACAGTGCCCTCCTTCGCCGGTATTACCACATAGCATTAAAATCGCCGGCGAAGTAAAATAATTATAAATTGGCTATGCTAGCTTCAATCTAATTCGCCTAAATAACACCAGTAGTGCAATCCACTAATCTGTTTTAACGAATATCGATTACCCCCGGGGGTTTTGTCACTGCAGGAATATGGCAAATGCTTTGACGCGGTTCACTCGGGGAAAATAGGGGCACCAGACGCTAGGGTTCCTAGAGCCTAAATCTGGAAGAAAAGGTCTGTTGTTTTATAACACGGGTCTTCTTCGAGGCCCGACCAGTGCCCAAAGGACTGGTACCACGGGAATCGGTGGCCCCACAGAGAGCCTATCCTCTCTGTGACCGGTTATTGGTGAGGTCCCCTTCGGGGGTACACGTGGTGGTTGTGGTTTAAGATCGATTTATGTAGATATGGTGGACGGTCGATCAAGTGTGCTGTTGCACTCTGAACAGACGGAGTTTGGATAGTCTCCAAACCCCTAAGCAAGAGGTTGTAATGTGGATGTAGGCTTGCCTTGGAAAGGCTTGCCATATTATGTAAATTGCTACTCATTGTGACTGAATCACACACAAAAAGCGATTGGTGGCAATCGTAAAGTGTTGTTATACTACACAATGGGGGCGCTAGTCTACGCCTAAGTTTCACTCGGTGGTAAGACCACCGTGAGGTTAGGTCGAGTAGGCAGGTACTCACGTTAATCTTGTTCCACAATTAACGAATATCGAATCGTTAAAAAAATTAAACAACAAAATTATCGATTTTCTTACGCAACAACACTTTTAAACAATACTCGTTATTGTTTGAAGTCAGCTGTTATTGTTGACAAATCTATTGTCGTTAAATAAACGGCCATCATGTTTGACTGGTTTATTTTGTCGACAAGAGCGTTTTTATTATGCATTTTAATGGCTTTTGACTATTTAGAAAATGAAATTTAGCAAAAACGAGTCTGGTTTTCATACTTTTAAAATTTTAAAATAATTTTAACATAGATAATATGTACATATTTACTAAAAGTTAATACAAATTATATTCACATTTTATTTTATTGAAATGTTTGCCAACTTAAATTAATTGCTTCAATACAGCACGTAAATAGTTGTTTTATTTTATTTATTTATTTAAATAAATAAAAGTCCACATAACAACTTCATACAGACATGTTAGTTAGTAATGCCACATGTTAGTAATTTGTGTAGGTAGAAAAATAGTGTTGTCTACTATCGATAAAAGGAAGTAAGTTAATACTGCGGTCGTTACTGCAAACAACAATAGCCATTGACTAATATAGCGATTGACTTATTGTTAAAAGTTAGTGAATTGCACTACAGAGGCGCTTGCACCACTGTTCTCAAAATAATCACTTTTATAATTTTCAACTACATTATTACAAAAAATTTGTAAGAATTTTATATAAATTTTTTTGGGAAATTATTTTGTAAAAACTTTATCGAAAATTTTTTGTAAATATGTATTTTTTGCAAATTTTTTTGTAACAATTTTTTTTTAAATATTATTGATTTTTTTTGTTCTTAGAAAAAATTAAAAATTTATTGAAAATTTTGAAAATTTTAATTATTATTAGTCGAACTGTTTTATGTATTACATACAATGAAATTTATAATCAAGCTTAAGTTCGTTTTTATTCTCTCTAAGAAATAGAGACAAACAATCTTTTCTTTAATATTATCACCTAATTTGTAATTTAATTAATTCTTTCTTAGAGAGAATAAAAACGAACTTAAGCTTTATTATAAATTTCGTTGTATGTAATACATAAAACAGTTCGACTAATAATAATTAAAATTTTCAAAATTAAAAATCGCAAAAGCACCGCGCAATCTTGTTTACTCAACAAAGTTTGGTTTGATAGTAGATTAGAGTTAACTAAAAACGAATGTTGGAAGTAAAACAAATAAACAAAAAGTAACTTCATTGCTAACCGAAGGTTCGCTGAAGGAACAACAAAATATAGGTGGTAAATATTAAAGTAAAAATTATCAACAAGAGGGAAGCTTAAGGTAGTGGTAGACTTCGTTCTCACCAACTGACGATTGATAATTGAATACAAGTTTCTCGTATTCCTTTATCTGGGTTTGGTTGGTTAAATAGATGATGCTTACAACTAAAACACTACCCTAAGTAGATTAGATACAACTAGTGCTGATGACGGACGTGGCTGTCTAGAAAATGTGCATTCCACTCGTGCTGGTGTCTAAAAATTAAATTTTCCCAATTTTTCTTTAATATTATCACCTAATTTGTAATTTAATTAATTCTTTCTTAGAGAGAATAAAAACGAACTTAAGCTTGATTATAAATTTCATTGTATGTAATTAATAATTTTCGCCTTAAAATTTCCTCTCCGTAGTGACGCTATCTGATTAATGTGCCTTGCTAAAGCCTAGTACTCTGTTCGAATTTGTGAAAAATGTTACGCAACATTTATTATTTCACAACGAAAATTTGACATTTAAAATGTGGTGTGTAACTCGCGATTTGGAAGTATTTTACGATTTTATTGCTTTTAAATGTACCACATTGTTTTACAAAATTTTCCACAAAAATTTTACAAAAAATTCCATATTCATTTGTCAAGGCACCAGAAGAGATACAAAAAGTTTAAGCAAACCAATCTGTCGGGCATAGTTTCGAAAATTTTGGTATTGCAATTCAGCAACATCAGATCATTCCTTTGGAGGCTGCGGGCCAAAAACCACGCCCACCTATATTTTTTCACGTTTTTTTTTAATTTTTTCGGCATTAATGATTCTCTTTTGCCTTTTTTGTCAAATAAATATTATACAGCGACAGGTAGATCGCAAGAAGTGCATACAGATCTCGGAAGATCAATAACCCCCTGCGAGGGTCGATTTTTGTTTGTTTTTAGATTGGTAGGGGTTTTCAGCTTTGATTTGTATTAGAGACCTTTATAGAAATCAATACACATAGAGGTAGCCAATGGACCCACAGGGTACCCACTGGTAAATAGGAGCAGTTAAAAGACACATGGGTGGTCAAAATGAGGTGATTATTTTTTGTAAGGATTTCTTTTTGCTTTAGTCTGACAATTCTAACTCAATTTAGATCGCAGAAAGATCCTAAATTTAACAAAAAAATTTCAATAAAATTAAAAAAAAAAATTAAAATGTTTTTTCAAAAATATTTACAGAACATTTTCAAAAAGATATTTTACAGAAAAATATTGGAAAAAAACATTTTTTAATAAAATTTTCAAATAAAATTTTACAAAAAATTTGTTTTTTTATTTTTTTCGCAATTTTTTATTTATTGTATCTTCAATATAATTGAGCTATCAATAATTACTCATATCTTAAGTCTAAAAATAAAAATATACTTGTGAAGTCCAACCAGTGCTGGACAAAACAATGTATGTTTCACGGTTACTGTAATTTGCGGGTTATCCCTCTGATGTACGGATGAGAGAAGCAGTGTCCCTCCTTCTTAGTCGAATGTAACCAGGTTCATTTAGTATGTTACGGGCCAATGGATTAGGATGATTTTCAAGCTTCTCTAAATAACTTATGGCAAGTTTCGCTATTTCCGCTTTAACTGTTGGCACGTTTAGATCTTTATGGATGTTCGAGTTTTTTATATACCAAGGAGCAGATGTAATTATACGAAGAATCTTGTTTTGGCGAATTTGAATTTTTTCTACGTTGGTTGCTGAGGCAGTGCCCCATAATTGAATGCCATAACACCATATTGGTTTTAGAATTGACTTGTATAATAAAAGTTTGCAATCTAAAGCTAGAGTAGAATTTCTGCCAATAAGCCAGTTTAGTTGGACTGCTTTTAACTTCATTTGTGTTAACTTTGTTTCTATGTGCCGTTTCCATGTAAGGCGCCGGTCAAGATGTATGCCGAGATATTTGACGTCTGAAAGCTGGGGTATCGTTTGGTTATTTATCCGAATAGGGGGGCAAGATTCCCCCTAGAATCTAGAAGAGTAGCATCCCTGAAAAACTATTTTGGAGACCTAGACGCAACTCCTCAATCAGATTATTCATTATGGCGTGCTTGTAGAACTCTTAAAAGGCCAGTCTTACGTAAGCCTCCCCTGCGAACTACTACTGGAGGCTGGGCAAGGAGTGATTCCGAAAAGGGCAATTTATTTGTTGGACATTTGAAAAGGGTTTTTACCCCGAATATATCGACTGATATAGTTGAGTTGCCAATTGTCGAGGCTAGTGCTGCAATACCGATAAGATTTGAATTTGGTGATATTGAAAAGGCAATAACGGATTTGAACACCAAAAAAGCCCCTGGCGTTGACAAAACCAGTAACAAGATGTTATTTGAATTGCCCCGTATAGCTCGCAGAATCGTTCTTTTTATTTTTAATGCCATTTTACGTCTTGAGTACTTCCCCATAAAGTGGAAGGTATCCTTGGTTACCATGATTCCTAAACCAGGAAAAGACCACACAAAAATTGAGTATTACAGACCTATAAGCCTTTTGTCAAATATATCAAAGCTGTTTGAGAGGATGTTAATAACTAAGCTTAACCCTATTCTAAGCGACAAAGGATGTATTCCAAACCATCAATTTGGCTTCAGGAAAAAACATAGTACGATCGAACAAACTCACAGGTTAGTCAATGTTGTTAAGAAGACATTTGAAGAGAGAAAATACTGCTCTGCGCTTTTTATCGACGTTTCTCAAGCATTCGATAAGGTATGGCATGAAGGCCTAATATACAAGCTAAAACTGAATTTGCCCGTAAACCTATATAAGCTGCTAGATAGTTATTTAACCGAACGAAAATTTATTGTGAAAGAAGGATATTTTTATACATCCCCAAGGTAGTATATTGGGGCCCTTTTTATACTTATTGTATACTTCAGACATGCCAACTAGTAACCGAGTTCACACATCGACATTTGCTGACGACACAGCTTTTTTGAGCATTCACGAAAGACCCGAAGTAGCATCACGATATTTACAAAACCACATATCCAATTTAGAAAAATGGTTGAAGAAATGGAGAATAAAAGTGAATGAACAAAAATGTACTCACATAACTTTCACACTGCGTAGAGAATCTTGCCCCCCTATTCGGATAAATAACCAAACGATACCCCAGCTTTCAGACGTCAAATATCTCGGCATACATCTTGACCGGCGCCTTACATGGAAACGGCACATAGAAACAAAGTTAACACAAATGAAGTTAAAAGCAGTCCAACTAAACTGGCTTATTGGCAGAAATTCTACTCTAGCTTTAGACTGCAAACTTTTATTATACAAGTCAATTCTAAAACCAATATGGTGTTATGGCATTCAATTATGGGGCACTGCCTCAGCAACCAACGTAGAAAAAATTCAAATTCGCCAAAACAAGATTCTTCGTATAATTACATCTGCTCCTTGGTATATAAAAAACTCGAACATCCATAAAGATCTAAACGTGCCAACAGTTAAAGCGGAAATAGCGAAACTTGCCATAAGTTATTTAGAGAAGCTTGAAAATCATCCTAATCCATTGGCCCGTAACATACTAAATGAACCTGGTTACATTCGACTAAGAAGGAGGTACACTGCTTCTCTCATCCGTACATCAGAGGGATAACCCGCAAATTACAGTAACCGTGAAACATACATTTTTTTTGTCCAGCACTGGTTGGACTTAACATGTATATTTTTATTTTTAGACTTAAGATATGAGTAATTATTGATAGTTCAATTATATTGAAGATACAATAAATAAAAAATTGCGAAAAAACATAGTTTATTTTAAATAAGTATAACTCTATCATTAAATGAAAGTGTTGGGAGCAAACACTGTTTTATTTCATGTTATAATTTAATTACAATTTAATGTAATTTACTACTTAAAATTTTTTAATTTTTCATCTTTATTCTAATTAAAAAAATACTTTGGAATTTTAAGTTTTCAAAAACATGTATTATTTAAATCTCTGTAATAATTTTTTCTGAAGTCTATATAAACAACAATAATAATGCAGTAAAATTAGTATAAATGGTAAAAATAATAAAACAAAGCGGGCAATAAAACACAGCTGTATATGAAAATTATAAAAGTTAAACTATAGTTTATTTAAACAAAAATTTACTTAACCAACAATTTTACGCTTAATTACTTTCCCTAACCCAACAATTAAAAAATATGTTACTAATATAAAAAATACAGCATCATTTATACAACCGGAAACGGAAAAACAGAGTTAAATGTATACAAATATAAGGGCTTTAAAACACACATTTATGTTCTTAACGTGAAATAAAAACTATTCAGAACATGCGACACAATTATGTGTATGTGTAGAACAACAATCATTATTTTTACGGAAACAAAAGTAAACTTACATTTGCATTAATGTGGGTGCATAAATTTTAATATACTATAATTTTAAGTAAATTCAGTAATATTCAAAATCTAGTACTTCCTTGTTTCACCGTAAAAGTAGTGA